>VFFE01007646.1:1710176-1758875 GCA_008921705.1 Burhinus oedicnemus
GGGCTGAGGGGAGCTCCGGGGCTGAGGGGAGCCCGAGGGCAGCCGGGGAGAGCCTGGGGCTGAGGAGGGCCACGGGGCTGAGGGGAACAGAAGGCTGCGGAGAGCTCGGGCTGAGGGGGACATGAGGCTGAGGGGGACCGGGGGCTGAGGGGGACATGAGGCTGAGGGGAGCCATGCTCAGCCCAGGGCTAAGGGGGAGCTGGGGGGGGGGCAGGCAGACCCCAAAGCTAGGGGGCGCAGGCCAAGGCTAACCTTTCTCAGCTCTTCCCCAGGGTGAGGAGGATGTCGAGCAGGGAGGGCGTGCAACGCCTGTCCGTGTTTTAAACCCGAGTCTCATTTCTGGAGAGTTTCGAGTTCCTCAACACCATGTTGGGGGCTTTGTTGCCACTGACATCTAACGGGGGGAGCCCAAGTGCTCCTGGCGCTTTTGGAGAGCATCTGCACCGCTGCCCTGGGCACTGGGTCACCTGCACCCTGCCAGCCATGTCTGGAAAGGGACAATGGTAATGGGAAGGTACCGTACTGACAGACTCTGAAACCCAGCATATCCGCATGCACACACACATTTATATATGTGTGTATATATGTATATGATGTGTGTACAGTCTCAAAAATGAATAGTTACAGCTATTAAATACCCAGCAACTTAAATACCACAAATCTTAACAAATCCATTTTCCCTCACTCCACTCGAGCGGGTTCATGGCTCTGCAGGGCGAAGAACAGCGTTCAGGAACCCGAGCAGCAGCGAATGTCGTGCAGCATGTACACGGATACCTGGGATTGTTGGTCCCAATTTTGACCAGGCTGTCCCCAAACACGGCCTGTCCCAAACAGGTGGCACACAGCCGCACTCACCTGGCTCCGCAGGGTATGGCCGAGCTCGAGCACCTGCTTGTTCAGCACTTGCCAGAGCGGAGTTTTCATCTCTGGAAGGGAAAATGAGCATGTGTATTATTAAAAACAGTGACTAAAATGTGTGTGTTAAGTCAAATATAAAAAAGGACTATTGATGCTTTTCCTTATTTAAAATTTATGAAAGCATTGCCGTTTTTTTTAAATAAAGATGATTTCATTAAAAAGAGCTCCTCCTGCATGACCACTATTGAAATAAGCACATTTACCATGGCTATTATATTCATTAGATCCTCAAAATAAGGTCATTTACATAGGTACGAGCTAGTTAACCAGCCTGCAAATTGGACTAGGGCATTAGAGAGACCCTTTCAAGTTTTGAGGAATAAATGGCAAGGATTTTTTTCAATATCCTTTGAAATACAATATATTTATTAAAAAATAACAACCCCAAAAGATCCTATTTTAACCTACCCCAGGACAGGAAAGAAAAAAGTGATGAGGGAATCTGCACAGCAACAGAAACAGTGCAACAGAAAAATATTAAACCCATAAATCCGAGTTAGCAGTACATTAACCAGTGACTCACTGCCAGCGATGCTTTGTGGGGATCTGTTGCACTTTACCGTATGATTTCTGCGTGTTTGATGCCCATTAGTTCAAGCCCACAACAAATTGTGGTTTCTCTTCACTGTTTCCGTCTCCTCCCCGTGTACTCGTGCACACAGTCACCCCCTTCCCTTTCTTCCACAGGTTTGACTGCACTCAAGCAGGCACAAGGCGCTCAGTAACACACCCCGCAAGCCAACCATCACCAGCATCTCCAGGAGGTACCTCCTGTGCTGGTGGACATCTCATGGCAGTGGCGTGAGCTACGGTAGGGAGCAGCCAAAGCACTCTTGACTCTTGTGAGGAGCCAAGGAGAGCCCTAAGGGGTGGGCTGGTGGCCAGCAGATGCTGTCGGAGCTAGAGGAATTCCTGCAGCATCAGGGACCTTTTTTCCCCAGCAAATAAACCCGCAGGATCCCGTGATGCAGATATTATTTTCATCTTCTCTGAACACATGCGTATAGATGAACACACGCTGCGTGACTAGGCAGCCACGATATTAATTAGCAGCAACTGAGAAGGTAGGAGAAAATGAGATCCTGGGAGAGCCTTTGTTCTGGTACCGTTTTAGCAAATGGAAAATCTGGTGTCTGAAAGAGAGAGACGGAGAGTAACCTAGATTTGATGCAAAAGCAGGTTTGTTGGCTGGGGACAGGACGGTGGGTGCTGGTGAGGAGCCACGGGAGCGTGTGTAGCGATGGCAGTGCTCAGCGCAGTCTCCGTGGGCTGTTGGCAGCCCCAGACTAGGGGCAGCCCTTCAGCGCTCCTTCCCGTGGGCTAAAGCCCTTCCCAAGGGCCACCTATGCACACTTGTGCGTGCAGCTCCTGCACAAGGTGGAAAACATCCACACCCCACCACTGGAGCGGGTATTTCTTATTTAGTAGCTTTATTTTAAGGCAGGAAAGCTGGGACAAAAGTGGGTGAGGGCTGGAGAATGACTCCCTTGTTACCCTGCACTGCCTGTGGTCTCTATCCCAGAGCGACTACGTCAACTTCCTTTTAGCGTTAGATGATGAAGCCCTATGCAGATACTTAGGAGGGGCTTTTGCGAGCCCAGTTCCAACCCATTTCATGCTGGTGGGTGGCGAGTGCCACGTGTGCTCCAACTGGCAGGAACCGCTGCCACGCAATCCCGCAGTAAGAGCCCGGCTGTGGCTGGGGTGGGATGGTTTCACGGCAGGCAGCTCCTCTCGGGCAGGGGCTCTCTGCCGTGAGGCCCAGGCTCGCTGTGGCTGGGCCACAGAGAAGGTACTGAGCCATGGTCAGGGATGGCTAGGAGTCAGACACCCCCGCCAGCCACCAGCACTGCAATTCACAGAGGTACTTCTCTCTAAATAGTTTGCTGTTCAGTTGTAGTTTAGTTTTTCTCCAAAACCCGCCAGTGCCCATTACACCCTGTAGCTGGGCAGCTGGAGGCTGAAGCCATCTCCAAGCCCACGGCAGCACTGCAAGGAGGAGAGTGCATCAGCACTGCACGCACCATGCAATTTTAATGCCCTTTCAGTTTCCAAGGATACAAAAAACAATCAATCAGACACAATCCCTCGCTGCGGGGCTGGCTGCACAGGAGCTGCCCGAGGCAGCCCGTGCCTGCGCCCCAGCCTGGGAAGGTGCAGCGACCGCAACACGCCAGTGAACCACAGCACCCGGACCCACAGGCTGATGTCCCCAGCTCTCACAGGTTTTACATGCCAGCCCCACTCGCCATGGGGCTGCGCATCACCCCAGAGAGAAACTACACCCAAGCGGAGCCCTGCGAGTGTACGCTAGCCAACAGGCCAGAGACCCATTACTTACTGGAAACAGGGACCACACATCGGGGTGATGGGAGTGCTGAGAATAGGGCTGGCTAACCACACGTAGCAAATGATTTATTAGCTGGTTCCAAAAAATATCCCTGTTAAATTAGGCCTGTCCAGGAGATGTGACATGGAGACAGATTACACTGTTGACAGGGACGTGATCGCACCCATAAACTGCTAGCTGATGCGTGCCACTGTAAAACCCAGGACAGAGGGAAGGTATTAAGGGAATTAATGTTTATTATTTATACGATGCCCACAGTTAGTCAGGGTGGTGCAGACAAGCGTAAAGCCAAGGGCACCACACGGTGCTCAGGAACTGACAGCCCAGCTGACAGCAGGTACTGGGAGCGTAATTTAGGACTTTGTGACGAGGTGACAGCCTTAGAGCCTCCAACAGCAGTAGCAGGAGGGAAGCACAGGCAGGGCTGAATGCCAGGAGGCACATGGTGAAGCTTCTGTCCCACCTTGGCTTTTGGCTGGGCTCAGGTGCCTTTTGTAGTGGTGGACTTTGGTGGCAGACTGGCAGCCTCTGTCCCCAGGAAACTTGTCTAACCTCCCTCCCCAAATGCCAGCCTGTCGGCAAAACGCTTCTAGTGAGCAATGCAGTACTGCGGACCAAGGCAGCTCCGAGCATCCTGGCTGGGGTTCCAGGCGTGCAATCCTGCAGGGGTACCACTGGTCCCCCAGTGTCACACTGGGATCAAATCAAAATCAGTACAGCAGACACAGGCTTGATAAATGCAGTCATGGCTGAGTGATGCTGGCTGTTCCATTAATGGTCCCCCATTAATACAGGAACACATTACCTAAATGTCTCTCCTACACTAGGCGTCCAGGGTCCTTCTGTAGCCAACAGAGAGAGGCAGGAATATCTTTAGAGCTATTTATCCCACTCAGATGACGGGATGACCTGTCTTTCCCCACCACTGCTCTCTCCCTTGGCCACAGCAGAATGAGGGGCCCAGCACAAAGCAGCTGCCCGACCTCAGCCAGCTTGAAACGCCCCATCCCCTGAGCAGGAGGCTCTGCCTCCTCCCAAGTTGCTTAACAACACCAGAGAGACGGGGCTGCAAAGCCAGCAAGGATCTGTGCCGATGGGCGAATGTAGGAGAGACACAAAGGCCGAGAAACTTCAAAATAACCAGAGAGGCCTTTTGAGTCAATAACAGCGCTCCAGGGCAGTGTTAGCATTTGCTTTGCAACCTGAACGGACAGGGAAGATTAAACTCTCGTACAGTGTGATCCACACGGGTGGACGTGCTCAGAGGATAAGCTTGTCCCTGCATCCCTGCAAGCGGCAGGGCCACCCTCTGGTGCCACACAGCACACACATGACATAGCCGCCAGCCCCACCAGCTTGCACATGGAGCAAGAGTCAGCTGGGTTTTTGAAGAGACGTAAAACATTTGTAAAATGTTTCCCTGTGACAATAAATTAAACGTCAGCTCATTACCATGGGATGGCTTACTCCAGATGCAGCTCCTGGTGTCTTATTTCAGATTATGATCACATTAAAATGGTCATGGGTCGGCCAGTCGAAAAAGGGGGGCTCCCATCAAGAGCTCATTATATCTGCCTGAGTCTGCCTGAATCCAAGAACAGATCCTCCACTGGGAATATTATGTCCTTGTAGCTGTTCAAGTCTTCCCAGGAAGGGAACAGGATCTGCTTAGAGCGAATAGAAGCCATTACAATCAGGATAAATTAGTAATGGTGAGTGGGAGAGAGAGGAGGAGAGGAGAAGAGGTTATTGTGATTTTTCTTCCTACGGAGCGGGTGTCTGAGCTACTTACATTGCCAGAAAACAGCTCCCTAGCTTCCTCTCCGAGTCCAGAGCTCTGACTGCTTGCTTACGGCTCAAGAGCTACTTGGGATTGTTAATAACTAGCAGGATGGCATTATGGGTTGTTAGATGCATGAAATCTAATTTCTCTTCCTACTGGTAGCATCTCAAATTTAGCAGCAGCACAGGCAGGTATGTAGAGTGAGAAAAGGGAAAATATACTTGCATCTGCACTGCTCAACATAGCTAAACACATGCCTTTTTATCAGAAGCTGCAATGCCAGTTGAGGACTATTTGTGCAGGTCTTTAAGGTGCTGCAGGGGGTAGGACTGTGGCTCTGTGGTGTTGTATATTTTCCATTTTGTAAAATACAGAATGCCAAGTAATTCCCTAAACCCTGACTGCAGTTCTGGAAAAAAAACCACCTGACCAGCAGAAATGCCTTCATACTCGAGACTCCTTCCTTTCCTCCTAAAATAATCTATTAAAGCAGGGCTGGTTTAGCTAGTTTGGGTCACCACAGCCCAGAGACAAGTCCAGCCATACTATGGTTTTACAGCATTTTAAAAAGCAAATATCTGCCTGCTTAAGTGAGCATCTACTTCAGGTCACTCGCAGGGAAATGACTGCACCACCACCGGTCCCTCTCCAGCAGGAATGCTAACTGGAACCCTCCAGCGTGAACCTGGTGTGACCAGCAAACCTGGCAAGCTCAGACCCTGCTCCTCTTTGTGTTTTTCCACTCCTCCGAGGGTGCTGCTGCCTGCGGACATCTTCGCCCAACTTCATTCACATGTCATTATCTGACATGAGGCATTTCAGCTCAGTGATTGGGAAATTAACGCAAAACCAAAAGGAGCTGGGTCTAGGGCTGCTGAACTCCTGTAGGGCTCCTGGAGGAGCCACTTCCAGCTCTCCACCACACCCATCCCGCTCTCACAAGAAAGAGACCTCATACAAGCCATTAGCAGTGATTTTTCCATGGGCCTCCTGGAGGCTGATGTTCAGTTTTTGTGCTGCTGTGAGCTGACTCAGCACCCTGCAACCAAACAACATGTTCAGAAATGTGGGAGAAGCTGGAAAATACCCTAAAAGTGGGAACGGCCACCCCAGAGTTGCCTGCTCTTGCTCAAACCTCATTGCTACAAATCAGCCATCTCCGGCTCACGACACGCCAGGAGCTGGTACTGCAGTACCAAAACACACTCGGAGTCCTCCTGTAACCCCACAGACTTCACCCCGACCCTCGCTGGGAGAGCTGCTCCTCGTGGCAGAGCCACCAGTACAAGGAGGCTCCCAAAAAGCGCAGCCCCTGGGAAAAAGTGGCTGCTCCTGGCTGACCCCATGGGAAGGGACTTCTGTTCCAAGAGCTTTCCACAGGTCAGTAGGATCTTGCGCAGTAGCACGGCTCCAGTAACACGTACCTTACAGCCTCTCTGCAAACATGCTTTTGCATGGCCTTTTAACGTGAGCTCCCTGATGTCTTCTGACAACCTTTGCGACAGCGCTCAGAGGGACATCTCTTCCCGGGCATCCGTTTTAACACTAGTAGCAGATGACCTGGACACCTGAGGGGTGGAAAGTAGGCAGGTGGAATAGAAAAAGGATTAAGCCGTGTAAGATGTTAAACTACAAAACAGCTAATTAAAACAAACAATCAAACCTGGTGCTGAATATGCTCATTCTTAATTATCGGGAACTGAAGTGTGTTTATTTATTCAGTTTTTGATACACCAGTCTATTCAATACATTTTTTCACTTAATTTCACAAGCCTGGGAAAAATATAGCATTTCTTATTTCAATTGATCACATTATTACATGGGTTTATTTAGCCAGTGTAGTTTTCTCCCCGAATCTCCATAGTACTTCAATTATTTTTCTGGTCTTGGTGGAGGATAAAGCTGAGCAAATATTTAGTAATGGATAATTAATTCAACCACTTCTTTTCCATCTCCTCCGAGACACTCATTCACTGGATGTTGTTCAAGATTCAACAATTCCTCCTTTCTCTTCTTTAGTGAGCTTTTAAGCTCTTTAGCTCTTTTCAATAGTTTCTGATACCTGGAATATGAAGAGTTTTGAATGGACATAGGCCACAGATTACATTTGCCTGATGGGGCAGAAATGCTTTCCACCATCTTGCTTTCTCTCCCCTTTATTTTTTTTTTTTGCTTGGAAGGTTCCCGAGGAAGTTTTATATAAATAAGGCACGAACTCAAAGGCAGCACATTCACTCTCAAATGCAGAACACTCATGGAAAGCAGTTGCCCCAGCTGTAGATACTGAGGTTTGTGTTTATATTCAGAGGCCAGTGCCTGTAACCGAGCATCGCACGGGTCTGCTCAGTCCCTGGGGTCACTCCTGTCTCCAGCAAGAGCTCCGTGGCCGCCGTCAGCTCCCGCTGCCTCGCTGGGACCTGCACGCTCATATTCAGGGCAATGAGGGACTTAAAACACATTTACTATAGGCAGGAAGTCTTACCTTCTTATGGAACTTTGCTTAACCCATTCTACAATGAACTAGTAAATACAGGCACAGAAAACTTTCCACTTGTTTTTTTCTTTTTTTTGACCAGTTACTACCCAACTCATGTTATCATCAGCACACGCCTACGGGCCCGAGTCTCTGTTACGTGTCGCATTCACAGACAGCAAATGTCAACATCATAAAAGTCACATACAAACGGGCCATTAACCTCATGCTCACGAGCTCCTCCGCTCCTCCATATGACAATAAAAGTGCCTTAAATCTTTTTCTGATTAAGTGCTTTCCGTGCAGTAAGTGAAACAGATACGGCATAGCAAATTTTACTACCTCAGATACAGCTGTGCTGCAAACGTCCGTGTGGTCTGGCAGTGTAATCTTTTACTCTGATAAACTATTAAATGCCAAAGAAAGCTTCTTAAGTTAATCAGAGCTTAATTTAAATAAACAAGCCACCAAAAGATTAACAAAAATCCTCAATGGAATCTGAATGCAAAAATAGTCTGTTCACAAAGTCCCGGGCCAAGTTCATAAAAGCAACTGCACTGGGATGAAACTGGCCCACCGACACCCTTTTTCTCCGCTATTGGCACCACCAATGAAAAATATGTTAATTTGCTGAAACACCAACACAAACATTTCCAGCTCCATTGACACAAACAGCAGTTTTGGCAACATCAGCACAACCGCATGTGCTAATACTGCACGTGAGGAGGAGGAGGAAGAGGAGAAGGCAGGATGACTCCTTTTTTGTGACGGAGAGCTCCAGGAAGACACCCGGACCTGCCCAAGCCGAAGCCCCCGGCATTACCAACCGCGTTCACAGCCACAGCGGATTTCCCCCTCCAGGAGCACCCTGCGGGGCAAGGAAGTGCTCGGGGTGAGAGCAGCAGTCCTGCACATAACCTCACTGCAGCAAGCCATCGCTCCGATGAGCAGGGCTCCTCGTAGTAGGTAAGTTATATGTACGCATAAATATTCACATGTTCAGCACCTAAATAGGTAATGGTAATAATTTAAAATCTCTCCTCTTCGGCCCAATATTGTTATTTTATCCCACAAAGCCAATAAATGACCAAATCTTGGTGAACAAAATGTGCCAGCCTGGAGTCCATACAAAGTAGCTTTGGGCCGACATGCTATATATCTCAGGTCCTTCATTAGATAGTCATTATTTAATTCTGTTGCTCTACAGACTCCCCCTTAGTGTTTTCAGTACTATGACTGGTACATTTTCAAGTATTTACTTTTTCCAGTTTCAAAACCACCTTCTTTATTTTTTCCCACAAAAGCTGCTGATTATCTCCCAAATGTCTTAATTTCATGAAAAAGTCTTGTTAAGTGTACATTTTTCTATTCATTTATTTACAACCATTTTTGCTAAGCTGAAAATTTATGCTGAGCTTGAATTAAATAAAATCAATACATTAAAGAAGAATATCAAAATATTCACAGAGCCAAAATCGAGGGTAGGATAGCTACAAAAAATACTTCTCCATGACACTTCACCTGCCCTTGGGCAAAAATGGTTCATTTTAACATGACAAAATTTAACACCTCTTTTGCTTGCTTTTTTATTACTTGGACCATGCTAAAAATAGGTACAAGGAGACCAGTTGATGACTAAAGGAAAACATTCTATTTAATCACAATATGTACATCCAAAATAGAAGTTACAAAGCTGCATTTCAAAAATGCATTCACACCACCACTCTGCCATGGTCAATGTGCCAGATGCAAAGTTCTTGCAAGCTACTGGCAAAAACAAAATTCCAGCCACTGACAACTCACTGACAGGCGAAAGGAAGACCAGACGGGCAGCAGGGTACGCAGAGGCAGGAGACCACCCCTGTTACTCTTCGCATTCGTTCACTCCCTACTTACCTCTTCCCACCAGCTCCCAACACCTCCTGCGTTCCAGTGTGGTTTTGACCTTTCTTTCCTGACCCGTTGTGCCAGGCTGACACGAGACTGTTTCATACTGAAACATTTTGCACACAAGGCATTTCAAAGGTGCGATTAGGCCCATTAGCAATGTAACCATATTTTCCATTTGGACAAGCACTTTAGTTTATATTGCACTGAATCTGTTCTTTCATAGAGAAACGTGCCTGAGGTCACCGAGGAAGCCTGTGGGAAAGCTAGGAAAACAGCCCCTGGTTGCAAAAATTCCACTAGCTGCAGGACCATCGCTTCTCTCTTTGATATTAAAGCAGAAAGAAATTAATATATTGAATTCCTCATTGTTACCCTCCTCAGATTGTTTCATTTTCTGCTTCAAATAGTCCTCTCTTTCTTTAGATCCACCTTGGATCACAATTTTCCTCACGTTAGAGACGTGTTACCACCAGCGACAAACACAAAGCTCCCATTCTCAGGCTGTGCTGCTGGTGACTTGGAGCAATTCTACGTCAAGTACAAAGTGTACCACTTGCAGGGGAATATGAATAATACCACACTGCTGCTTTAGTACAACTACATCTCTGCACAGAAAAAAAATGGCACAAAACCCAGTAAAAAAATAAAAATATCTATATCTCCTTTTCCTTCTGCCACTGTTCCCAGAGCTTAATGGAATGCAAAGATACCGAGTATAAATGATTAAATAAAAAGGCAAATTAAGTTTCTTCTTGGTCAAAATCAAGTATAGCATCAGTTTGGCATCTTCCATGTGCTCTGTCAGGGAATTAATTAGTGCTTAACATTTAACATCTCCAAAGTGCTGTCCATCAGTTGCCTTATTAACCTGACACTTGCCAGCCCCGTGGATGGTCTCAGTCACCTTGGTGCAGGAAGTTTCCTAATTCTAATGAACACACTCAGCCTTTCTATGGCACAAATGGTAGGTTATTTCAGTTTTTTCCTCCCTGCCAGCGAGCGCAGTGGCAGCAATCCCTCAATCCACTCATTGGCAGCCGACATCATCTCCTGCCAAAAGGCCACCTCCTCTTGCGTGGAGTCCATCCAGTCCACAGAGATGCCATAGCTCAAACCTGAAAAGAACAAGAGAATTACAACATTGGGAGCTACACAAAGAGTTTCTACTCCATGCAAAACTACTCAATGGGATGTAACTGTTGCAGGCAGTGTCTTAACACGAAAGGTGCTGACTTCCCCTCAGCAAGTCGCAGCCTAAACACCTCCTGTTCTTCTGCTAATGACCTCCATTTTACACCAGAGTTCACAATTAAGTCAATGTAAAAGCCACAAAATGCAAGAACCCTAAACATAACCTGCCAAGGAAAATAGAATTGGGCTCAAGCCCTTTCTGCATCTTTCAGAATGGTAAAGAAGGTCTAAAAGGCTTGGTTTTCCCCTTAAAGGATTTTCTTGTAGACATGGTGGGGTATTTGTCAAAATGCTCTTGCTCTACAATTCATTTGTATAGTAATCAAACCTATGATAGCAGAAAAGCATGTACATTAATCCCAAGTTGATTATTCAACCAAATTTTCATGTGCCGATTACTTGTCAATGAGATAAAGGCCTAAATTTGGATCATAGCTTATCTTGGGGTTGGTATTTTTATATCTTGCTTATGAGCTTAATCTTGTTGACACGTCCCACTGAATAGTTCACAGCCCTCCTGGTGACATGTTAGAGACTGAAAATAGCAAACACACAAACAAAGCCAATAAACGTACGTGCACCTGCAAGGCAGACCTTCCAACTACTGTGAGCCTTTTCCTGATACCCTCAAGGAACAGTTATCCTTTATTGCAACATCCTGAAGTCTTCTGTTTGTCTTTCACCTCTCGGAGAGCCCTCTTGCTTAACAATAAATAGTTTAGAAAAACTTAGATATCCCACTTACAAAAATACAAAGATCAACATATTATCTCACAAAGCCTAGGTACAGGCTACACTCAAACTTAGGATCGCATGTTTAGAGAGGGACAAACCTCGATGATGGGCAGCTGGACAATCATCATAGAATCACAGAATGGTCTGGGTTGGAAGGGACCTTAAAGATCATCTAGTTCCAACCCCCCTGCCATGGGCAGGGACACCTCCCACCAGACCAGATTGCTCAAAGCCCCATCCAATCTGGCCTTGAACACCTCCAGGGATGGGGCAGCCACAGCTTCTCTGGGCAACCTGGGCCAGTGTCTCACCACCCTCAGAGTAAAGAATTCTTCCTAATATCTAACCTAAATCTTCCCTCTTTCAGTTTAAAACTGTTACCCCTCATCCTATTGCTCCACTCCCTGATAAGAGTCCCCCCCAAGCTTTCCTGTAGCCCCTGGAAGGGGCTATAAGGTCTCCCCGGAGCCTTCTCTTCTGGGGCTGAACAACCCCAACTCTCTCAGCCTGTCCTCCTAGCAGAGATGCTCCAGCCCTCTGATCATCTTTGTGGCCCTCTTCTGGACTCGCTCCAACAGGTCCATGTCCTTCTTATGTTGGGGGCTCCAGAGCTGGATGCAGTACTCCAGGTGGGGTCTCACAAAAGAGGAGTAGAGGGGCAGAATCACCTCCCTCGACCTGCTGGCTGTGCTTCATTTGATGCCCCCAGGATGTGGTTGGCTTTCTGGGCTGTGAGCGCACATTGCTGGGTCAGCTCACATTGGCAGGTCAATGGGCGATGATCTCATCTGCTCTTTACAAATTTGGCTTAAAAATATTGGAATTTTCCTAACTTCAAGGATGAGTAACCCCACTGAAGTAAAACACTTCCACTTAGGCACAGGTCTAAGTCCTTCTCTGAACTGGAACCTCATGCCATCAACTCCCAGAGACAGTGACTGTCTCCCAGTGGAGGAAATGGCACCCCTGCTGGGGTCTTTTAGCATTACATCATCTAAATAAAAATACAACAAAAAACCAACAAGAACACCTTAGTCTACACCCAGACAACTCCATTCTTCCAATCTGTGATTTAATTCCAGCTGATGTACTCTCAGTACTGATTACCTACCAGATCAACTAGTGTAGCTTGCCCTCTTTTTCAAATACTAGTTATTCCTGCTACTAAAGCATTTCAAGGGAGGAGGTGATGTGGACAGAGTCACCAGGTGGTGCTGTCCCACATGGCATTCAAGTTGTCTCCATCTCTGAGCACTCTTCCCTGGGAGGGGCAGCAATAAAATGATGTGTAAAGCAGCCTGTTTTCCTGTAACAGCAGGAAAGCTCTCTGATGGACCCAAGGAGATTCCTGAGTTTTGCCAGACCTCAGAGCTGATGTTGGCAGAAAATGTGGGAATAGAGGGTTGCTGTCATGGTACCACTCCATCCCAGATACAGTGCAAGTACCAAGACTCTCACCAATTACTGAGACTCCCCATCCCTGGTTTCTCCCCAACAGGAAAACGCTCTGCAACATCCCATTGTATCTTGTGGCTCAGCAATATGGTAACAATATTCATTTATGGTAAAGAAAATCACTTACCCGTCCCAAGGCCCAGCCTGATTCCTCCAAGAAAATGGTTGGTAAGTTTTTCATGATCCCACACAGTCAGTTCAACACAAGCATCCTTTAGATCCTCTGTATGAAAGCCATCATATACAATAGTGTGATTGAAAACAGGGTTTGTGTCTCTTTTTATGACTCGGGTCTTTTGGTAACTCTTCTTACTGGTGTCTGGAAGCACATAGCTTTGAGAGGAGAAAAAATACAGCATGTAGTATAGAATATCACCTGAGGTTTGAATTGTTCCTACAAATTTTCTCAGTCTCAACAAGCCCCAGTTCTGAAGAAAGGAGCAATTGGGTCTCAACATAAGAAATCTCTGTAGATTTAATGAGAGATGTTCCTAATTCCTGGATTAAACTTTTTTTGCCAAGAAAATCCATTTTATAAGCAAACGTTTTCAAAAAGGAGGGTACTTGCTTAAAATTTTCTGCTTTTGGCAAACTTTTTTTGCAAACTGACATTTTACATTAAAAAATGGACATTACTTTCACATATTTCTATTTTCACAAATTTTCATCACTTAGATGTCCAAGAGGGCATTTCGAAATGGTCAGTTAGGCTTCTTGAACAGCAAACTTTCTGCAGGAGAACTCTGTAAGGATTTAAAATACACAAAAAACATGGAAAGAACTTCAAAGCACTGAAAAAAGTCTTAAAATACCCTTAAAAGATTTCTAATTTTCTGGAATATTGGCAGCACCTTCTCGCATATAACAGGCAGAACTGATGTTGCAGGCTGCAGAAAACATGCACGTACTAAATTCTGGAGAAGATCAAAGTGGGACCCAGCCATCTTTATGTCAGTTCTGGCGAGTCCCTAAAAAATTCCCAAACTTTGCATGCAAGCCTGTATCAAGGTAAAATTCACAACATCACGTGAACACACTGGGCTGAGGTGCAGTGCCCACGCATTCCTCTCACTCAGATGTTACTGAGGCAGATCACTGAGTGAGTCACAGTGATTGACCAAGAGCTTTATCACAGCAAGGATTTTCCTAATTTGGCCGCAAGTGAATAACAAGGGCAATTCTCTCCTACAGAGCCCAAAGCAACACGACGGCTTTAGAGTACGGAGGCACAGCTAGGTGAGCCTGAGAAAAGAGAAGAAAACATACTGCTTTGTGGAGGCACAGACCCAGGACCAAAGCCAAGACCATGCTCGTGCACTTACCATTTCACAAAGGAGTCAACTCCAGAAGGACGCAACTGCAGCAGGTCCTTGACGTCTTTGACCCAAATGTGAACTTCACCAGAGGGAGGATTCTTGGGACCTGCCGTTTAGCAGAAGAGAAAAACTGTTGCGCCAGTCCTTACAATAGCTAGCAAAATGACTGGCTTCCCCTCCAGGGACCCAAGGGAGCACCAACACGACTTCTCTGCGTGCTCACTCCCTCGGGAGCTCTGCACGCCTCTGCTTGGGTGCCACGGGACTACTACCAGCCCCGTCACACTTGCAGGTGCAGAGGACTCCCGACACAATGTGCTGGTGCTGCTTTGAAACAGGAAAGAAGGAACTGCTGGGCAAACCCAGCCTTGTGCCTGCCCCACAGTAAGGGGGACTGTGTGTTGCTGCCGCCACATCACAGCACCCTGCAGTGCCCACAGTGCTCCTAACAGCTGATGAGTTTGAGGTTGTTGAGCCCCTCCTCTCTCCCCAACAAATCCAGATGTGAAAATCAGACGTAGGCTGCAGATAGTGCTACCAAGCACAGCTGGTTGTGCCTTTATGCTGATCTCTGAGATCTTGCTCTGATGAGATTACTCTTTACCCAGCCCTTAAACAGATGAGGCATTGCAAGTTGCGTGCCTACATCCAGGCAATACTTCTTAATGCATGAAACACATTTTACCTAGGCTTCCTGGAGGGACATACTTAATAGACAAATTCATCACTCCTCGATGATCCACACCGTTAACAGCAGAAAGGCTCTGAAACAGAACGAGTTATGATTGACTAAACGAGGGATTGTGTAAACATAGCAAGGCAAACAGTTTTTGAGTTCAGTGGAGAGGCACAAACGGACAAACTCGGATTTTGCATGGCTGGGGCAGCCCATTCTCAGGACAGCTCCTTTCTTTGTGACTTTGTTCTCAAACTCAGACTCTCAGAACCAAAAGCCCGAGGATTCAGAGCAAGGCTGCCCTTCCAGACATGTCCAGCTGGACATAATTAAGCATCTTAGCTCTGAAAGACAAATGGCCTTCATTTTCTGAAAAGGGATCTCAAATCAGACCTCTGAACCCAGAAGCAGGCCGGAAGCTGTACAGGCTTTACAAAAAGAGGCACCTGAATATTTACCTCTCAAGGCATACTCAACTGCATCACCTAGCTGTTTTTAAGGGATGGTGTTTATGTGAGTAGAGAGAGAGGCAAAGTCATGTCAGAGCTTCTGTTGATTAGTGTCAGAACACATTTATGAAAGTGTCCCTACAGATCAGTCACCAAATAAGACCCAAGAAGGGCTGTGTTCAGAGCACTGAACACTGCACTAACGTGTCCAGGGCTTGCGGGTGTTTTGCTGCACTTCTCTAGGTACAGTTCAGGCTGTTCTGCTCCACCACACCACCCAAAGACCTCAGAGGAGTCAGGAAGGACTTCTGCCACCCCTAAAGGCTTCAGGGTTGGGCTAGGAGGCAGGATTGCAGCTGAGACACACTTACTCGGGGCTTCAGCGGGTACCAGTTGAGTTTCCTGTTGCTCCAGTCCCAGCTGGCCAAGTCTATTTCGATCTCTCCCAAGAAACTGTTACGTCCCAGTGGGTCGTTGTGCCAAACAGAGAGATTTAATTTTTGGATCAGCAATACCATTTTCTCTATTTTATACTAGAGGAAGAAAGAGAAGTCAGGTTGTTCAAATTTTTCTTCTGTTTCTTTCACAATCAGAAATAAATTACTCAAAAGCTTGAATAAGCTCTGAGATGCTCAAACCCACTCCACACATGCACTAACGGACTGGCCCCACTCTGAACATCTCTTCTTTTGTCCTGCAGCAATACTACTACCTTAACAAAGCTTTGCTGCTGCGCACAGGGAAACCTAGCACTCCATTCATCACAGGGCAAAACCAGTATTATTTCAAGAATTATTACCACAGGCCCAGGCATTGTTAAATACTCCTCTAGGCTTTGATGAGTAAGATGACATAAGGAAGACTCTTCTTACTAGTCCCATACCTCATGTCTGCGCACCAGGGAAGGGAAGAAGAACACCCCTTGCTCTGGCTGAAGACAGCACAGGCTGCAGGTCCCTATCTCATCCAAAGATCGCTATGTGGTTTTGACAGAGAAATCTTGGGTGCCACACAGATGTGCGCAGAGAAACCCTTAACATCTCTGCCCTCACAAACCCGAGGCAAAAGCAGTGCAATGTTAGCAGGAGGCAGGTGAAGAAGCCTGGCCATGAAGACAGGATCTTTCCAGACCTGACCCGGTACAGGTGCCTGCTATAACACAGGTTTTCAGAGCGTGTATTTGTTCTTACCCGTAACACCTCATTGTAAATGGGATTCACTGTCCTCTTCTTCACTGAAGTTTTCCTCTTACCCATTCTAGCTTTGTCTGGGAGCAGGTAAGTTTTAACATACCTAGAAAAGAAAACAAACTCCAGCTGGATATTCTGTATCGCCAAGCTCTAGTAAGTGGGCAACACTTGTGAATGGTGACATGAGAACAGAAGACCTGGAGTTGACTCTTTGAAGGCAAAACTAATAAATAGACCTGCTACGCTATTAACTTGGTTTGCATGTGAAGTTATAAATCTCACTGGAGATGGGTGGATGCCACCAACATTCAGAACAGGCAGCTGCCTAGGCAATGTGAGAAGCCAGCAAGGCCATATATCCATTTTCTGAAATGCCCATAACTATAGGACCTCTGTACATTCAAAATCAGGGTGAAATCAGAGAGGAGGAAAGAGGTGGAATGTCTTCAAGTCTCTCTCTCAAGGTTCAAATCCAAGCTCCTTTTCATCACCTTTCAAACTAGAGGTCACTAACCTCTGTACAACTACCATTGTGCCCTAACATCACTTCTTTACGGACTTTCTTTTCATAAAGACATGTGTCTGCACCACCGGAGTTATTACCAAAGCGTATTCACCATGGGGAGATCAAGGTTCACATGGTCGCAGAGAGAACATATTCCAGTGATAACAGGAACTGCCTTTGTAATGCTCAAAGCTTTCTCAATCTGTTCAAATTTAAGTCTGTGTCAACGTATTTACTGATGCCAATGGCTCCAGAACCATCAGCTAGGAAAGTTCCAGCAGTAACCATGCACCAGAAGTCTGAAGGAAGGAAGAAACCGTGACATTTAAAAAGAGAAAACATAAGAAAGAAAATCCTCCAGAACACAAAATTCAGCAATGTAGAAGTCACAAGGCACCAAAGCATCACTCACGGGTCAGATCTGCCTTTCTTCTCATCCACAACAGCCAAGTCCCTGCACTGGGACACATGAACCTGGAACTCCCGGTTCTTCTCATCATAGTCTAGAGCAAACTCCACGGTACCTTGGGCATCCACACTCCCAAAATCGCCACTGTAGACACTGAGCACACTGCCACTCACCTGCCAGGTGGAAAAGCAAGGTCAATGCCAATGAAACAGGTACCCTCCTGCTTTGGTTTCTGGACAAAGACGATAGTCTGAAAAGTGCATTCCCAGAGAAATAATCTGCAATTTCTGTCCTTGTGTAGTATGGTGTCCTTGACACAGAAATGGTACACATCTGCAACTGTGCTCAAACAAGCAAGGGTCGGGGAACCTGAATAAGGGTCTCACAAGGATGTGCTATCCTAAACGAGGACTTAGAAGCACTATTTTCCTGAATGCTCAATAAATGCAGAACATTTTTCACCCCTAAATCCCAAAACTTTGGGAAACGGAGTCAAACATTACTTGGGGGAGGGGGGGGCACACAAGTGTCTTCCCTTTCCCTACGCTTACAGTCCAAAGAGCTGCTATCCTGACCCAGTCTCATCAGTGAGAAGGAAATATATTGAAAGAACTGAACTTGAACTATCTGTATACGACCTTATTATTGCTGGTAGATATAGTCACACAATTGTCAACCAATTTTTAAAATAGGGTAGCAAGAACCATATCAGACTAGAAATGTGGGACAAACTATTACTATCTTGTTGCTTGCTCACAATGTGCGTGGAGCTGTACAGAGCAGAAATAGATATAATCCCTGTCCTGAAAAGCCACTGTCCTGCCAGAGATGGCTTGTATGCATTTACTTGCCACAAAGGCACATTTCTACAGGAATACATCGGGAGCCAGGCACCCTAGAGTCACTTGCTTTCCCAGAACAAACTGCATTTGCCCATAGACCTTGGGGTTCTTTTTCAAGGCTTTGTCTTTCACTGGTAAAAAGTGATGAAGCAGAAACAAAACAGCTCCAGAAAGATGAGAGGATTTTCTATTGCACCAATCACTCATGATTCCTGACGGGGTAACATAAAAGCTAATGCCGTTTACAAAGCAAATGATTAACCCTCTTGGCACTTTTCTATGGCACAGTCACAAACATTTATCAAAAAACTCTCCTAGTAATTAACCCAATTCTTCTCTGCCTTCCCCTCCTTCCTTTGGTTCTGGATGTCATTCCATTATAACCTCCAAGAACCTGCCAAGCATCTCCTTCTCAGTCCTTGGAGCTGCATTTACCATCCCATCAGGATACTCACCCCAGCAGAGAATCCTGAGCGAGATTTTCAAGAATACCTGCGTGACTTGGACACAAAAGGCTCCCAGACTCTCCAGATTAGGAGCAGGACTCAAGTGCCCCAAAGTTCAAGGCTTTTTTTAACGTATTTATCTACATTCATGATCTCTCCCTACCAGCTTTGCTTCACATATATCCTTTAAATCACACATATACACCTTGGAGATACCTATAATAGTAATACAGCAAATTCAAGCACTTTGAAGCAGCCCCCCCAAAACATTGTCTCTAAGGAATCTTTTAAAAATGCTCAACTAAACACACTCAGTTCTTTTCAGCTTTCCTTAGAAGCTGAAGCTCTAAATCGTGCTTTTGCTGTCCAGCTCTGAGTTCCCTCAAATTTGCTGATAAAGTGAAGGATGAGCTTGCAGAGGGCACCCACCCGTCTGCTGCCCCAGCTCTCTCAGAGCTGGACCACAAACATGTCACTCAATAGCCGCGTGTCTCACTTCCCCACCTAGGAGAAGCGCCCCCCTCTCTCCTGCATGCTGCCAGGCTTCAGAGCATCCGCACTTCGGAGCGGGGGCTATCGCTTATTGTGAATTTGTCTAACAATGACCCAGCCGGTCTCTAATTTGAGACAGTACCTGGAGACACTCCTTTAACGCAAGTAATTAACCATCACCATTCTTTTACTAACGTACCATGCAGAAACTAACAGGATACTCCGGAGGCCACATCATCAGTATCAGCCTAAATGCAGCGTCACTGCATCCGAGCGAGAATCCCTGTCTAGCAAAATGTACGCGTTAAATACCTACCGAAGAGACAGATGCCATGTCGGACGAGTGGCTGCCAATGCTAGGCGTCTTTTTGTGCTTGTTAAACTGGAAGCTGATTTCTGAAGCCGTGTCTGATTCAGTCTGCTCAGAAAATAACGAGCATCTTTAAGCTCTGCCGTATGAGCACTTTGCAACACCACAGAGAAAAACCAATAGCTCAGCAGAGTCCCATTAAGCAGCGATCAGGTTAGGAGAGCGGAGGAGAGCGCAGGGAGTCTCCCCAGAGGCATCCCCTCCGATCGGCAGCGAACGTCATCATTAACTGCCTCCAAACAGAGCCTGGGCTCTTGGGAAGGGCACGGAATAGTGTGGTTTGAGACAGGGAAATACTAAAACTCCTCCAGGATAGAAGGGTTGGCCCAGGTTATTGGGGGCTTTTTTCTTAAGGTTTTTCTCATTTATTTATGACATAACCAAGGCATGCTCTAAAGCAAGTACTGTCGGTGTCCAGGAGAAACATTGCCATTCAGGGGATGCTGTGATCATTATTCCAGCCATTTCTGGCATCTAGCCTACCTCAGACAACAGGAGAGGAGAGGATCTGCTCAGCTCTTTGACTCTTTCAGGTTCAAGAAACTGATGGGGTATCAAATGAGGTTTATTGTATGCTGCAGGTACAAACAAAAAAACGCATCACGATATCTTGCCAGAGTCAGAAAAATATACAAAGGTCACATTTTTGTTTAACGGCACAAGGAAGGAGGAAAAGCTTGCGGGAGGCACTGGAGTTCCACCCACTTGCCCCATCTCTGTCGCCTGCCATTGAAGCTAACCCTCCCCAAGACAAAAACTGCCAGCTAACATCTTAAAGCTATTTTCAATGTGTTTTCGTTCAATGTGTGGGAGTGTGCAAACTCCCTCTAGTGGCTAATTTAATTCACTTATTAGCCGAAGGGTGTGTATCTTGTTTGCACCACTTTCTCTGTGTAGATTTAATTTAGACTGCTATACAGATCTGCCTCCTTGTCAAAGATACCAAACATGCTCACATTTTCATCTCGTAGCACTTTGCCCTGTACAAAAGAGACCTAAAATATTTATACCTACAATTACACCATTGCATACACCTCTCAAATACTCTGCTAGGCAAAGCGGTGGACAATAGCCCGCTATGTAAAAAGTCAAAAAGCTTCATATCAACTTAGAAAGATGGTTACTGAACTGTTTAAATGTCTAAATAAAACCTATTTGCTCTATCTTTATCTTTTCTCAATAACTCCCTTGAAGATGACTATCTCTATCCCAGAAGAACTCGTTTTTAGAAGATATATGTGAGTGAACATGCATGCACATATACACACTATTTTAGCATGTTAGCCATGATGATACATTCTTCAGTGCTCAAAATGCCCAAAAGCTGCTTTGGCATTTTCCTTTTATGCAATTTACCATTCATTTGATATTTACTAACTTTGTTTCCAAACATAAACAAAGCATTAAACCTAGCCCTCTCCACAGACTGCTTGTTACACTGCAAACAACTGTGTGTAACTCTGCAGAGGAGGGTTTCTGAGGACAAAGTTTGTGGCTCTAAATAAGCTTTAATAGTGGGAGGCTAAAATCATGGTCGTCTGTGTGAAGACCACGTCACTGAACAGCAATGCATATGGGACGTGACGCTTTGAGCCACCCGGCCGTGTGACATACGTTGCTGCACCCTACGATGGGGCATGCAGGAGAGTACTGGAGGGGGTGGGCAGTCACAGGGCGACACAGCGTGTCCCACCCGCAGCCTGCCTTCAACACAGCCCTGACCATGTCCTCTAAGCAGCTTTACCCTTCCTTGGACATTGCCTTCCCAGCGTTCTCACCTGGGTCCCGGCAGCCTTGGCCTTACCGCTTTGCTTTTACGCAAGCTCTTAGCTGTCCCCTTGGGCCTGCCAGTTTTCACCTTTTGGGGACTTTTATTGGCTTTCCTGGCCACAGAGGCTGCTGCTGCCTTCCTTCAGGCCCCCTTCCTTGGCTGCAGCTTTCTTGGGCTTCTTGGTGGCACAGACAGGTTTCTTGGCCATGGATTTCTTCAGCTTTACTGTCGCTTTCTTGATTGCCTTCTCCTTAGCTTGGTTTCTCAGGGACAAAGTGCCACCATAAAGCATGTCCCAGCTGGTAGGTGGGGAGATCAGTCCAGCATGGAGGGTCTGCTCTGGGTGAGGTGAGGGGCCCAGGCTGTGAGCGTGTGACAGGAGTCTGCAGCGCGGCTCGCATGGCAGACACAAGGTCTGGCACCGCTGATGAATCCACTGCGCAGGCTGCCACGCAGCGCCTGCAGTACTCGGTGGGGGAAGAGGAGAGACGGGCACAAGCTTCTTGCCAACCCTTTGAAGCCCTTGTGTTTTTTGCTGAAGACACTGAGTAACATCAATCTAGCTGCAATTTCCTGGCTCTGAATTTAATTTTAGGCACTATAAGCTCTCTAATTTGATGATGAAACAGCATGTCATTTTCCTTGCCTGGTACATGCACAGAAGCACCAGGGATGCAGAACGCGGGCATAATATATTACCTTCGGGGAATGTAAACCAAAAAGGAGAAAGAAAGATGTTACTCACTCTCTGTGGTTGTGTAAATGTTCACCATGCTCTTTGCAAGATTAATGCCATTTGCTCGGGCCAATGCCTGAGCGGCAGGAGAATGATCCCCATCTTCCTCTGGAATACATGAAAAGCCAAATCAACATGGTAAATAAACACAAATGGGCATTGTGTGTCAACAAGGACGCGTGTGTGTGCCTCTCCTGGCTCGTTCACTCCGCTTAGAGCACACTGCGGTTACATTGCACAGGGCTGCTTTCAAACCATCAGCGCGCTTTAATGTCTCTCCCTGAGAAAAACTCTTCACGTTATGATGGGAAATGTAAACACTGGATTAACCCAGTCCCTAAAACAGACCAGCACTTGCAAACAGCTTCCAGTGCAACACAGCCATCTGCTAATATCATCCTGAAATGAATGTAATAATAAGGCAAAAAACCTGAGAAATGTAAGAATGACCTGGTACAGAAAGGAAATGTTTATGTTTACCCAGAGTGCAACTCCGGTTTTTCATGGAAATGTTATAAGAGGCAGGAAATAAGCCAAGAAACAACACAGTTAAAAATCAAAATCAGATGAGTCTATGGAAAATCCTCTCAAATAGGTCTTATCCAGGTACATGAGGGCAGGGAATCTGGAAAAAGAAGATAGCGAGCTCTCTCTTCCTAGGTCTTGTCTTGGCAGACAGCAGAGCTGTGGGCAATCAGAGCCCTCATGTAAAATGAATTGCAATTAACAATCACTTTTGTTCATACTAACATTAACTGCAAGAGCCTGTCAAACCCAGAGAGAGACAGATAAAGTGCTGATACTTTTGACACCATCATGGTTGAAAACATGGTATCAGAAGTCAGAAAGATCAGACTCCTTGTTCGGTCCACTTTGGTTGCAGTTTAATATCCAAATTCCCTTGTGGATTCCCAAAAGGCCCAAAATGTCATTAAACACTAAGAACCATCTGCTATATCAAGGTAGCCTAACAGCCCATGTATTTATTAAACATTTTGCTTCAAGTTTTATTTCTTCTATTTGCGTCAGACTTAACTGTACCACCACAAAAAATTCCTCCAGCCCCACATTTGAAGAAAGTACTGTCTTCCCAGTGAGTGAAATAAAGTAAGTTCCCGTGACCTGTTGTAGGTAGCGCTAAAGTAAACGGAGGGCTGTCCCGAGCTGAGGTGCTTGCCCGTAAGGCTGGGGGCTGGTGGCAGGGAGGAAGGCAAGGGAACACGGCACTGCCCCCTTTTACACTCGCACCGCGCTACACAAGATTTTTTTGCCAGAGCTGTTTGCTAAACACGTTCCACACACGCTAACTCTGCACAAATTGCAATACAGGATAAATGGACAAATGAAAAAGATGTGCAAAATGCAGAGGGGCTAGGGAAGAAAACAGGCTTAGGGATGACTCTATTGGGATTTCACAGGGTGCAGTTACAGCCCTCAGTACCTGAGTAAACAGCTGAGTCCGTTCCCTGAACGGCTTCTCTCTCTCTGGCTGGTTCACCGGGTGTTGGCTTGTCCGAAGACTCACACGTTTTTTCCTCAGGTAGCTCTCCATTTGTTTCCATGTTGTCATGAGTACCCAAATCAGATCTTTCCTCTTTCTCATCATCGCTTTCACCATCTGTAAGCACAGGCTCGATCAGTATCTGCACCCTGCTCGCCAGGGATTTCGCTGCCTGCTTGTGTTCTTCTGCCACGATCAACTCATCTGTGGGCGTCTCTGGCTCAAACGTGCTGCCAGACACTTCTTTGGTAGGCGACTCGATTTTGACGGAAGGCGCTCGCACAGGCAATCTGGATTTCTTGGAGCAGCGTTGTGCCGCCTTCTCTTCCTCTGGCACCGGTGGCTTCCCGTTGCTTTCGCTCAGCGAGTCATTTCTTGTAACCAGGCTGCCTTTGCTCTTGGCATATGTGGACCTAGGAATGACGGAAACCGACCCCTTCCTTGCAGGGGCTACATAGCTTGGTTCTTCCTCGCTAGAAGACAAGGTTATTGTCCTTTTGTAGGGGGTTCTTGTTTTGGTGAAGACGCCAGGTTTTTCTTCGCTGTTCTGCGCAGAGAGCGAGCGGCACAGTTTGAACTGCCTACCGTCTGCCTCCACCCAGCTCGGGTCCTCCGGCACGTTCCCCACCATTGCAGAGTCCGCCCCCTTCTCCCAGAAGTTCTTCAAGTTCTTGAAGTGTTCACGATCGAGGCCGATATCCTCCTCTTTGTTACTCATTGATGAGATCGTATAGTTCACGCCTTGCTTCACAGCCTGGCTGCTTTCCCCCTCTGCGGTCAGCGGTCTGGGGCTTGCCAGCAGCTCTCTCTTTGCGAGGCTGTTCTCTGCCGGCCCCACGTGATTCCCAAATTGCTCGGATCTGGGGAAAGTTCTGCTTGGTTTCCTCTTAACCGGTATCTTGCTGGGAGCATAAGCTTCTTCGGGTGGAGTTTTTGGCCCCACTGTGGTGCCGGTGGCCCCATCAACAGCTTCTCCTCCAGCCACACTGCCGGGCTGAGGCACAGCATCCGCTGAAAGCTTGGTGGGCAACGGAGATACTCCATGACCTACAACGACAACAAATGCTCACAGCCTGTCCCACAAGATCACATCCTATTTCCCTGGAAGGCGTGGGCTGCAGCTTCTCAAAGGGAAGCTAGGGGGAGTTTCCAGAAACCATCAATATGTTCCTAATTCTTCCCAATTTTGGGACTTTAGCAAGCCCCCTTCCATCTGAAGAAAGCCCTGAAAACCCCAGCCCTTCTCTCTGCAACAGGACACGGAAAAAAATCCACTAAGCTCTAAATTGTTGCTGTGAGTTAGGAATTTGTTTGCAGCTTTGCTTTCAGTTTGACAGCTTTCCTACTGGCTATTTGCTATGCACCAAAAATACACTATACAGTCAAGGCAGAAAAGAGAAGGTAACTTGGATCTGTGGATGAAGGAGCTGTGAGCCAAGCACTCACTTTAAAAATGTACAGAGAGCCAGGAGAACTTTTAGTCATTTGATTTTTTTTTTCTTGGTCCCTGCTGCCTTGGGCATAATTCATACAAATGTTGGCAGCCCATTCTTACACACCAAGGGAGGAAATACTCTTTGTTATTCATTTGTACGCACATGAAAAGCATCTTGTCTCTTGGTGTTTGACGTTGCACAACAAAAACACCAATGGCTCACTGAACAGAAACCTTACCTTTTCTAGACAAATGCAAGCTGTTTGTTGCAGCCACAAACGGACTTGTTCCGGTGTCACTCTCTGAGGAAGAGACATCATGTATACTGGATCTCTGAATGGAAAACAAATGCTATCAGTGCACATAAACTGGCAAGACTGGAAAAATGTATTTTATTTGAGCACAGACACCAAGGCAGGCAGTCTGTGGAGCCCCTGCCAGTAGGTACGGACTGTGGGAAGGAATAAGGAAACAAAGCGCCAAGGCTGTGCCTATACTACCTTGTGTGATGCAGACAACGGAATGAGAAGTCTCGGCTTCGGTTTTGGCAAGATTTTACGCTCCTCTGCGGTATCAAGAGCAGGTGTGCTGGATCTGTGGGAGGGGAGAAACGCCTGAGCAAGGAGAACAGCAGTGATGTGCCTGGTAGGGTGAACAGGCAGTCCTCAAAACCATCTCAGTTCTGCTTAGCTACTTTGCCACTTTTATCTACCGATCCAGCCCAATACAAGGCTGCCCAGAGCTGGTGCCGTCATTTATTTTCTCCATTACTGCTTGGAAGGACTGGGGCACACGTTAAATGGCCTGCACTTGGAGTAAGGACGAGTCTCTCATTGCAGTCAGCGCAGAACTTGCTCAATAAAAAAAATGGTGTCAGCTTCTAGGTTTATTCAGACTTTCCCATTCTGAGAGAAAACTGTAGGGAAAAATAAAGGAAGCAGCAGTGCCAGAAGAGCCCAAGAGCCGTGCAGGCGGGAGATGCCTTTCCGTGCTATGGCCCAGAGAAGAACAGGCCACATCTCCCAGTTCAGGCCAAAGGCATAACCAGATTGATGGAGGATTTAGAAACTACAGGAATGATTATGACAACAATAGTTAGGGTAAAATTATAGTACAGGATATAAACCTTCATGCTCGGAATATAAGTTAATTACTAACTGCCTGGTAAATAAATGGAAGAAACACACATCACAGGCAGTTTACTTGACTGTTTCTACCATCTTTGAGAGTCCCTACTGGTGGCTGCTCTCCAGATGGAGAACAGCAGTCAAGCTGGTGCCATTTCATATGGGAATGCTTTGTGCTTAGGCTTGAATGAGAAAAACAAAGCAAGCTTTTCAGGACTTAATCACCCCCCCAAAAAAAAAACCTCATGAGGACCATTGCTATGCTGGTAAAGCAGGAGCATCTCAGGCTTGTTGACTCCGGATCCTTCATTAAGCAACACCCAATGATCAGCTGCAAGAGGTTTGGAAGTTTTGTCAAGGCCCATATTTAATATTTAACTGGAGCAATTGCCACCTGTGAAGAATGATTCCTTATTCTGCTGACAAAAAAATGCAAATGAGATGGGAGCAACAATAAATGAATATGTGAATATTTTAATGGCTTCTCCATAGCCCACAAATATTGAGTGAGGTCACCGATTTGTTCGTTGGAATGCTTTTGGTGGGTATTTCTGCTCAGTCAGCACAACGTGAAATCCTACCAAGCCTTGATGGAGAGAGCTGAGCGCTGGACACAGAGGTTGGCACCAGCAGGAAATGAGCAGTTTCCTCAAACAGTTCATTTTGTTAGTGTTGCTCCATGGCAAAAATTAAACAAATAAAACCATAATTACTTCGAAAAACTAACCAGAATATCCTGACATTACAGACAGCTTCCATTTTACTGACCCCTTATCAAATCATGCAGGAAAAGACCTTCCTGGGATAAGCACATTACCACTTGGTTATTAGGGGAGGATTGATATTCTGACAATTCCTGGAAAAAGGATTTTAAAAATATCCTATATAACGTATTACTTATACAGTCTTGGAAACTCAGTTAAAGACCAGGATTTAATGGGTAGCATTCCATTTTCATTAGAAGTAAGAGCAGCAGCCAGAGCATTGCAGGAGCAGCGGCAGTTACCTCTCCTCTCCTGTGCCAGCAGCATGCTCAGGGAAGGCAGGACTCGGGACAGCTTTGCTTTCCAGACCCGTCCAGATGTGCTCGGTGGCCTCATCTGTCATGTAACAGAGACAACTGAGAAATTACATTTATTTAAACTCGTAATGGTCGGTGTGTTTTGTTTGGGGCAAGAGAAGGCTTGTTAAACGAGTCCCACCAGCACAAACCCTGGGGATTTAACAGGAGATGGCCCTGGGGCAGCATCACCAGCGCTCCCTACGTGGCAAAGGCACCTCCAGACCGCCCGGGTCCGGGAGGCCAAAGCCAGCTGCCTGATGCCTGACTCACGCCAGGAGCTGTCCCATCACTGGAAACCTTCGCAGGACACTGCCGCGGCTGTCAATAAAGTTAATCCGTACCAGGATTTAAATTCAGCCGTTTCCTGTTTTGACTCAAAGTCATCCGATCTTGGCAAACAAAGGAGGAGGCCAATACAGTTAATGAGGAGATCCCTGTTATTTTTACTGGCACAAGGCTCACCTACGTCTTCTAAGCTCTCAAAGACCCTAAAGAAAAAACAATAGAAGACGGTAACCTTTAGAGCAGCCTGTCAGGGTATAAAGTCGCATTAGACATTTTGCTGGCAAACAGACTTTCTTGCTACTGCAAAACCAAAAGGATTAAACTCTCAAACAGCAATAAAAAACTAGTCTGATCAACAAGATCTGCACGTATTTATTCATGTGCAGCTAGGTCTATTTTAAAGAGTAAATCTACCGGTTAAAAAAACTGCCAAATCTCTTTAGGATGTATTTCATTACACAATACAATAGACTCAGAGGCTCAAAGGAATCATAGAATCATCACCTAGGTTGGAAGAGATAATCGAGTCCAACCATCAACCTAACACTGCCAAAACCACCACTACACCATGTCCCTCAGCAAATTCAGATGTGACATTAAATAATATAGTCTCACTTGTTACCTGGTTAGAAAACTGCACTAAGCCCGAGAGTAGATCAGTCCTACGGACGGGCTGTGATATCAGTGTCACGCCAGTGCTGCCTGTGTGGCGCCATCCAGCATCAGCACGGTCAGCCCGCAGATAACAGGGATATGCCAAGATGGAGCTTCATTCCCCCTTGCCCGCATCCCCATGGAGAAAAACGCTGCAGTCCCAACTCTTCCTCCCTGCCCAGCGCCCGACCCTGCAGTGCAGGGGACCATGGCAGGCATTGCTCGGGGCTGTCTGCGTTAGGACCACGTCTCTGGCACATGCATGAGATGGCAGCTGGGTGGCCCCACGCTTTCTGCAGTGGTGGGAAGTCAGGGAGTCGCTCCTGCTGGAAGACAGGAGTCTGGCTGTGTAAGAATGAGCCGGTTTTAGAGAGCACGTTTCTGGGAGAGGGACTGTGTTTTGTCCATGTAAATGTTGAACATCATTTTGGGAGTGACAAGCTGCAGCATGGCTGGTGGCACGTGCAGGCCATGTCATGTGCCAGCACGAGAAGACACACTAGCACGCTGAGGAGCGTTTATTTATACAGTGAGCCACGTCCTCCTCTTCTGCCCCAGACCCAAAGGAGGGAGGTGCCAGCAGGTAGCTGCTCTGGAAGCAGAGGAACCAAACACAGAGCTCCCACGTTTTCCCTCTGCTTGTCATGGCTGAAAAGACCTTGACAACCACCAACAGCATTCCTTTCTCACCTCACTTCCACCTCCAAAGGCATTGCATCATATTTGCTTTTCACTGACACTTCCCCCTCAGACAGAGGTGACACTGACACTGCCCCTTCCCAGCTGGCAGAGGTGTCCCCTTCCTCCCATCTGAGTCACTGCCCTTCACAATGGCTCAGCCACTGACACAGCCATACCTGGCTTCTGTAACCACAAACACATAGGTTATTGGTACATTAGAATCCATCAAGGCAAGCAAAATGACCTTGCTAACTTTAGGATGAGACAGAATAAGAAGCAAATTCCAACAGAAATTAGTAGTGGCCTGACCAGTTTAACTTGTCCACACATACATTTATATACACATGTATACAGCCACTCCTGCTCTAACACTTCAGCTGCTCCACTCATTTCCTATCACTCGGAAATGGAGACACTCAACACTTGGGGAACGCACAGCTAACCGTGCCATCGGGGCTGACTTGCCTTGGTGGGTGGATAAAATGGTCTCTCTCCTAGATGATTCTTAGCTCTCATCCATTGCACACAAGCTGGAGGAGAAGTTATCACCAAATTTATCCACCTATGCTGCTCTGCAGGCTGTAGTTTAAATCTAGGGTAACTATCTATTTTATAGATTTATATTGCTGGTGATTACTAGTGTTTACTATTACAATCATTACCAACTGTGAAGACCCTTAAGGATCCATGCAGACCTCCCTTCTGAAGGTTAAAACCCTCCTCCAGAAAAGGTCACTGGGCATTTTCCAGTGCAGGCACGAGTACTCACCCCTCCTCAGCCCACGTACCATGCAAAGGGAACGCTAGCAATTATCTCAGTGGGCTTTTCCATGCAGGAATTCTCTCATTTCTCTCCCTAACACAGTCATCAAAGGCTTAAATTAGGATTAACAACCCTGGAGTCATGAACACGTTACACTGATTTGGCTAAACGAACACGCACCCCTTCATCACCTTGAAAGCTGACAGAAAGGGAATGACTCTGATCTTTCTAGGAGAAGAAAAAAAGGTGTGAAGAAGGGAAGCAAAGGCCCTTATCTCATCTACTGCAGATTGAAGATGGGCTGCGTGGCCAAACCATTTGTGAACGGGGCCTCATCCTTGTTCACCGATGGGCCAAGCGCTGCTCTCACCGCTGCAATACTCTTGCTGACAAGTCAGTGAGAGAAGTGCTTGCCCTCCCGTGCGAAGGGAGGCAATCTGTACAGGAACCACTGCAGGAGCGGAGCACGCCATAGGCAACAGGGAGGTGAAAATATGGGCTGTAGAATCTCGATCCTCAACCACTGCTGTAAAATGGCAGTGGGAAAAGTAAGAGGAAGGAATAAAGTCACATGTTATACCCGTGCTTTCCCAAAATAAGCCTGAGAATAGAAAAAGAGAAAGAAAGGGAAGAAAAAAAGTTGAAAAAGAAATAGAGGGCTAAATCTAAACATAATTACTATAGTAATTTAGTAACGTTTGCTCCTTCCCTCTTAGAACAGCATTAGTCAAGTAATGCACATGCAAAGACATAACTTGCATATTACTGCTATATTAATAAGGAGATTATTTTAGATGATAACCTGAGACCACATTTCATACGTGCACATCAGCAGTAAAAGCTAAATCTAAAACCTACAGTACTTCAGATTCTGCTTTCCCGAAATGGGCTGCAAGCTAAGGGTGCTGATGCCTCTGGCAAGGCAACAGGCAGTTGAGTCCAACCCGCTGCTGGCCACCAGCTGGGCTGCAGATGACAGAGCATTTGTCTGACCTGGTCCCCAGCAGAGGGGCTGCTGAAGCGTCTGTCTCCTCATGCACAGAGGGTGCAAGCACCAACGCGCATCCTCAAAAAGCAGAGCGCGTGCTCTGCAGAAATGGCCAGGTAACTCTGGCGAGCTGGAAAAGGTTTTATATGTTTTAGCATTCTGGAGGGATGATAAAATAGTAAATTTAATGACACCATGAATCCTTAATACCAAGGATAAAAGCAACTTCATATGAAATACGATAGGCCAGTTCTGCATCAGAGGCTCCAGTGAATCTATGCTAAGTTACGAGAGCTGTCAGGGGTAAGTAAAAAGCAAAAAGAAAATGAGGCTCTCAGTTAGTGAAGTCCCTAACCAGCTTTTAGTTTTGAGAATGTGTCTAAGTAATGTGGAGCTCAGAGGGGTACACTAAATCCAGGCAGCTAACGTTACAGAGATATCCTGGCCAACAAGGCCCACCATATAAAGGAGTGATCTATATTGCTCCTACCCCACAGCAGGAATGGGCAGCTGGGCCCAGGAAAAAGGGCTGAACTGAACTGGTGGAGGTAACATTTGAATTTTGGACAGATGGAAGCTCTATGAGTAGCCTTTATTGCAAAAGAACAGAGCCCAGCTATAGGGTCCTTATATTAGGGACCGGGGAAGACTTTGCTTGGAGGTGTCTATCAGGGCCATGACTTACTCAGAGCCGTGGTGGCCAGTAGCTCACCAGCCGCGTCTGAGTTATCCGTGATTACCCACCCTGACAAATAGTCAAGGAGGTTGTGTGAGACCGGGCTGCAGTCCCACAGTCCTGCTGCGGAGTTGGTTGGCCTATCTTCATGTTGAGGACTGGATGTGAATCATCCCCAGTTCTGCTTTGCACAAATGTTCAGCACCAAGTGCCAGCTCCAGGCTGGTTACAGTTGGACTCAAAGCACAGTCCTGCTCATTTCACATGAGGCTGATCTCTTCTCCTCTCTGCCTTGAGCCAATAAATCTGATTTGATCTGTTTTACATACCACCATGACAGTTCATCCGCATGTCACGCAACACACAATACATCTGCTTCGAATTAGCACGTGATCCCAGACATACCCTTGCCATGGCACAGCAGCCTGGGTACCATTCCAACTTGGCCCCAAAGCCCTTTTTCCTTTGAAAACCATATTGGGCCTTGAAATTATTCCCATGTAAAAAGCTAGGCGTGGACCTTCTCAAGTGGGCAAATATTTGCCAGGAGAAGAGAGGCACCCCCTCCCTGTGCCCACCACCCCGGCGGCCTGCGAGAGCAGCTGGCTGGTTGTTTTTGTCAGACCACTCTAGGAATCTGGGGGGGGGGGGGTGGGGTGTGTGTGTGACCCACACATATCAGTCTCATGCCAGAAATTGCCCTATGTCATCCCCTTCCCTTTTTGCTTCTATGACAAGAAATGACAGCAGTGACAAACACATCTTGGAAGAAAGAGGCTGAAATGGGGAAAAGGCATTTACTGCACGTAGCTGGTAAACAGCTTTTGTCTTGGTCCTCTGCCACACTGTAATTCTTTCTTTGATTTTGAAAATCAAGTATTTTTTCTCTAGTACTGAAGGCCTGGCTGAGAATCCCCTTATCCCAACACAAAGGCTGGTCCCCAACAGGCTCCCAGTACAGGGAGATCCCCATACTTGACCACTTTTTTCTGGTCCATCAATCTGTTTTCTTAAGATGCACACTAACATACTTACTTTCTAGTTTGCCCTTTTTCCTTCTAATGGATGCCCGAAGTAGATCTGGCCCCTCTAAGTCTTCCTGAAACCGTTTTGCCTTCACTTCCGAAAACCATTCACCTGTCACAAACTTCTTCTTCTTTTCATCCTTGATGGAGCCTTGTATCCGCCTGAAAGTCAATGAGAACATACACACCAAAAAGATCTCCAAGGTTTTGACTTCTCCTGAGCTACCTTTGTAACAATTGTCTGGACGGTTCATCTATGCGATACTACAAAGGATCCAGGGATTATTCTCTGCAATCGCAAGGGCCAAACCAGCATTAAAACAAAAGCTGGTTTATTCTTTATCTGAAATGGGAACAGCACCTTGTAAACACAGGCTTCCACTTCTTCCAAATTTCACCAATCCAAATCGGAGTCACCTGGCAAGGAGACTTGTCCATTTGCTTTGCAGCCCTGAGGGTCTGGGAAGGGGTGGGGCTGTTCTTGCACTTCTCCGTTTTATTTGTCTATTAATCTCTTTATGAGCGGCAAAGCCTTTTGGATCAGATCTGATGCAAACCATGGAAATAAATCACGTTATTTAGGGGAGCAACCTGTCCCTGCAGCATTCTCCCTGGACACTGCTCCTCTCCCTGCTCCTCCTGCCATGCCGATTTTGGCACTCAAACAGTTAGCTCTCCTTCCTGAGCCCGGCTTCTCCTACTGTAACTCGCTCGGGCACACCCAGGGCTGGTTTTTGGCACCTAAGCCCGTCAGCACTCTCTGTTTGCTAGCCTGTAGTTTTAACCCTCCTCCAGTTATTTTTATTTTTACACCACGGCTTGCTGCCTTTCAGCTGGCACTGCCTCCCACAGCTCGCCACAACTCAGGGTCCCTGCGAGATCCGAGAGGCCAGAGGAAACTCCCACCTCGGTCCAATTCTCAGCAGGAAAAGGGGGCAAAACCCCAGATAACCATGCAGCCTTGAAGGGTCACATTTGGCTGCCTAAAGGCCAGAAGGGAGCAGGTATGGGATAAGCGGGCTCAGGGCTCAGCAGGCAGCGCTGGGGGACCCAGCAGGACTGACAGACAGGGAGCTGCACAGCTCCCATCTAGATCAGGGCTGCATCTGCCCCCATGGGGGTCTCGAGGTGCTGGGCCAGAGGAGATGTAGGAACGTATTTTAATCTTGCTGACACCAGATCAGTGTAATGCCACTGACTTCACTTCGCCCAGCAGGCAGGTTGTGTTGGAGCCAAACGTGTCCGCACGCACCCAAGGTCTTACTGCAGACAGCCATACTGACAGCAAGGGGCACTTGGCACCACCCCGGGCAGGATCTAACTCACTTCGCTCCCAAACGGAAGCCTTCTGCACAACAGCTTCCAAAGAGAAGCGAGACAAACCTGAAATAAGCCAAACACTCTTCTCCCCAAACCTCCGCTGCAGAGCAGAAATTTCACTGCATTTCAGAAAAAGAAAAAAAGAAGAAGAAAAAAAAAAAGAGAAAGCCTTTCTGAAGCCTTGTCTCAATCCAGAGGAGATGTAAGAGCGTGCAGACACCTACACCTCAAGCCCAAGCTGCCGACATGCCACCACCGGTTCTGTTTCCCCACCTCTCAGCCCCGAGCAGAGGCCAGGGCACGCAGGCTCCCCGGAGCCCACTGCTAAGCTACCCATGTCCCCCTTCGAGCCCTGAGCACCCCTCCTACATGGGGCTCACCCTCCTTTGCCTCAACAGCATGTCGAAGACCCCTCCTTAAGAGGGGTAAACTGGCACAGGGCCATCCAGACTCATTGAACTACTCATTTCTTGCCACGAAGAGCCTGGTGCCAGCTTCCTGAGCCTGGTGCATTACTGTCAACCCAGATGGTCTAATGGCTGGCATTTAAAAAGTGACAGCAGCAACAAGCAATCCCGATCAACCAGACCTGAGCTCCAGGGTGGCCGGTGGCAAGTGAGCTGAACTGAGAGCGATTCCTGGCTCTGCAAGGGCTCCCCACAAACCTTTGGCAGATCACATAGCCTCTCACTGCCCCTCTCTGCCTGCACGACAGATGCTGCATATACATCCACCTCAAAGAGCACCAGAGGGACACAAAGCAGAGACAGGGATATAAAGCCTCATTTTAAAACACTCTATGGGATTTCTGTGCTACCGAGTGAGGAAAACAAGGTAGCAGCTACTCCCCTGCTTGGACCTCTGACACTGAGAAATCAGCATCTTCCTCCCCAGATGATTTCCCTTGGCGTCTCTGAGGGCTGCTGATTAACTCAAAAGGAGAGTCCAGCCCTGCAATCCTGCAGAGAGAGGACAGCAGCCCCAGCAGGATGGCTGAGAAAGCAGGAGGTGCAATGAAAAGATCCGTCAGGATCGGAGCAAGAAGGGACAGCACTGCCGCAGCCGGCACCTCTCCTTGTTGCACGCACACACACACACGCTCCTCTCTAAAAGAAGTAAAAAAATCCCTCCAGGTGAAGCTCACGTCCTACTGTTATTGCATGCTCTCTCACCTGATGCGATCCCCATCCTTCTTCTTCAGCTCCGCATCTCTCTGCAGAACCTTCATCAGCTTCTCATATTCCTCCTCGGTCAGGAAGCTCAAGTCCAACATCTTCCCGCACTCTTCTTCAGTTCTTCAGACAGCTGAAGCAGTGACACGCCAGGAGCTAATCCAGCCCAGACTGCCGCAATGCCATGGGCAGCCCCCGTGCAGCCCGCCCTGGTGCGCAGAGCAAGACGGGGCTGGAGAAAAAGGACTTCAGGACAGCATGGCTGGGGTGGAAGCCGCGTTAGCACCTGGACTTGCACTTCCAGGCTCTTCGCTGGCACGTTTCTCTGCACTGCATGCCTTCCCCTGCCAGGAAAATTCTCTCAGCAAAATTACGCTCCTTCGCTTTTCTTCAGGCACAGTCGCAGCGATTTGGAAGCCAACGTCAATCAAACAGGAAAGCACGGGAAGGAGCGAGCTCGCCGCCCGCCTGAGCTGCCTCAACAGGCACGAAAGCTCGTCTCACCAACGGCAACCCCGGCACCTCTGGCATGCGCTTTCTTCAACAGGGAAGTCTGCCTCCGTGGAGTTCAAGCATCCCTGCAAAGAAATAACACCGAGATGCCTTTTATGATAAGCGCGACATATGGTAACCGAATGTGTACATTGGGGGTTTTTATTTGTTCTTCAGCACAAGTTCCAAAACAAGCTGCCCTACTTTCCTCCCCGTCCTACAGCTCCTCACGTGGTATTAACCTAAGCAAGACAATATTTTATTTTAGCCGCTTTCCTACTAACAGGTAAACAGTTGACTCGGCATGCTACGAGCAAAATATGCATCTAAATTACCAAACTGCTTGCTTGCTTTTTACCTCTGTTCTTCTTCTCCTCACTTTTTTCTGCCCTAAACGAGACTGAGGATAAGGAGACAACCTTTGTGAAGCAATCAGAAAATGACAGAACAGCAACCTGCAAGTGTTATCGCTGCATGTTATGCTATAAAATACCGGAGGCTGCTCATTTTCTAACATGCGTGCACTTTGCTTTATGCTGCACTGATATTTGCTATTCAAACAGCATGGGTGCAGATCACTTCGTGTTTCGCCAAAAACGGCCAGAGGCTTCGGGGTGTAGAGGAAGGGTAAATCACGCGTTGCTTTGCTACTTTATTCCTTTTCCTCTCCCCCGGCCAACTTGAGGGCAATACGGCACACCTCCGAGGCAGCAGAAGTTCTGCTCGTGTCCATGTAGGCAGTTTCTAGCTCACCAGATGGGATTTTTCCACCGTTTCCAAGCCCATCAGGTGACCGCGGGTTTCATCATACTTGGCTTTTTCTCCCAAAGCCACAGCCTTGGGAGTCAGGTCATTAAAAATGAATAAATCCCAGCTTTCATGGCAAACACGATCTGAAGGTCATCAGGCCCGTTCCCTAACTTCAAGGCCTGTATCACCCCTGCCCTCTGTCTAATCCACCCCTCTGAGGATGGCAGCCGCAGCCCTCCCGGGCCACCTATTTCAGTGCTTAGCTACCTTCCCATCGCCTACCCCACATCTCCCGGACAGATCGTCCTGTCTGCCGTGGGGGTGCTCCCTTTGCAGCCATCCTCACGGGGTTTTACGCTTCAGCCTCCACGTTAAGCAGCCCCAGCTCCCTCAGGTTCCTCAGAGCTGGGGTCTTCATCGTTTTTGTCACTCTGTCTCCACAGGGTGCACCTCTTCCTTCAACTGGCATAGCCAAAGTTGAGCACAAGTATTTCAGCTCAGCTTTGCTCATTTGACATCATTTCACAGATGTACACTATTTTATGGATGATACATTCCCAAATGTTTGCCTTTTTCATAATGGTGTAACGACACATTACAAGAAATAATAACCATTTAATAACCAATTAATGATCTTAATGCTTACAAAGAAACGCCGCGTAAAAAGGCTTGTAAAAGGAATGGGCATTGTCATAAAAAACTCTGTAATTATTTGAAAATAATTTTTGGAGGGAAAGAGACAACATTTCATATCTCTTTGAGGCACGTACGGCTGTGCTTGTCACACTAAAATTACGGCCTTTATCATCTGAGAAACTACTGATGCCACTCTAAATAGTTAAACCAGAAACAGTAATAAAAAGCCCTAATCAAAGAATCAATCACAGAATCACCGGGGTAGGAAGGGACCTCTGGAGATCATCTAGTCCAACCCCCCTGCCAGAGCAGGGACACCCAGAGCAGGTTGCACAGGATGGCGTCCAGGCGGGTTTGGAATGTCTCCAGAGTCGGAGACTCCACCACCTCTCTGGGCAGCCTGTTCCAGTGCTCTGCCACCCTCAAAGGAAAGAAGTTGCTCCTCCTGTTTAGATGGAACTTCCTGCATTCAAGTTTGTGCCCGTTACCTCTTGTCCTATCACTGGGCACCACTGCAAAAAGAGACTGGTCCCATCCTCCCGGCAGTAACGAATCTCTACTGTTTAAACCTACATTTCATCCAGCTTGGCACGGCACTGCCATGCCTGGTTCCATCCATCTACCCCCTCTGGCTCTCAGGCACAGCCCTACTTCTACAAAGACATTTATAGAGATTTCTGGGACAGATTTTATTTTTAAAAAAGTATCTAGGGACACCGTTTTCACAGTATTTGCTTCTCTAGAACTTTTATTTATTTTTAACAAACCCATGACGTGTGGGCTGAAAGTACTTCAGAAAATATTTTCAGCAAAGTCTCATATTTATTCATCAGTATGGTAGTCAGTTAGAAAAAGAATAAAGGCTACTTCCTTGTAAATAGCCCTTTTCTCCCCTGAGAATGTTTTATCTTACTGGAATACTTACATTAGAAGGAAAAGGTTAACAGAAACCAACCAGCCAACTCCTTCTTTTGTTTTAAATAGTTAAAAATCAAACCACTTCATGCGCTCGCTGTGGGAAAGTGAGCTGGCCCAGCAGACCGCTCCACCTGGAGGTTTTGCTGGCAGTCTCAGGAGCTGCAAAGCTGTCCACCCAGGCCTGCAGGAGTAACCATGGTTGGGAAACGATCTCCGTAAGTGCCACGGCCACGGGACTGTCCCTGCCGCACCTTGAGCCACTGCAGCCTCCGATGGGCGCACCGTGCTGCCGTGTCTTGGCCGCTGCAGAGGTTTGAAACAGGAGAACGCCACCATTCACCGGTCGGGTACACAGCGATAAGGGAGAGCGTGTTATTTGTTTACTTGGGTCTGCAAGCGCAATAGATGAAGGATAAAAATCAACTGACATGCACAGTGTGTCATCAGGCAGGCACAGTGCACTGTACCTAACCATCGCCCGCTCCCCCAGATTGCTTAATCCTAGAGCTCACGCTTACGCTCCTCCAGCAGCACCACGCAGCTCTGATTTATTTTGTTAGATCGCTCATAATCCTCTCCCCTCTCAAAGCCTTGCTATTAAACAGTTCGGAGACCACAGGGATGACGCAGTGCAAACACCGACATCGACAGATCCGTAAGAAAGCCAGGACCCCGTGAGTCTCAGGCAGACGGGGCCACTTTCCGCGTGTCCTGCCAGCCCTCGCCTCGCCACCTCTGCAAAGGGCAGGGAAAGGAGACACAAAAGCCTTGCAGATTTGTAGGGCAACGACGGGAGCCACCGGGCACGACTGTGGCAGATTTTACCCTAGACTGGGACCTCTTAAGTGCAAGCACCTTCATTAGCCCGCTGATGTAAATTGGTTTTGGACAAACCACGACAAGAAAACGACAGTTGCAGTTTCCTTCCCTCCTGCCGGTGGGAGATCCCCTCCGGGGTGAGGATTGCTCTCCGGCAACAGGAGCAAAAGGGAGAGTCATGAAAGAGGGAATTGTTTGCGTCCGGATTAGCAGCATCTGCCTGAAGACTGATGCCCACCGTGCAGAGCAAACTCAGGCTGCTCTCAGGCGCTGCACCACCACCATGTCCCCGTGCAGGGGGAGCAGCCCCGCTGGGTCCTGCCACCTGTCACGACAAAGCAGATGGGCAAAACGGATCATCATGGCTACAGGAAAGACCGTAAATCTGAGCAGAGGAGCACACTGGATGTCCGAGGGACTTTCTTCCCTCTAACTGCTTTTCTGGGGAAGAGAACACCACAAAGAGATCGACTCGCATGCCCAGCCGTGTTGACAAATGCTGGGTGTGGAGGGGGTGTGGAGACAAGCAGAAGCATGACCTGCCTTGTGGTGTAACTGGCTGCATCTCCTCCTGTGATAGCTTTTGATTTCTTGTGGCTGCCTCCCCAAGAAGAAACAAATGCTCCGGTCACCGGAGAAGATCCGTCATGGTGTGTTACACCGCTGAGCAGCTTGTCAAACCCAGAGCCCAAGCACTGGTGAAGTGAGCCCTGTTCCGTTAAAACAGCATGCTGGGATATGTACATTGTATCTCCCAACTGATTTTCAGTGTCCAGTTTGAAAATACAGGAAAGGCCATAGACAGGTGCCCGTAACGCACTAGCTTATCTTCAACAAGGGCTAACAGCATACGGCTAGAGAGAGTACGGCGAGCTGTCCTGCGCTCCAGCCTCCTGCCGGTACAGGGCAGGGACTGCCTGAAGCAGGAATAATGTCTCTGCGTCTCACACATTTTTCTAATTACTTTCTGAACTCACATTAATTTTCAGCATTTGCAATATCCACAAAGCCCCACAGTCCCACAGCCTCACTACGCTTTAAATGCAAAAGTATCTGCCCCTGTTTTGTTTTGACCTGCCACTTGCTTGCTTTGTTTGATATCCCCAAGTGTTTTATTCGAAAACCCAGTGAGGATTACTCTGCATTCACCTACTCCAATGCTGCTCATATTGCAGACCTCTGACAGCCAGTTTCTCTTCCAGAGGAAGGAAGTTTGCTGTTTGCTCATCCCAGGTGTTACGCAGGGAGCTTTGGCCATTCCTCACACCCTTCTCTGCCCACATCTAGCTTACTACAGAACGGCTGAGCGGTGGGGTAGGTGCAAAAAGGCTTTTCCCAGCAGCTGCAGCCCCTGGCATCTTCACCTGCCAGACTGGTTGTGTGGTGCCAGGAGAGGTGGTGCAAGCCCTGCCGGGCTGCAGCTCTGCAGCCAGGAGGGAGACAGGCAATGCCAGCCTTCACACGGGGACAGCCAACGGCTCTGCCAGCCCCTTGGAGAACGGAGAGCTCTGAGTACCTGCAGAAAAGCTAAGAAAGATGCTAATAAAAGGAAGAAACCTTCCCTTTGTCAGCTGCTTGGACCGTGTGACAGCAGAGCAGTGCCATTCAGGGAGAACGGCAGTCCCACATGTTTCGGAGCTGACAGCCAGGGAAAGGCTGAGCACGGCTCCAGAGAGACTCCCGTTTATGCCAGCTGAGACATGGAAATCTGTGACCTGTCCAAAACTGCCCCTTCAGCAAAGCACCAAGCGGCGGCGTGACATGCGTTCCCCTAGCACCAACCCAATATCCAACCCCTAAAGCGAAGGGGCAAATAAACACCAACCTTTCTTCAGCAGCGTGCAACATCCTCTCGCACACCCAGCCAAAGCGCGTTCGGCCAGCCTGCAGCCTGGACAATGCTCGTTTCCTCGTTCCTCGGCGCTGTGCAGCATGACACATGTGATCAAAACCAAGCGCGTTACCTGTGCCGACGGTCCTGCCTCCTCTCACTCGGAGCCTGCCGGCTGCGCAGGTCATGGGCACGCAGCTGCGCCCGCAAGGAAAAGCTCGAGAAGCTGGAGCGCTTTCCAAAATAAATAGTTTGACCCATGTAGGGTTTCTGCAGCTATTTATGGAAGAAGGTATGTTACAGATCTCTCACCTGAATTAATATATCCTTTCTTTTCAAGTTTTTTCTTTTTATTAGACTGGAGAAGAGTACTGTTCGGGGAGTTGTTTGGTTTTTTTAAGTAACTCTCTTTAAAATAGTTTTATCAGGTGAAAATTAAATGTTTGCTTAGCCTAGCTGGCATGAAACATAGCCCCTTTTGGAAAGTCAGATGCTGAAGAGGCTGCTGCCTTCTTAGTGATGCATTTTCATTTTATTTCTGGGAGGTTTAACTCAGCTCCAGCTCAAAACAGAACTATGTTAATGCTCTCCGTAACTAACCTGAGCTCAGACGCACAGTACAGGCTCAGTGCTCTTGCTGTCATCTGCCTACAGACACGAATTATCTATAAACCATCTGCAGGGCACTCCAGTCTCGGTTCTGATTTCTCCGCGTATACCTTTCCTTCCCAATGCTGCACGTCTTCCTCAGCGCTGGGATGTGCACAGATTAATAATATACCCCACGGGCCATGCAGATTTCATTGATTAGACGCTGCTTTGCATGCGGAGGAAGAGGACGACTTTAGGAACTTTAACCTGCCAATTTGGTAGTCAGGACTCACTAATGATGACAGTATTTAACACCCCAGTTTCATCACCTAGGTCAGCGTAGGACCATCCAGACCCACCTCACCCTTTGAGACCTGGAGCTGCACACAGGTCCATGTAATAAAGATATGAAAACATCCCTACCCAAAACATAACAAAACCCGGAACAGATAATACTGATCTCACAAGGCTATTCATAGCCAGATGAAAATAGCAGCAAGCTGGAAAGGCTGCTTGCCTCTGTCCATACCTCTTTATCACATATCCTGTCACAACGTAAGGAAATAACCTCCTTTTGCTTTACAATGCATGGACGCTTCCCAATACCCTTATTAGTCATGACAGCTCTTGTAGGGCAGGTCAAAACCAAGAGTGCCATTGTATTAAGAATGATGGATGTGGTCCTGGCACCCACAGTCATACTGCAGTTCGCAATATGTGCTGTAGTTAACAGTACCAGAAAGACTTAGCACCCAAACTGCCATACCAGTACAGAGTCCGTGATCAGCCTTGTGCCTCTCCCTGTCTCACGCTGGAGGATCCAGCCCCACTCTTCCTCCCACATGATTTCTTCTGCTGTCAGTACCATGAAATATGCAGAGGTATTGTCATCACTATTTTACAGGTAAAACACTGACAGCCATTGTGATGCTCTAACACTATGACATTTCACGGATGTCCTTTACCAGCAGAGAAGAAATAAGAAGCAAACTATAAGATGGTCTTTCTCTTTGGGAGGGATGGGCTGAAAATCAGCATAAAACCTCCCGTCCACGGGGACTGGACTGCATCTCCCTGCCCTGAGTCAGGTGCTGTGCCTGCAGCCAGAAAGGGAGCGGTGCAATCCCAGTTTCTACCCAGCACAGGAGCGTGCCGTTGGTTGCAACCTGCACCAGCCGCAGGCACCGGGAGAAATGGCAGCCCTGGGCTGGGAAGCCGTGAGCCGATGAGGTTGGCACGGCAGAAGGGAGCCAGGTGTGTGAGTCCCACTTACACCTGCGGCAGCTCGACGGATGCAAGTGCGCCCTTTTACACACGGACAAGCCCTCAAGGCACAATAAGACAGACAGGAACGGTATTGCACAAGCCTACAAACGCTGCTCGTAAAGTACCAAATTGCTGGATAACAGCGAGTGCAGTCAGTGTGTAACCTTCACACTGAAATTCAGGCGTTCCTAGGGCAGCCGAGGGCTGTCCCGCTGCAAAGGCACACGGCTGAACAGCAGACACCCCTACCCAGGTATATTCTGCCCCTGGCCACCATCACACCACTAGCCCTCTTTCTCCCTTTTTGTGCTCACATCTCTCCTCTCACTGTCACGAAATAAATATCTAAAAGACCTGCCTTTTGGTTAGCCATTGCGAAGCAAAGCTCCACAGCATCATGAGAGCTCTTCCAAGGTGCATCATTTTCTCATAATTTGCAACTTGTAGCTATGACCTGTCTAGTCCTTCGCAGATCAAGAGCAGCTGTGAGCTAGGAGAACAGAGAATATATTTAATATAATTGTTTTCTGAAAAGCCATTCCACTAAAAATGCCATGGCTGCACTGGCTGAATGATATTTTGGCTGACTTGTCCCACTGAGAGAAAAGAGGTGTACTGTTCCTACCCAAAAAACTCCTAAGTGAGTAAGTCACATAGAAATGGCCTTCAGATGAGAGACAGCTAATAAGATAAAGAATAACTTCAAACAAAGTAGGCAACTGTAGTCTCCCAGAATAGTCCACATATAAATACTAACACACCAAGGCCAAATTCTGGCGATACCAGGCTGGTTTGGTCTCACCCATCTCTAAATGCCAAAATTACTCAAGCTCAGCTCATCACAGACTTTACCGAGATTTTTCTCTCTTAAGCGGGGGCTGTACATGACACGATGGGCCATTCCCACCTCAGAAACAAGGATGAGCAGCTGGTGCCTACGGACAACCACCACCGAGGGCAGCTTTGGCAGCCCCCGAGGGGCAGGCTGGAAGACAGCAGCTCTGGCCTTAGCGATGGCTCTTCACTCCGATGTGCATTTCAGAACAAAAAATACCGCTCAGTTCACTGTGAGCACAGCCTTGGGTGGTTTCTCTCGGTTTCAGTCATTGTCTCACATTACACTTTCCAATAACGTCCAGCACAATGGAGAATCTCAGCTGCGTTATTAAAATATTTTTCCTCCTCCTCCCCCCGGGCAGCTTCAGTGAAGGACATCCATTGATCAAGACCGGCCCTGAGATGCTCTTAGGCGCACAGGAATTGCAGGAATTTATCAGAGCAAGGAAGGTCTCTAGCCCAGCCCCGTGAGAGCAGCCAGTAGAAGATATTTTAGAACAACAATACAATGCTAAGCCAAAAAAACGAGTAAACTCCCCTATTCAGTGTACGTGGGGAATGCATAATTGAGGGAATGCTCCACTGACCACATCAGAAGCGGGTGAACTCTGCTTATTTGCAGTCAGCCTCAGAAATACCACTGCTTCCCAAGAAGGTATGAGACCCACAATATTACAGAAGGGTTTGCTAACGCTTCAGCTTCCTTTTGTAAAGAATGATGCATAAGGATTTTTCTCCCTTATGCATTTCCACCCAACGCAATGTAGCTGTCACACGAGTAATTATCTACACTGAACTCTACCCATTTCCTTCTAGTAAGGAACTGCATGGGTGGAATTTGCATTGCATACAATTTACTTCCTTTTATCCATTTTTAATCAAGTGAACCATCCTACCTAGGATAAACAAAAGACCTGAGTTTTGCAGTCCTAACCATTATTTCCTAGAGCCAACATTGCCAAAAAAAAACCAACCCAAAACATCAGAGAAGCGTGACTCAGACTCTTTAAGGCCGATAAGGCCTTTCACTGGTGATAAACCGATAATCTGACGCTTTAGTTTAAATATTTGAGACTTCTGTTTATTTCATAGGTGGGGACTATTTGCAGATCTTGCAGGATGTAGTTCATTGTAATTCTGCAGACTGCCAGAACACAAATAAACAAGCACAGCCGCCTGGGACACCCAGAAATCCTTTATTATCCCATTGAACAAGGATGGCCGTGTCCCGGCTGCAAGAGAGGACGCCAGCATTTCAGAGACCTCGCTACGTCTGTCCCCCAGGCAGACCCACTCGGCCTCCGTCCAGTCCCAGCGCAGGCAGGGAGTTTTGGTGGAGGCGAGAGGGAACTGGTCCCAACACCACCACTAAACGCACTTGGCTTTGGGGTGGGGGGCAGAGGCTCGCACTGAGGTTTGCGCTAAATCTGCACTTACATCCTCGAGAAAACGGAGTTTTAAAAGAATTCGCAATTCCCTGTTTAGGAGTTTGGAGCAAGCTTTCACCCCCATGGCTTAGCTGTGAACCAGTTTAGAGCTCCTCATGCAAGTCATGCTGTGCTTCTGCTGCACTGACGTTTCCATCAGAGAAATATCCTGGTGTCCAGGCTTCCCTCCCAGCCAAGGGAGAAAAGTCATGTTATATCAGCTTTAAAGAACTCAGCTGTCCCACTAGGAGTGTTTTTAGATGCCACGTGGTATGAAGGTTACTCCTAAATGCATCTTTTCAGCTGTTAAGACTTGAAAAGGCAACAACAAATAAATATATTGTAGCTAAAAGTGAGAAATTACCAGCTTAAAGCTACACTACTGCAGGTGAAGGCTACGTATTTAGACTAATCATCTCCCTGTCCCCGTCTGTCACTCACTCACCCTCAGAACCTGGATATTTTCAATATGAAAAAGGGAGATGGAAGATAAGTTTTGGCTGAGTTCAAACAAAGAAACTGCAGGACTGGAAGATGAAGAAAAAAGCAACCACCCATGAGAACTTCTGGCTTTCATTTTTGACCCTGAAAAATATTTGCTGACCTCAACTTTGCTTCCTTCCAAACGTAATTTCTCCACGTTTGCCTTCAGCGGTGACATGTTATAAATTGCTTTCCTGACCCTGCCTGTTATGCCCCAGTAATACTGAGCTGGCAATGCCTGCCCGGTCATCTGGAGCTGGTTAGGAGCTCACAGAATCAGAAGCTGAGAAGAAAAAACCAAAAAAGCCCTGGTTTTGTAACACGGTAACAGAAGTCAAAATACGTGGGGCCCAATTCCTTTGTACTCCTTTGCCTGCTGAGCTGGATGCATGAGGCAGAGCACAGAGCTAAAACCCACGGGAAACCAGTGCTGTTTGTTTAGGAAACTGTGCATGCCCAGGGATCCTTCCTTCTGGTCAGCGATCATTTTTAAGCCTCAGCCACGCCTGGATGATTCTGAAATAACTCAAGAACGGAATGAAGGTAATTGAAAAACAACAGGGTGCATCTCATTATTGCTTAAAATGAGATATATTCGGAAGGTATAACTGCCTCCAGCGTCTGGGAGAAGGAAAGTTTTGGAAACAACCTTCTAAGAAATAATCTCCTGATTTGTAATTTCTGGTTTGTGATGCCAAAACACAGAGGGGCTACATCCAGGGTCTGGGGTCAGCTCCCACATTATGAAAGGGGAGAAAAACAAGGCTCAACTCCATGCCTGATTTGGGATCCCCACCTTCCTCTCTTCTAATTTCCAAGCATGCGCTGAGGCCTGGACTGCCCTGTGCTGCTCCTGGTTCGAGTACACAGAATCATAGAATGGTTTGGGTTGAAAGGGACATTAAAGATCATCTCATTCCAATCCCCCTGCCATGGGCAGGGACACCTTCCACCAGACCAGGCTGCTCAAAGCCCCGTCCGACCTGGCCTTGAACACCTCCAGGGATGGGGCATCCACAACTTCTCTGGACAATCTGTGCCAGTGCCTCACTACCCTCACAGTAAAGAATTTCTTCCTAGTATTTCATCTAACTCTCCCCTCTTTCAGTTTAAAGCCGTTACCCCTCATCCTATCACTACACTCCCTGACCAAGAGTCCCTCCCCAGCTTTCCTGTAGCCCCTTTAGGTACTGGAAGGGGCTCTAAGGTCTCCCCGGAGCCTTCTCCAGGCTGAGCAACCTCAACTCTCTCAGCCTGTCCTCACAGCAGAGGTGCTCCAGCCCTCTGATCATCTCCATGGCCTCCTCTGGACTCTAGGACAGAAATACACTATGTCACAATTTTAAATAAAGCTGTTTTACTTTGTCACCTGAGATACAGTGAAAGGAAACTCCAGGGAGAGTAATCCCATTACTGAAGCTGTGACTTCACCTTCCATCACAAATGTTGTTCCATAAGAAAACAAATTCATACATGGCAGTATTTTTTAATAAATCGACCGCTTTTCTTCCAGGAAGAAGATCTAGTTGAAGATACCTGATCTAGTTGAAGATGTCCCTGCTCACTGCAGGGGAGGCTGGACTAGATGACCTTTAAAGGTCCCTTCCAACCCAAACTATTCTATGAATAATGCAACTTTCCAATGCAAACACAAACTCAGTCATGAATTCACTTATTGGAGCCATGTGTGTGCTCTAGGAGCTGGATGACTTGAGGGGGACAGGAGGCATCTCTGGCAACACTTGGCATCTACAGTAAGAAGAAAAGTGCAACCGCTTCCCAGTGGAGGGTGATGTACAACACCCACAGCCATGAGGAGGCCAATACTACCAGAGATGGGCGGTCTGAACTCACAAGGAAATGAATTACTTAATTAAATAAATGAGATGCCACACTAATTTCATCACAAAGGCACAGTTCTCCTATTAGGTTTTCTCTATAGGAGAAAGTCACAACAGGGTAACTAACTCCAGGCACGGCTATAAACAGATGTGCTTGAACCAGCACAAATCCGCGTGTGGACAAGGACTGCCTTTTAGTTTAGCTCAAGATAAAGTTTAGGTAAACTCAAGTGAGAAATCCGAACACAGATTGCACCGATTTAATTAAATCACTAAAAATAAAATCAGTTTCAGATGATCATCTGGTACCGTTTTCTTGCGCAGACAAGGTGTTTCTTCCATCTGTGCAGCTCCACGAATACTTAGCAAATCTTGCGAGGAGGTGGGGAAGACAGACTTTTTGGGTAAGAATAACAAGATCACCTGTACTGTTGAACAATGTAGTTTTATTTCTAGGTGCTCCCGCTGAGTAAGATTTGGAGCTTTTATATGAGCAGTGACAACCATAATTCTGTCCAGGCATAACCATACGACGATACTGCCGTGTAAAACACGCATTACACTGCCGAGGGCAGGACTCCTGCCCAGTGACACTCCACTCTACCGACTGCTCTGCTTTGCAGTGCTACGTTCAGCCCGGCGAGCCGCCCCTCTGCGAGGAGGCAACAGCCTGGGCTGGAGCGAGGCAAGCCGACTCCAGCGGAAACCCCGAGCGGCTGCCGGCAGCACACAGCATCCTCCGTGGGTGAGCTTCGCTGAACTGCTGTCCTCATCCCACCTGACTCCTCCCCTCCGAGATGAACTGTACCATTAGGTTTAACTTGCAAAACGGTAACTTGATTTTGATTCACGAGTCACTAACAGGCACTTATTTCTCCCTACAGCTTTGCAGCCTGTTGACACCCCAGGAGAGCCGTGTACTCCTTTCAACTTTGTTGCAAACATTTATTATTGTTCTTTCTCCACCCCCCCTTACATCTCTGAAGTGTAAATAACAATATTGATTTAAATGTGATCAAAGCGAGCCTGCCGTACAAGGAACACTTTGTCCACGTTGTGCCATACTGTGGCAAGGGCTGCCTCTTTCCCAGTGATGGAGGCCCATTAGAGGCACGCGATTGATGAGTTCAAGAGGAAAAAAAACCAAGTTTACGCTTCAATTACGGAATTGTGCAGGACAGCTGAAACTTGGGCGCCCATGTAGAGCTTCTCAGATATTCTGCCAAAGGTAGAACAGGGAGGGAGAGGAGGGAAGGGTAAAGGAGATGGGTTCAGCCCTCATAACCAACTGCTTCTCAGCTGCTGACACCCTCCCAGAAGTCTCACAGTGGTGGGACAGTAGATCTCCACCATCCTGACCGTACCCCACGGTCCGCCCTGGGAGCAGAGACGCAGGGGGCACAGACTGGGCCACAACATCACCAGGGAGGAGAAGCTCCGTCGCAAACTATTTTATTTAAAAATTATTCACTGCCAAAGAAATCCAAGAAAGACCTAAGAAACCAAACAGCAATAGCCCCAGGTTACCACAGCCTATAGAACAGCATCGATCACACCAGCGAGCGGGCTGCCACCGGAGCAGAAATTAATAAACGCCGCTCTTGTCGCCATGCCAACTATTTACAACAATGAAGCACGCATTAGGAAGTAAATAAAAGCAGGCTGGAGGGGGTGGGCTATGGAAATACGGACAAACAGAGCAGGAGAAGCGACACTTCACCTTGCAGGGTTTCACGAGTGACTTTACACCACGCAGCGAACCGCACGCCCTAAGGCAGCGCGGTGCCCCTTATTTAACAGGGTTACACCGAACACCCCACGCCGCCGCTGCGGGCCCACGCGTGCCCGCCGGGGGCCCCTGCCCTCCGCCCGGCCCAGCCCGGGGAACCGCGGGCACCCCGGGCACGGCCGGCGCCGGCGGCTGCTCGCTTGGCTACCAGCCCTGCGGCTCCCCGCGCCGCGGCGGGAAGGAAGCAGGGAGCGAGCGAGGGGAACGGTACCTCAGCCGTCATCCAACCGCCCGCCGCCGCGGACGCTGTCCCCGCACTCCCGCCCCCCCGCGGACACCGGGACGGGGCCCGAACCGACGGAGCCCCCGAGCCCTTACCTGCCCTCGGC
>VFFE01007646.1:1758895-1799789 GCA_008921705.1 Burhinus oedicnemus
TGCCCGTCCCGGGCGGCAACACCGCGGAAAACCCGGTCCGGAGTTGCGAGCAGCGGGAGCAGGAGCCGGGGTGAGCGGGGTTGGGGGTGGGGGGTGCGGGCAGGTTGGCGGGGCTGGGGGCAGGTGGCGGTTTGGGAGGAACGTTGGGGTTGGGGATCCTTTCAATTTCCCCAACTGTAGTTCTTCCTTATATTTTGGCTTGTAAAGAGGAGGTAACTAGTCCCACCCTTGGCATGGCCAGGGCAGGACCTGTCTCAGAGAGGCGAAGTGTCAGGAGAGGTGTAAGGTGTTAGGAGAGGTGTAAGGTGTTAGGAGAGGTGTGAGGTGTCTGCTAGGAGAGGTGTAAGGTGTAAGGAGAGGTGTAAGGTGTTTGTTAGGAGAGGTGTAAGGTGTTAGTTACAGAGGTGTAAGGTGTTAGGAGAGGTGTAAGGTGTTAGTTACAGAGGTGTAAGGTGTTAGGAGAGGTGTAAGGTGTTTGTTACAGAGGTGTAAGGTGTTAGGAGAGGTGTAAGGTGTTTGTTACAGAGGTGTAAGGTGTTAGGAGAGGTGTAAGGTGTTTGTTACAGAGGTGTAAGGTGTTTGTTAGGAGAGGTGTAAGGTGTTAGGAGAGGTGCCTGGGAAAGGAGACTGGACATCCTTGAGCTGGACCAGTGTCTCTGGCTCTGCGGGTCTGGTTGAGGATTGCCCACTGCCCTGGAGCAGCCAGCCCAGATGGGAAAGCAGGGAGAAGAGGGGACCTAGGGCTGTTTAAGCCCTCAGTAGGTTTTAAGACGGCCTTGGGCTTGCCCCGAGACACCAGCGCTCCTGCAATAACTCTTCGGTGTTACTGCTCTGCCAGGGATGTCTCTCTGGGGGCGCTTCCTCCCCTTGTGCTGTGGTTGAGGTGACAAAGGTTTGTTCATTCGTATTCCAACAAGGCAGAAAAGCCCCTCAAGACCTACACCACTTTTCAGAGTACAATGGATGACTCCTCTTTACATCAGGTGCACCTTCAACTTGGACGAACAGTCCTATTCTTATCTTGCCTACGTTGGGACCTCAGTAGGTACAGCCGTAACACAGCTCATTGTTCTCAGTCTTTTTCTTTCTATGCTATCCTTTTCCTTAACTCAAATCCCACTAAGCCTAGAGTGTTTTCAGTATTTTTAGCTGTGACTTTCAAAAGGCTGCCAAAAGATAGCTGAAAAGCGTATAGCAGTGTGATTAATGCTCTCGGCGTTTCTTCATGACTCGGCTCAGTGTTAGAGGAACCTAAATGTGGAAGCATGAGAAAATCACCAACAACTATTTCGTTGGGGGATTTTCATTCAAATTTTTGCTACCCCAATGGGTCTCTGTAACTTTCCTGCCCAGCTACATAACCACAGTGCTAAAATTACTGGGAGCACCAAGGGAAGAAGATGGTGCTTGTAGACGCCATTTACTTCCCACTGTCTTGTCACAAAAATATTATACTGAGAACAAACTGCCTCTCAGTTTTGTTTCCTGGGTGTTAAAATTTTAGTTTGCAGCACGCCAGAATAAAGAAACAGATAAAAATCCCCTGTCCATTAGTGCAAATGCTCCACCAGCAAGCCATAAACATAAACGCAGACTCCAAAGGAGAAAAAAAAACTCATAAATCTGGGTATGAGCAGGATCCTACTCGCATCTGCAGGAACTGTGAATCTGGGACTGAACAGGGGCAGAATAGCAATGCGTCTCTGTAGACACATCCCTTGCAAGCCTGCTCTGTGTCTCACGTGGTTGGAGAAGGAAAGTCACGTAACAGCCAAAATCCAGCAAGTAAAACTCAGTGCAGATCAATAGAAGCTACATGGAGCTTATCCAGTTTAAACCAGCTAAGAGCCTGGCCTTATTTTGTTTGGCACTGTGGACCTCAGTTTTTACTGATGAAAAGCTGAGCTGTTTTAATCAAAAACTGAGGCTCTGTGTCCTTTCCACTGTAAGGTATAAATCTGTACTGGTTGGCAGTGAGAACTATGAAAGATTTTTGATACTATCCTGCTAGCATTGTAAGGTATTTTTTTTTGATTTAATAACAGTTTTAAAAGAGAAATTGGCTCGTGTTTCAGAGAACTTTCTGAGACGCTCACAAATCATGCAAAAGATGTTACTAATTGCTTACAGCAAAGCCAACAGTTTTCATAGGGCCACATTCATCCCGGCCACCAGTGACAGAGCGGATGGCAAAGCCCACGCAGCCACCCACGGCTCGAGCGACAGGAGGGGCTTGAGTGTGCACCCAGTTCCTGGGGCAAGGTCCAGACCCATCCCTGGAGTGGGAAGAGCTGGTTACTAGAGGTGAGGTTTCCCTGTAGAAATGGAGGAACACAGGCACCTGTAGAGATGAATCACCCCGTCCTACAATAAGTGAGGAAGAGCGTGGACCTCCTTCCTGCAGAGCCTCACCTTCTTTCACCAACTGTGTAAGGAACTGAGACAACATGGCCAGGGAGTCCTGCTTCTAAATGAGGTGAGCAGAGTCTGATCCCAAACCAGACTCCTTTGAGACCACCGGTGGGTTTTAAGGCTTATTTCATTCCAGTGGCCAGAAAGCCAAGTAACCACGCAAAACCTGGTGGGCTTAAGGAAAATCCTTCTGGAAAACAGACCTACAAGCCTGAGACCTCCAACCACGTGTCAAGACTGGTATTCATCAGTGTTAGTAGAGGAAACAGGTGAGAGGTTACACGTGCATGAGATAAAACAGTATTGATTGTACACTGATACATACTGCTCGGGGAGCAATACCTGTATTTGTGGCCATACGTGTTTAGGTTGAGGGCAGTGCTACAACAGAGTGAAAGCATCACAGAAAAGGAAGCGCTATGCAGCTGCTCTTACCACCACTGTCGCTCCAGGTTTGCTGTGCTGAACTGAAGATTTAGGCTAGGCATACAGTGCCTATGGCAAAAAGCATCCTGAGAAATCTGATCTCTGGCTTCCGAGACATGCAGTAACCCAGCTTACAGCAGACGACAACATGGAGCAGAAGGTGGCTACTCAAAGACAGGCAATTAGCAAAGGTTTACCATTTTCAGACAGAAACGTGCTGCTGATGGCTAAGTGACACTGCCTGACATCCCTTCCACACACCATCCCATCCCTGCCCTCTGGATGCTCTGCATGCTCCCTTCACATCAGCAGGAAGCCATCAGAAATACATATTTGCTGCTAACTGGCTTTAAAAATGCACTATGTTGTAAAAGGAAATAATACAGTCTCTCCTGTTGGGAACACATCCTGGCACGCCTTTAAAAACAAGCAAACAATAAATCTTCTTTCATACAGAGGTTTCTTTGAAATATTAGTGAGTTTGCTGCCCTCTTGCAGTCCAACTCACATTTTAAAACTGGATTTCCAGATTTGGTTCTGACAGGGTGTCCTAAGCAAAGGCTACACTGCAGCGTGGTAGCACACAAGGAAAGACAACACAGAGGCAAAGCTGTTTGCGAGAGACAAAAAGAGGAGTAGATGTTTTTCTGCAAGAGACAAAAAAAGGAGTAGATGTTTTTCTGCTTCATGAGAATATCTGCAGTTACATTAGACGCCAGGGAATAAAAGCGAAGGACAGAGCTCCCCAGGCTGGCACAACCTTCCCCCCAGACGCAGTTTTACCGCCGGCGCTGCACAGCCTGTTGCATCTCTCTGCGGGAAAGCTCGGCCAGGGCAGGGTACCAGCATCCCAGAGAGCCGGGCCTTTCCGACCACCCTCCTACCTGTGAGATAAGCAGAGGCTGGGTTTGTTCACGGATCTGTCATGTAAAAAAAGGAAATCTAAGCAGAAGTGCTGCTTGGCCATGTGAAACTGTGCTCTGCTCCAGCACAAGACTCGGCACACAAACATTTCAGGTCCACAAAACTCCTTGTCACAGTCGACACTGCACAAGGTCAGCTCTAGAATTTCCTTTTTTACCCCCTATAACATGCATATGTAACATAACCTATTTCAGGACACATATACTGTAGGCACAGTTCAAAATTTCAGCTGTGTCTGTGCATCATCCCCCGTGCGAACTCACACAACACCCTAAGGACTGACTTCCCCAGAAGTGGGCGCCGACTTTGTGTGTTGTGAAAGCCGGTAATTTCAAGACGGGTTCTTCACCAGTATACATGCTTTCATCCAGTCTCTCACTTAGGCCATTTTTATGGATTGTACTGGGCTTTGCATCAGACCCTTAATGCCGTACTCATTTTGAACTAAAAGTCCACGTTCCCCCAGTGGATTTTAAGCACTAAAAGTAAATGTCTGTCTGGAGAGAAGTCCCACTGAGCTGCCAGACGTCAGTGCGAGAACTCCTACTCAAAACAAATGGCTTTCAAAACTGCTCATAACCAGAATTTTAAAGGACAAAATGCATTTGGTGTGTCTTGATAAGCAGTCAGAGCAGAAAAAAGAAATCTTAATTCTTTAAAAAGGAAAAAGGAACATAAGCCTGAAGATGATTTCTCGTTACAAAAAATTGGGAGAACTTTTTTCCTGTCCCCTCCCCACAGATCAGGTATTCTTTCCTTTCCTCCCTCCACCAAACCACACAAGGCTGAAACGCTCGCCGGCGTGTATTCCCGTCTTAAAAGGGTGCAATGAGGTTTTAAGCCCCTAATGTACACAAAGCTTTTGTATTGCGAAAAAATGTTTCAAAATAGGCTGTTTACTTAACCTGCATGGAATAAAACAGGACTCTGCCAGAATTTCCTATTATGAAAATATTAAAAAACGCCTAAATGCGTTATGCTGATATTTGCTTAGAGGAAGCATTGCTTTGGCTGTATTTGCCTTGAGGGACTACTGCACAAAATGAGTTTGCTTACAGGAATGAGATCATAAAATAGCATTTTCTAAGGAAATAGGAAAGATTTGCTGCATGTTCTTTGGAAGTGCAAATTAAGGTGTTACAATGAGGGGTAACACATTTAAGGCACATAAAAAATGTCACATGGATTTGTGCTTAATCACAATTAAGCAAGTCCTTTTTAATTGTCAAGAGCCAGCCCTTGGGATGAACTCCCACACCACTGATGTTTATCCCTTTGGGCAGTTCATGATCTAAAAAAGGGAAATATTTGCAAAAATGCAAGCAGCCTATGAATGGCATTTGAACTGCAAAGAGAGATTATGTTATTCAAATAAATTTCTTTCTAGAAATTATCAACTAAATTACTATTATTATTATTATTATTATTATTATTACTATTGTTAGTACAGTGTTGAAGTAGAAAAATCAGGAGAGGCATTGTCCTGGCTGGCTTTGAAGTCCAAACTGCAAGAAGATGCTAATAATTTTTAATCCTTGCTACTGCCATAAGATGACATATTCATGGTAGCTGTGTGCTTCAGTAGAGCTACTCCAAATAGTCAAAAACCATGAACAGGGTCATAAAAGTAATGGAAATATTTTTTAAAATACTTTTAAAAAAAATAAATTATGTACGTAATTGATTTGCTTTCGGTTTTTGCTCTTTTAGGGTGTATTTGGGACTATTTTAAGATTTGTCCATGCAACCAAAAGGATAGAAACAGCCTTTCCTTAAAGAAAGAGCAAATATAAACTGACCTTTCACGTCATTATTCACCACCACGCCCAGAGGTAGGGATTTAGGGGAAACCATTAGTTATTACATGGTTCATGGTAAATTTTACAATCCTGGTGCACCTTGGGTCCACGTCTCCCCTGTGCAACATACTATCACGATGAAACACAGAGGCTAAACAGCAGCTTCCTACAGCACGTGTGCTCGGTGGTGTCCTCCTCTCCCCCAGACCTCAGCCCTGCACGTGGCCGACTTCAATGACTGCACTGACGCCACGGGACTCAAATCAAGGCTGCAAATGACCATTTGTAAGGTCAGGGTCTTGCTGTCCCAGGAAGGCACTTTAATTACGTGTAATTACTGTTAGCAATGTGCAACCACTCGAATCCATCTGCTACAGGTCAGTTGTCAACTGGGGTGTGACCCGACTCCCAAAATCACAGTGAACTGAAAACAGCTTTTTCTGGAGACGCAAAGACAGTGACCGTGATGGATGTTGAGCGGAACAGTCCTGGCTGGATACAGGACATTAACCTGCAGAACGAAAAGGGGCAGGAACAAAAAGCTAATGCTAATTCAATACCAGTCACATCGGCGGTGCCAATAAATATGTCCCTGAACCGGATTTTAAGCCATTATTTCTTTCCGGGGGCTGTCTGTTTATAGAATTGGAAGCTTTTCAGCATTTCATACAGGCTCCAAAAACATATCACTTTACTTATTGAACATTATAGAAAAGGCCACCCAGTAGGACTTTTACATCATCTCTGGCACAGCGGCAATATTCAGTGTTTGGGGAGGAAAAGAGCAAAAAGAGCCCCGCTGCACTTCTGATAATTTTACAAAGCAATTCGGTTCTTTGGGGACACCCGTACAAGCCTGAGGCTTTTTGCTTTTTCCTTGCGAGAGCCTGGGAATTCCAGGCTAGTTTATAAATCAAGATCCTTGCAGCAAGTCGAGCGCTCTGAAGCCGCACAGGCGAGGAGGAGCCCAGTTGGGCGAGCGGAGGTGCCTGCCGGAGCGGGGCTGCTCTGCAGCACCCCGGGTGCCCAGGGCTCTGCAGCACCCACCAGCCCAGCCTGGGGGAAGCCGTGGAAGATGTGGGAGCAAGGACATGGCCAGGGGCAGCAGACGTGCAGGACGCAGCCTGGCTGTAGGCAGCACAAACCAAACACGCTCCTCGCCCGAGGGAGCTGGGCTGCGGGACAAGGGCTGGTGTGCAGCGTGCCGCAGCTACCGGCCACGGATGGGTGGTTTCTCCACCAACGGGACACGTTTGCACAGCTGCAAAACCCCGCTGCCGTGAGCGAAGGAGTGACAGGGATGTGACCGTGCCAGGCCAGGCTGCCCCACTGCTTTTATTAGCTTATTTGAAGCAAATTGCCGTGTACAACTGGATTAGACAGTTGTTCTTCAAAGGTTACGCCCTACACACTATTAAGATTCATGTGTTTTTCAGATGAAGTCATCTGAGTGATCGCTTTCCCAGCTGCTCCCATGATGTACGGGCTGCTGACAGGTTCATTTTCCATCACTTCCCTCCAGTTCGCAAACTCACTGCCTACTTGATCACCGAGGAATAACAAGTGCTTCCAAAGAATTCCAGCTGCTACTGCGTGGTGTGTAACAAAGCTGCCGGGCTACAGGATCTGAGTCCCGACCAGTGGATAAATAACTTTGGTTGCCAGCCACAAGCAAATCAAAGGCATGACAACAAAAGTGCTTCGGTTTATCTCTGCCGGTCTTCCACTCCGTTTTTTATTCAGGATAGCTGATCCTCTGCTCGACAACCTCATCACATCACACCACTGCACCGTCACACTCAGTGTAATTAAAATAATTAAGACAACTCTAATGAGATTATTAAGAAAACCGGATAGGAAGCATCATATCATTCTTCCTGGGAATTAAAAGCATCTAAACAAGTAACCTTCTCCCAGTTCGAACCTCCTGGGAATCAAAAGGAAAAGTCTCTTCAGAACCAGGCACTAAGCAAGCAGTCGCTCTTAGTTCACCTCGCACTAGCTTGCTCATCTTAACGTACCGCAGCGTTTCCAAAGCACTGGCCAGCTTCAGGGAATCCGGAGTCTCCCAAGGAAAACACCCCGTCATATCCCACCTCCAGGAGCCAGTGCCGGAGCAGCGGTGGGAAGCCGGCTGCCGGCAGGCAGAGCCAGGCTCCAGCCGCTGCTGGGGACCCCATGGCACACATGCCTGGAGAAGGGCAGCTGAGGGAAAATGAGCTATACAACCATTAATTAATAATTAATGGCATATACAATTAGTATTCCGCCTCCCCAAGAAAAAGGGCGTGCAGTCTCGCTGAATGTAGGCTCCTTCAGAGGGCAGCCGAGTTGCAGAGCCTGGACACGGAACAGCTTCTCCCAGAGACTTCCGTTCCCTCGGGGGGGGCCAGTTATGTGCAGTAAAATGGAAAGGATTAGCACCCAGGTGAAACTCGGGCAGGCAAAGCAACGCTCAGACCCCGGAGGCTGCTTTAGTCTCTTTCCTAAACTGGAACATGCCAAAAGCAAAGAGATCTTGGTAATTCCGCCCTCCTTGGGAGCAGATGAGGTCAGCGCTAAGGTTCCTGTGTCCAAGCATTTCCTTGAAACAGTCAGAATTAAAAACTAGCTACTTTTTAAAATAAAGAATGAGATTGCCTTGTATTCACTTGCCAGCATGAATTGGTGTGTTTGAAAAGCACCAAACACTGGCATTGCTTTAACATCTATGCACACAAACCCTCCATTTCAGAGACGGCAGAAGCAGGTGGAAACCACAGAGTTCAGCACAATTGCATGAATATTATGCCAGGTTTTAATTTGGCACGGTAATCCTAAAATTACATTATCATACCTGTTAAGGCAAGCAGGCACCATATAAATTATACAGTTATATGCACTCTAAAGATGAAAGCATTTTTCATTTTAGACAAGTACAACAAATGCTGCCAAACTCAAGGAACAGTATTACTTAACAGTCTCAGAAATTGTGAACGTACGAAAATGCAAACCATGATTAGAAAAAAGACCCTTCCCTCTGATAAGGTTGACAGACAGTTTAATCCCCAGATCCCCACTGTGAATTTTCCATTTTGTTTTGCTTTATTAGCTTCCATTCTGAAACTACATGAGAAAGAACAAGGGGAAAATAAAGACATAACAACGAGAGTTAATCATATGCAGTGAAAAGGTTATGCAGCCAATGCAAATTGAAGGGAACAGCAATTCTACAGAGATAGAACCATTCTACTGTGATTTATCATGCAGCGGAGAGCGTGCTTCGGTTTTCACACCTGAGCCACAGCGCACAAATGGACTATTTGATGGTGGCACTTTTTGTTAGAAAGTCATTCTTTAGCCTGCATCAGCCAGGGCACTCCCGGCGCACAGCTCACCCGCCAAACGAGGGGGTAAAACTTGCCATTTATACTCACACCACAACTGCTGCAAAACCATCACTCTGCTTCTGCAACAAAACCCTCTCCAGCACTCCCATCATCCCAGTCCAGCACAAACCAAGGCAGCCCAGTCCCAGTTACGTGGATGCTACACCAGCATCCCCAGGAGGTCTGGGGCAGCATCACGAGCAGCCGCGTCTCTGCTTTTTTATGCTTTTCTCAGGATAGAAGGCAGGGAAGGCAGGGGGAGTGCTACCAACAACCGAAAAGGCCTGAGCCAGATCCACAAATTTATCCAGGTGCTTACATACGCACCGATTTCACGTGGGACTTGGCTGACTAAATAAACGCCGCCGTAGGTACAGGTGTTAGAGCTCTATTGCAATGCGTCGCACACGAACAAATCCCAGCAGCAGGCATCAGCTTCCCGCAGCCGATACAGGATAAGAAAACTTCCCGCATCTTCTGTCTCTGTCGAACAGGCCAGAGCAGATGGCAGAGGTCTAGAATTTTGCGTGCTTTTAACAAAATGCCACTGAATTAACTGCCTGCCACATTTTTGAGCAATCTAAAATGTCCAAGCTCCCCCAACTGCGACAGTCCAGAAATGTGAAAAATGTTAGAATAACAGCCCAGGCCATTGCCAGCCCCACCGGGGGTATATTTAAAACACTCCTTAACACCTGGCTCAAAGCCACCCTCTGCACCAGATTTGCCATCCCTCTTCCATGGGCAGCATCCCTGGCAAAGCCGGGATGTTCCCTGCAGAGCCCTGGACAGGATGGGTGCCGCACCGGGGCTCTCCCCACTCCCAGCCAGCGGGGAGGGCATGGCCGGTGTGCCGGCAGACGGGAGGCAGCACTGCCGTGCCCACGGCACCCCGGGAGCATCCTCCACCCTCCACGGCAGGACAGGAGCAGCAGGTGGGTGCAAATGTTCTTTGCCCTCCCACATCCCGCTTCTGTCAGGTGTGATTTTCCTCTCAGCAGTGGAAATATTGTGGGCAGACTGGCACGGACAGTCACCCGCTTGGGACAATGTTTGGGTGATAAAGATCATATAGGTGCCTACGAGGGCGCCTGGCAGGGGACTGCACTTTTGTGGCTGGGTAGTATTTATCCTCTGCAGCTTTTACAGGGACACACAATTCTCTTGCATTCCGCAGTTATCACCTAGGACCGGGACATTTTCTTAGCTTTCCTCAGGCAACCTTTCTCCCCGCATCATTAAGCCCCCAGCCTACTGGAAGCCTGTTTGTTTATTTCCATTTCCAAGCTTTTCTTCTGATTGTTTTTCAGTTACAGCTCCACGCTGGTTTCCTTTTCTTTTGCTGCCTTTTGAAGAGGAACAGTTGTCTGCACAGGGGAAGTTCTGCGTCTGCCAGTGCTGTTACTTTCCTTTGATGAAAAGACAGGTTTGATTTGGGTTTGTGTCTGGCTTGGTTATCTGCTTGTTCGCAGCGGATTCAAAAACGCGCTGGAAGTTTGCAGCCTGCTGCCTTTCCTTAGTTGGGAAGAGGAGAAAGATGGAAGGGTACGTTGCATCTGATTTTTCCTGAAAGCTTTCAGACTGTATCTCCACAAAGGGCTCTTTACAAGTGTTCCTCCACAGGCAGCTGAGGCCAGCAAGTGATGGTGTGAAGGCGGCCTTCTTTGGAGAGCTGTGTGTAATGTTACGGTAACCCCTGTCATAAGCAAAACGAGCCACCGTGTGCAATGACAGTGCTGAAGGCAGCCCTGGTGTTGGGGGGCAAGTGACATGACTGCAATGGGTCCACGGGACATTGTGCTGGGGAAGGAGTTCAGTCCCCTTCCTCTGCCATGAAGTTCTGCCTCCGGCCGACTGGCACAGCCCACAGCTTCTCCGAAAAACCATGGGATTGTGCTGGAAATGCCAGTGGGAGCAGTACCGAAACAGGGAAAGGGAAGCGGAAGGTTGTGGTGGGAAGGATGCAGGAAGGGAGTCAGGGTACTTTCACATTACAGAGCAGTCCAGGGTCACGTCCCAGCCACCGACTGGGAGAGCAGTGCTGATAAACCTGGGCTTACTAGTGCTCATGTATAAAATAAAGGTTCATACATAGTCGAAGTGCTCCCCAGGCATTACTCCTCAGCACGCTGGTGAGGATGCAGAGCGCAGCCAGCTTTGGGGTGATGCCTGTCTGCACCCAACAACATATCTGTCCCTGGCAGGCAGCAAGAAGTGCTTACGTCCACCCGAAACTGCCGGGGGCACAGCAAGGACGGACTGACTCTCCCCAGCTAGGACAGGGCCAGAACACTGCAATCCACGCTTACTCTGATAAAGATGGTGCTGGATGCTTGAATGGCTTTATACATTTCCACTGGATTTCAGTAAGTTTGGGAAAAAGTCAAAACCTCAAGCACTGCTGAGCACCCCTAGCCGCACCCTGGGCTACTGAGTTCAGCACAGACACCTACTGAATTGCCGGCAAGTGCCTTGAGAGATCATCTGCCAAAAGAGGAGTTATTCCAACCATGCGGAGCATGGGAGATCTAGCTGGAATTCAGCACAATGCGATACACACCACTTACAATAAGACGAAGTTTATGTCCGGGGATAAAGCTGCTAACTGGCCAGCAGGCTAGAAAGGAGGCATGCTTAGGGCTGCCAAAACCATTGAGGATACACCCACAACACTGAGCCAACAGCTTTTATGCCATCCTCAGAACACGGACCTGCGAAGGCAGGCCAGCCAGATGTGACACGTGAGTCCATGCTGCTCTGCCCTGCCCAGGAAACCCACTTGGAGACACTGGCTAGCAGAGAATCATATGAAGGTAGTCAGAAAGCCCAGGTACGAGCCCACCAAACCCAGGCCAAAGTGCCGGTGCCTGGCCGTGCAGCCCTCTCATCTCCTGGCAATCACTGCTGTATCTCATTTCAGTGCTTTTCCCACCCCGCCAGAAAGAGGAAAGCTTGTTGGAGAACCAGTTTGCTCGAGGGCAGCCTGCCTTTTGAATGGTTAAAAGGAAAAAGTACTTCTTTCTGGAGTGAGAAAAGGGACAACATAAGAAAGACCAGTCCAGCACCTTTATAAGGAAACGGTGTTGTGCATTTTGGTAATAAGCTGTGCCTGTTCTGCGAAGTGGATACAGAGGATTAAGTATATTTCAGATCAAGTTATTTTGAGGTGACAAGCCATGGTGCTCTCCTCAGAAGAGTTTATATTATTGGTACCTTTACAGACTTTCACTCACTGTGAGCTTGAAAATAACAGTGAGCTCATGAATTAACTTTCAGGCAGCAAACACTCCAGCAAAAGCTTATAAATATTTTTTAGACAACAAATGCGTCTGTGCAATAAGCAAGCAAACTGTAAAGTGCATTTGAAAGTCAACCTAATGATGGATTTAAAGGCTTAAAGCAGCTCTTTGACTGTACTTGTCTGAATCTTTAATTCCACTCCTCATCCCCAGCAATCAGATGCGATACTGAACTAGAGAGCTTTGGAATTATGCTGGGTTTGGTGTCTTTTGACAATCACGTATCTAGTATATTTCAGGAAGACAAAGCAGTTCAAGTGCTGCCGAGCTTTGTCAAGTTAAACATGGAATTCTACAGGAAGTTTTTGAATTAGGTTTCAGGCCAACAGAAGCAAGCCCTGAATATTAGGGCAGCGCTTGGCAGGGCGATGCTGCCTTGCTCTGGGTGTGCCTCTGGGCTTCATTTTTTTAATGACTGACACTTCTATTTATAGAGTGAATACAAGGCAGTTGCTTGGAAGGGAACATTTCTGAATACGTTTCAGTGTACGCAGATTTGAGTCACAAAGTCTGTTAACACACAGTTCCTGGTACTGGCCCCTTCCATTTAATCTCGAGATAAGTCTTTGCTCCACCCATGGCAAAGTGACTGCTGCCGCTGCTGCACTCCGGGCTGCTCTCTCCTCTTCGCCGAGGGCTGGTGGCATAAGAGAGCGCTTCATCGTTCATCATCCCACTGTAACTTAACCTTAACCATCATCAAACCAAACCAGATTTTGCTTTCCGGGTTCGGTTCTTTTCCTAAGGTGACATCGGAACAGGCAGTGCTGCTCTCTAGTAGCAATGAGCTAGAAGCAAACCCAGCAGCAGACAGGTACCATCTATTACCTTCACAGGAGAATAACCCTGGATGGCTTGGAAGATGAGCGTTAGGGTACACGCTTCTGGTTTGACGGTGTGAAATGAGCCTCAGGCTGGTAATAGTCAAAAGTAAATGCTCCTGGTGTTCAGTATTTTCTGTAAAACAGGATTGATGGTTGTAATCATTCATTCGCTACGAGATATACCCGCTCTGTAATTGGTAATCTCAGCCCTGCATCCCAAGCTTAAACAGGCGCATATTAGTGCGGAAGTTGTGCTATTGGCTCCTGTTCGCTGGTCACACTGAGCATTTCACCCTCCAGGAACATAGTTCTGCCATTTTTCAGAGACTTAATTGACAAAAAGTGAATGTAACAGGGAGAAAATATATATTAGCTGAGGGTGCCTTAAGTGCCAGAGAAAGGACTTCGGTGTTGATAAATGAGAGGGATTTAGAGGACACACTGATACTGCGGTAAAGACACAGGATCATGCAGGTGCGTGCTGACCTGCAGTGCGGGGTGGAAACGTTTTTTGCATCTTCTTGAAAATTGCTGTCTTTTGCAAACGATCAAGGTTCTGTAAGCTACTAGTCAGGTTCCTTTTGGGTATTATGGAGCTGCCACAGGCGATCACTGAAATGCATCTGTAGATTGTGCTCATGTTCAGATTGTTTGTGCTCATCCATAGCTAAATGACAGGAAAACAGCAGCAGCTCCCATTTTAGGCTGACCTGGGGCAAGCCAGCAAGAACCTCCCGTGTGCATTTGGGATCCCTCCATGCTTCTTTAGTGAAGGTGGATTTCATACTTTTTACTTTTTGGAAGAAACCTGAATTTGAATTTCAGTCTTTCAAAGTACATATACCTTTTTGGACTCTGGGTCACTTGTGCATCCTTGGATGAAACGTTTAATTGTTCCAAGTCTTGTCCTCCCCATCACTAAAAGGCAAGCACTGCCCACCCTGTGGGACTACTGTGTGAAGTGCTGACAGTCAGAACTAAGGAAAAGACATCTTTTCTAAACTTTTGGAGATGGCTCATATAAGAATATAATCAAACCTGACATCTGCCCAGAGATTATTCAGGCATCTGCCATGCACAGAAATATCTAGTAGAATAAAATTCACCGAAGTCCATAAACCCGATCCCAATAGTAACTGACTCAACCAGTAACTCACCACTTCTGCGCTGAAGAATCTACCACTGCATCACATGAGAGATGAAGGGGAGCCTGGTCATACCTCTCCCCTCCAACCCCACATGGCCAGATGCTGAGCACCACCTGCCAAAAGGGCTACCCCAGCTACAGCACGGCCCCTGCCATGGAAAGGGTGGGCGCCCTTGCCTGCCACTAGAAAGATGGGATCACCAGGCATGACCTAGACCCATGTTTTCAACAAGCATGGAAAAAATGTCACTGACCATTTTAATTGTCTTGGTCCTAGGTCCAGGCACACACCTAAAAGGCAATGCTGCCCTCTGTTATGTCTTCAGCTACTCACTCACACATGGCCGTGTAGGCAGAACCAGCTACTCCCATCACAGCTTGGGGCTTTGAATTAGCCTCCATCAAATGTCATGGAATAAAGCAAACCAAGCCGGCTCCTGCAAGAAGCTGAGCACCTTCAGTTCGCTCCTAATGAGCTTCAGAGACTTAGAGAAGGTGTTTTGCATTCACTAAGGAGAACGTAATCTACTGTAAGTTATTGTAATTAGTTCTTCAAGTCCTAACCTTCATCCACGGCTTTTTCACTGTATAAATCAAGTACTAACATTTAAATAAAAATCAATACATTCACCTTGTCATTTTGCATTAGTAGCATCCAACTTCATGGATTAAAACTAGATGAAAAAGATATTATTATCAGTTTAGAAGATAACTTTTATCTTTATTTTGGTATATTATGTTATTGATGAGTTCAATACAGAAATTTCAAGGCAATCACGAGTCCAATGTAATGTACTAACATGTCATTGTATGTACTAACATAGTATCTCCACGTGTCCATTTTTAAAAGGAAATTATAGAATTAACAGAAAATAAAGATTATTCCTTATTCATATTAGGCCTGACTCTAATACTGGTAATCAGATTGACGGTTAAATAGCTCCAAAAATAATTTTCTTATACTCAGTGGAACTACTTACATAGGCAACTACTGCTGGGCCCTGGTAAAAGTAGGAGAATCTGGGCTTCTCTGATTCAAAGGTTTATTATTAACAAAACCCTCAGCTACTCAAACCCCACAAAATGGTTTCAACTGAACAGTCACACCACTAGTCGGAGAAAGGCACACATGTGATAAAGGAGGAGAATGAAAAAGCTTACTGACGTGTTGATACACGGCTGATAAGGAAAACAAAAACCCACTTAAAAAATAACAGTTGAGTTTTAGTTGAAGTCAGAAGCAGCATCTGGTCTCTTTTCTCTCCCAACGTCACGAAGATGTTTGCAACAGTGCTGAAGATATTTCCAATTCTAGCCACCCTTACAGGTAAGAATAACAAACCGATTGAAATAGCACTGGGATAAAGGAACTTGTTGAAATAAAAGAGCAGGTGAACCTGACTGGCAAACTAGCAGAACATTCAAGATTATTTCAGGATGGAATGAAAATCATGGCTATAATGCTATGCCATTTTGTGGAAATCAGCAAACTGACCGCTGACTGGTAACAGCTTTTTGCTCAAGAACAGAATTCTAGCTTTGATAAATTAACGCTTTGCTCTAAAGCCAGGAAGAGGCAAAGAGCTCTCACGTACAGCGTTAGGGTCTTTCAAGGGTCTCAAGGTTAGGTTTTCTCACATTCGGCTTTTGTCTCCCCTTGACAATAGCCCTGGGAGATGCTGCCTTGGTCCCACCCCACCAAAATGTATTGGGGGATGGCTAACTTTAAGCACATAAATAATTCTTCAGATTTCCCTGAAGTTAAGTGAGGACTTCGTGAACTCTAGGAATTATATGAGATATTATACATTATTCATGTTTCAAGGACATTTCGTTGTGCTAAGTTTTATTTTTAATATATACGGAAGCAGGCATTTTAAGTCTAATGCTCCACAGAGATGAGCAGCCTCTGTATCCACTAAAGAAAACAGAAGTTAGTTTCCACATTTTCTTTTCAAGATGGAATTATCTGGTTTGCATGCCAGAGAAATATTTTAAATCGTTGCTCCTGGTGTTTCAATGTTATCTCTCTCACACACACGTAAACCCCACAGATTTGTGCCTTAGAAATGAAAAGTAATTCAGCATTAGTACCAATACTTTTCAAAACAATATGTCCTCTAATTTTAAAGTTCTGGATTTAAGACTAGCAGTGTGTCCATACTGATGGGCGCCGCTGACTGGGGGTTTCTGCAGTGCGTAGGAAAAGATCAGCAAACTTGGATTTACTTCAGGAGCGTTAAAAACTGCATGGGACTTCAGTGAAAGTGGGCGATTCCCAATTAAATGCAGTGACTTTCTCTGCAGCGACTTTCTCTGCAGCAGGAAGCAGTCCTACCATGATATTGATGAGGAAAAAACATGGCTCAACTATTTTTAATGAGTTGTGGGCCTGTTCACGCTAGCTTTTTCCACTGAGTTACTTCTTACTCACGCACTTTTTTCATTGGAAGCAAAAAGCCTGTGTGTATGAAATGGGATGAGGAGTCTGAAACTGTAAACAGTGAACTAACTGCAAAGCAAAACTCCTATTAACTTCCTTGATGAGGGAACAGGCTCTGCAGGTCCAGTTCGCTCCATTTTCAGTCAAGAGCTCCATCTTACAATTAGTGAAGGCTTTAAAGAGCCTCGTTGGACAATGGAAGTTTGGTAGGTTTTGGCTTTATATTTTTACTAGAGCGAAGCCTATTTCCACTAAATGTATTTCTTCAAAATAGACAGCTTCATGGAAACTGGAATGCTTTGTGGAGTCGTTTCAGCTAAAATGCATTTCTTCTGGAAAAGCTTGTAACAGCCAGGCTCTGTGGCACTCCTGACTCCAAAACCAGAGAATGGCGAAGGAAATACGTGGAGCAGGTGACTGGAAAATGGATGTTTTCAGTCGAATGACATTGTGTTGAAAGAATGTAGCTTTAATCCAGCAAAGAGCAGAAAATAAATACATGTAACCCTGGAAGTATTACTGTGACAAGAAACTATCATCCTCTGGCCAACTCTAATTCTTAAAGCTGAGAGCAGTGAAATGAGATATCTAAGATAATATTACACGGCTTTTGTATTAGATCTCAGTAAGGATTAAGCTACCGTGAACTCGCAGGACAGGCAGGACTTGCAGCCACCACTGGGATCCCCTCTTTCCCCAAGGCAGGTTTGACACATTTAGGTCAGTCTCCAGGCATTCCGGTGAGGCTGTCTTCACATATAATGTAAATTTTGCTGTAGTTTAAACGCGCTAGTTCTCATCCTAGCCACCACCAACATGGAAAGTAGGTTATTCCTTTCTTCCTTGCAGTGAGCTTTCACTATTGAAGCCATCGAACAGGGAAAACAGACCCCGAAGAGGTCAGACTCTAGGTTCAGATAGGTTTGCATATTGTAGCAACTGATGCATCTGCAATATTTACTTGGTTAAAAATGTCAAAATAGATTATATTTCTTTTTTAAACGATGTTTTCTCTCATCGGGCTGATAATTTGAGCAAAATACTCTTTTGGTATCACTGGAGGTTCTGCTTAAACTCTCAAAAGCAGCACCCGAGCATAAGATCCGCAGACATTTCATTGAGAAGAATATTTTGAATGTTTTGCCTCTATCATTCGTATGTGCAATAAGCCCACGTGAAAATTATTATTATTATAACATGAAGTTCTCCCCTTGCCTGTTTTGCATAGAAAGCTTCGAAAGACTTATGTTTTCCATCAGATTCACAAGGAATTTATTCTCCTTCAGAATCTTTAGACAGTAGCTTTAAAACTGGACTCAGTGATCCAGCAAAACCCTGAAATCCAGACTTACTTTTCTGACAGCTCTAGCTTTGTTGCCGTATGTCACCATGGCTAGTAACTTATATGGAGGACAGTAACAGGTAAATACTGTAAGATGCTGCTCAACGCCCTTCATTAACACGGCTGTGTAGCCAAGACTGATGGGAACATTATGGGAAAGGGCCCACAAGTTATGTTTGCTCCCTTTCTGCTCTGAGCATAACAGAAAGGGTTGATCAAGTTATCACAGAATTTCTCACAACTCACAGAATAAAAACAGTTCCAAAAAGCTTAGTGTGGTATTTCCAATGTAAAAGCATTGGAAAAGACAAGCTTCTGCATGTAAGGCCTAAGAAACCTAAACAAAAGCAAAGTAATTAGCAAAAGGGAAGTGGAGAAAGGCTGCTGGGCTCCAGCCTGGGGGAACCTGACAGTGCCACTGAGTCCGAGGCAGAACTTAGGAATGTAAGAAGAGACAACACTGTAGGAGATGGTGATCCATGGTAAAGAAGATCAGACATCTAAAGGAATAACTGGAAAAAAAGAGGGCAAGAAGGGTGTAAAAGAGGGCTAGAGACAGCTGCAAATGAGAGTGCAAGGAGCAGGAGAGCACTGCCAGTGCAGAAGAAAGGTTGGGTTTAGCCACAGGCTCTTAGCGAGAAGACGAGTCTCTGCAGGTGAGAACAAGCATGGTTTTAGGAACTCTGCTTTTACAGAATATTATTTCTTTTAAGCACGCAGGTATTCTGGGGGATTTATTTGCTTCTTAGCTTTTACCCACTCCCAGCTTGTTATCACTAAAATTTCCACACAAAGCCCAAGGGAAACTACTGAAAAGGAGAATGCCTAGAAATGCCCTACGGGTTTCTTCAATACTGCAGGGAGCAAGGCACTCCCGCATGGCTCCCAGGGTCGGTCCCCCCTGATCTCTCCTCACCACACTTACTGCCCACAGGCCACGTCAGCGGTGTTGTGGTGACCGTCCCTGAGAAGACAGTGAATGTCACTACAGGTGGAAACGCAACCCTCCTCTGTACATACACGAGTTCTGGACCGCTGGGAAATTTCTTTATTCAGTGGAGCTTTTACAGTGCCAAAGAGAGCCAACTGCATACCGTAAGATATTTATTTATTATTAATATGAAGTTACATTTAAGCTATCCTTAAGTCCTCAAAGAATCTTGTTACGTTTGGTAGTGTTATCCTCGCTACAGGCCAGGGAGGCAGGTAATGTTGGTGTTTCCACCCTAAAGACAAGGGACTGGGGTGCAATGACATTAGGGGCAGTTGCACAAAGTTATCTAGGCTCCTAGTTCCTACTGGCATGCCTGGACTCCTTTAGAAACTTAGGAGAAGGTACAAAAGGGATTCAGATGCTCAAACGACTTGCTGCAAGTCACGCAGGAAGCGTGAAGCAGAGCAAAGACCAGGTGTCCAAAAATCACAGGAGCGCTGCAGCCCCTGGGCCACCTCCCTTCTCTCTTGTCTGGCAGATATTTCCTGCCATTGTGCAGGCTGCTTTCCTGGTGAGACGCCCTTGCCTGTGACAATGTGTCCCCCATTTAAGGGTCAAACAAGAGCTCCTTGACTCATTACGCGGCTCAGTAAGAGGAGCGGTGCGCAACGGTAGGCTATCAAAGCGAGCAGGGAGTATTTTGGCAGGACTCTGTAGAAATTTGTCATAGCAGGAAATCTGCCACAGCAAACTCGCGTTGGTATTTCGCAGCATCCCACGGGTGTCTTTGTGGTAGCAGAACAATTACAGATCAAAGGCAAATGCTCCCTGCCCTTCCTGAGATCCCGAGAGGCAGCAGAGCCGAACAGTACCTCCCCCCGGGGGTATAACGATACTGCGTGGTAGGCTGGAGTATCAGCACGGAGGCAGCATCGGGACTGTGAAGGACACTGAGGACTAGCCAGCTACGTGCTGTAACCACTGCCCGAGCCTCTCACGTGGCCATAAGGACCTTGCAGAGCAGCCTGGTCTGCCTGGAAGGAGTCAGGGATGGGATGTGTAACTTCCTATACGTACTCACACTACCGTCCAGACTTCAAGAGCTATCCATTAATCTTATTTTTTTGATGGGGAAATGACTCCAAGAATCTCACTCCTAGCATAACATGCAGGGTGAGAGTTCCTATCAGCTCAGTCCTGACAGGTGCTGAGCAATCAGCAACATCTTCCTTCATAAGAAGAAATGCTGATTAGAAGCGTGACCGCATCCTTGAAGATGACTGTGATTTTTCTTCCACGCCCTGGTGCTGGGCTTGTGCCTGTTAGCCAGTCAGTCCCTTTTCTCTCCCCTTGTTTTTATCCTGTTGCTAACATTTTTTTCCTAAAAGTTCAATCCTCCTGCCTGGTGTTAAACATGAGAGTCGATGTAGAGATTTGACTTAGAAGAGCGTCACAGTCCACACTGATGATATTCTTGTCATGTTCACCGATTTCCTGATAATATTATGTTAGGAGGTTTGCCATTGCTGACAGAGTTATATCTTCTATTTGGTTTATCAATTACAGCAGAATTCGACTGTCTGTAATTTGCAGGATGTACAGTATGTAACATATCAGGCATTGAATTTGGCCAGTATGTCAGAAATAGCAATTTAAGGTAAGACAGAACTGCTCACCCTCCTGCAGTCTATCATAGCCACAGATATAGACTCTATCAGTGCTAAGTACAAACACTGGGCCCATCCCAAATTCTGATTCCAGTTGAACGCCAGACCAACATATGCACACCTTGCCTGACTCATTGTATGAATAGTTGTTACTCATCATTTGCTTTTTTCATATCAAAACTACTTCATTAAATGAATAATTATTCATAGAATCATAGAATCACCTAGGTTGGAAGGGACCTTTAAGATCACCAAGTCCAACCATCAACCTAATACTGCCACTAACCATGTCCCTGACCACCACGTCTACCTGTCTTTTAAATAACCTCCAGGGGTGGTGGTTCCACACTTCTCTGGGCAGCCTGTTCCAATGCTTGACAACCCTTTCGGTGAAGAAATTTTCCCTAATATCCAATCTAAACCTCCCCTGGCGCAACTTGAGGCCGTTTCCTCTTGTCCTATCCCTTGTTACTTGGGAGAAGAGACCGACCCCCACCTGGCTACAACCTCCTCTCAGGTAGTTGTAGAGAGTGATAAGGTCTCCCCTCAGGCTCCTCTTCTCCAGGCTGAACACCCCCAGTTCTCTCAGCCGCTCCTCAGAAGACTTGTGCTCCAGACCCCTCACCAGCTCCATTGCCCTTCTCTGGACACGCTCCAGCACCTCGATGTCTGTCTTGTCATGAGGGGCCCAAAACTGAACACAGTATTCGAGGTGGGTGGTAGCTGCAGGTTTCCTAAGTAAGTTGTAAATAGTACAATATATTATAATTTTGATCCAGTATGTTGTATCATAAATTTTAATCACTTGTTCAGGTGGAGGTACAGCACTGAGATAGGATCAAGCCCATCTTCTCTAGATTTGGTTAGAGTCTCTCTGTTTTACTTGCATCAATTTTCCATATTGCAAGACAATAAATGAAATACATTTTCTGGTCACAACCAAGAGAAATAAGCAGATTGTAGTGCAAGTATTTTAGAGGGAGAATCGGACAGTTTCAAGAGATCCAGGAACGGAAAACCATTTCTAAACTGTGACCAATGATAAGAAAATACCCCCTGAAGATTATAAACCTAAAATACTGTGGGTGGTTCAGAACAGGCTCAACAAGAACTAACTGGTGTGAGGCTGCCAAATGTCAGGGAAACCTTATGGATCAATCCCTTCAGCACTCACTGCCGGCTTCTGCAGCTCCCACTGCAGGATGGGAAAGCCGAGACTTTAGGCATAAGGACTGTAAGAAACACTACTGGGAAAAATTGCATCTGGTTTTCTCCCTATCTGAAACTAATTTCACGGTAAATTCACTTTCACACCACAACACGCCGGCATTTGTAATGGATGATTTGCATTTTCATTAAATAAAGTCAGTTCAATCTGGAAAGGCCACGGGTTAGTGACTAATCCCATTCTCCTTGAACACCGAGGTGAAATTCCCTTTCGCTGCCGCACTAGTTCTCCTCGGCTCGCAGGCTCGGCGAGACTCCGAGGACACCCTTTGCTCCTCGGAGCCTGCTGACGTGCCTGGAGGGGGCATGCGTGTGAAGAGCTGCAGGACTGGGGCATTACTCTTTTTAAAATGCTTTTAGCCACCCGTTTGGTCCTGTATTACTTGACCCTGTATCATTTAACCACAACATGGCAATTCCTTACCATTTGGAACCTATTCACAATAAAATTAATCGTGTTCATGCAAACAGTGGGAAGAAAGGATTGTGACTGCTTGCGGAAATACGAATTACACAACACAGCTGAACATGAAATTGGATTTTCAGCCTCCCTCTGAACCCACAGCAATACGAGGTTGCTATTTCTGTTTCAGGCTAGTGACTTTTCTGAGTTTCAGAAAGGACAGAGTGCCTGAAAGCAGGCATGTTTTCCTCCTACAAGTTTAAACAAAAAATAATCTCTCTTTCTACAAACCTGGCTTTGCCCTGGTTGCTTGGCACGTAGCTGATGTTAAGTTTCACAGTTTGTTCCAAGTAGGAAATCTATGCATGGCAATGGAGAAGATTGCCAGCTTTGGCTTTCATTGTTTAGATTAAAGAATACTAAAATGCAAGTCAAAAATACATTTAATATGCTGGTAAGATGACAAAACCAACTGAAAAGACTGGCACCATACCTTACTGAATACCAGAACAGTAGCTTGCATTTTAAGTGGGATAAAATTATTTAATTTTATGAGATATTTAGATTCTTCTAAAATGTCAGTAATAAACAAATAAACAAACACTTCCTTATAAATAGCATATATTTTCCCTGAAAAAAGTTTGTTGAAAATTCTTGCTCCATTCAAAATTTGCCATTTTTTCAGCAACTAAATGGATATTTTCAAATTACACTTTTTGAAGTTGAAAATTTCTGCCAAATATTTTGAAGACAGAAGACTTACAATTTTTCAAAAAAATTGCAGAAAATATGTCTTCATATCCCATCTGCTACAATTTTAAATATTCCTAACATCTTACTAAATTCTGGATGTCTTGATGACCATGTTATTCACATGGGTAGTATACTCACAATAAGATTAAGCAGAGGGGATGTTCTCCATAACGAGTATGGGGCGGGGGGGAAATCTTGATTTGAATAAATAATGTTTATGTATATAATTGAGAATGTGGCCCTTTCTCTCTTCTGTGGCAGCAAATAACAGAGCAAACTGTAGAACGTTAGAATTAATTAAGGCAAACTTATGTCATTAAGATGCATTTGGCTTGAAGCATTAATGAATGTGAGCTTTAAATTACTGGATTTTAGGACATAATATACAATAAGCACAGTGACCATAGGTCCCCTTTTTAAAAAGAATGTCAGTATTTTACACTGTCACTTACGCTACAGATTTTGCAGTGTTTTGAGATACATAGGCTCAGGCGCAGTCCTGTCCGGAGTGAAATCAGTAAGACCAGGATCAGGACCAGTGCCAGTGTTAATTTAATACCTCGGAGTACTCAGCAACAGATTTTCCCTTGCCTCAAGGTGAGGCAGGGCTGTTCATTACTTCGCAGACCTGATGCAGATCTGCCTCCCAGCACCGGCTTTGTGAAGCTGGCTGGTGTCTTCTGCTGGTTGTTCTGGTGTTTTCACATCCTGTTCCGCATTGCCCACCTTACACAACGCTGGCGCAGGTGCTCGACACTTGAAAGCCACGGCAGTTACACCGGAGAGGATGAAATACCGCAAACAGGCTGCTCACAGACAGGATGATGAAAGGGGAGGCAGCAAACAGCGGAATGGCAGGTGTTCGCGGTGCTGTTTTGAGGACAGCGCAGCTATATATAGTGTGCGAATATAGATCTTTTTACTAATTGGAGCCTAACTCTGCTCTTTTCCTGAGAAGTTTCTCCAGTGGAAGCAATTCCCTTCATTTGAACTAAATAATGTAAATATCAACCCGTGGAAAACAGGATGCCATATGCATTTTAAACTTTTTCTTCTTGCCGTTTAGCCCTTAGCAACACGTCTTTTAAGGATAAATTTAGTTTTTTAAATAATAACTCCCAGCCAAGGATCTTGAGAACTTTCCAATACTGAACTACCTCTATTTTACATATAGACAAAGGGAGGCAAACACTACTTATTCAGCTCACCCAGGGTCACAGAGTACATCACAGCCTGGCCTGGTTCATAAGGTAAAGTCTCAGCTCCTGCACCTGAGTCACTCGGCTGGCCTCGGTGTGCAGCTCCTAAGTAAATGTTTGAAAGATTGAAGCCTGCTGTTGACTCTGCACAGGCGAGGCTTCAGCCTTGCAAAGCTAAATACAACTCCTGAACCCAACCAGGGCCACACCTTGAGCCTCCAGCCCAGGCCACCCACAGTTAAAGTACGTGGAATTATCGGAGACACTGTGTGGCTACCCAAGATATGTCCAGGGCACAATCCTTGACTGAAATGTTAAATTCACTAGATGCGTAAAGGTCACGAGTGACTGTTACTTGTAAGAGAAACTGAATTATTGATAGACTTCTCATGAAAATTTTCTCTAAAAAAAGCGAGCTTGAAATATTTGCAAACAGTGACATTGACACGGCTTTGGTAAAACTACTCATGGGCAGTTGAGAAGAAAAGAGTGTTAGCAGCATGTAACAGCACGAATATCTTCCATTTATTTTATATCTTGGCTTTCACCCTGCCAGAGCCCTGTATTTTTCTCATATCTGTACTACCAAGAAAGTATCACTTAGTGGATAGGGGCAAGGAGGGTTTCACTTACTCTAAACCATACAGAAAAGGAAGATGACACCGTTCCCTTGGGAGAAGTCTAGTCGTGTCCTTATACCAGCCTTGCAGGCCTGATGAGCCACTTTGCAAACGCTTCAGAGGCGTGAGCAGGCTTGTGTCACGTTGTTCAGGAACAGGGGACAGGGTGGTGGAGCCCAGGGAAGGAAAGAGATGCAAGAAGAGTGATCTGAGCACAACTGTGTCCGCTCCTTTCACCCCGAAACCCCAAATTCAGATTACCAGCAGTCGGGATGTCAGCACAACTCTGCGGCCCAGCACAAAGCAAGGCACGGGCACGGGCACTGGGCTACCACGTGAGAGCTGGGGGCCAGCCAGCCCTCTAAGTGCGGGGTTCCCATAAAAACTACTGAAAGAACAAATTCCGCCCCATGTAGTACGAGTAGTTCCTGAGACCCCATCACACGCTTTCAGCCACAGACAACCCAGATCATGTGTTGGAGAGGCTGTCGGCGCTGCAAGGGACACTGGCTTGGGAGCAGAGGTGTCCAGTCCAGCCCACCCCACGAGTGCAGATGAGCCTGTGCAAAGCACCTCCTGAAGCAGTACAGGAAAATTTCCTGGAAAGGGCCTCTCTGATAGGCGAGCCTTTCTTTTTGCCTAGAAATGATTTTTTTTAAATCGAGTTTTATCTAGCACTTACTGAGCAGGCACTTAAAAGGAATAACTTCATGGAAAGCAGAGGCAACACCTCCAATGCAGAGGACTGGAGACCCTGTTGCCAAGTCAGTGCAGTCAGAGTGACTCCCTGGATGTCACTGGGATCACTGTGGACTGGCTGTGGTTATCTCTGGCACTGGAGTGACAGTCTGCAGAGAGAAGATAAACTGGTACGCTGAAGCAGACAATAGTGAGAACACACAGGAAAGTGGAGACAAGTCGAAAATGATCAGGTCGTAGCTGGCGTGTTTGGAGCAAACATTAGACTTCAATCTTAGTTTGCCTAATTTTAGGTAAAACTTAGAAATAAGATTCTCTTGCATCTCATTGTTGACAAGGGCTTGAGACATCTTCTGCAAAATCCGCTGAACACGAGGCACCCTGCCCTTGTGAACAGCACTGACGGTACTGAGGGGGAGCTGTGTAGAGACGAGGCTCTTGGATTTTGGGGGAACATTTAAAGTCTCATTTAACTCTCAGATCAGCACATTTTTACCCAAATACAGCGTTCCCCGTGTCACGGTATTCTGAGTATGGATGAAAAGTCAGTCAGTCATTGTCAAAAGATGGTGTATGTGACAGATGCACGGGGAAGATGTAGCTGGAGACACAAGGTAAGAAAAAAATCCCCACAGCCTTAAGGGGAAAAAAAGAACTAAATGGCTTCTACTACATTTGTGCTGCTGTGAGACCTGTAATCATGTTCTGGATTAAAATATTAAAACCAGCATGTGACTGAGATAAGCCGAATCAGATGCATCATTCAGAATTTTTAACTCACCCTATTTTTTATTGCATTTTTTGCTGTCAAAATTATTTTGGATGTAGCTGTTGTTTTTTTCCCACAGCTATTCTAGGTGGCTGAACTAGCACCTTAAGGAATATTCTACCCAAAGGGTATCTGAAGGGTATGCCCACACACCAGGAGCCTCTGGGCTGAACGTGAGCAAGTGTGGGTAGCCCAAATTCGGGGCTACATATTTACATAGCAAAAAAAAAAAAAAAAAAATCATCCTGGATCTCCTTTCTAGAATACAACAACATTTTGAGAGGCGACGGATACAGAGGGACACTAAGCTGCCTGCTGAACTGGCTTCCTCTCAGCTGTCAGCTCAGTGTCCCAGCCATAATCCATTCCAAACTCTTTGACTGCAGTGGGATTCCTGTCTCACCATGAAATATAGGGTACAACCCAATGTAAATCGAGGTCTAATAATAACTGCTGAAAAGCAGTTACACCAGATGCACTGAGAAAACATGTTTGTGCTTGATGCACTGTAGAAATTATTCACTAATAGTTCAGCCACAAGAATGATACTGTGAGAACGTGAAAGAGCTGCTCCTCACAAGTACTTTGCACCAGTTAAAGCTGCTGAATGACTAATCCTCTAAAGGCTTCTGACTCCATCCCTTTCTTCTTCTACCAGTGCGCAATTGTGACAGAGGCTTCTAGTCATTATTAACATCCTCAATTAGCCATGCAAAAATCCCCGTAATGCAAGACATAATATCCCTACTACAGTCTGGAAGATCAGAGTTTTGACAAAAATGTGTGAACAGAAGCTGTGGATGAAAAAAGGCATTTGGGGCCAGACATACGTCAAAGAAACCAATGCACGTGTGAGCATTTGCTTTCTTATCTAGCCGAGTTCAGAATCTGAGCCCTGGGCTTTAATTAACACTTTGAGTGTGTGGCATTTGTTCTCTAATTAGATGGTAAGATGCTTAAGGGAGGGATGAACATTTTTCTCCCTTGTTGCTATTTTATAAATTCTGTCTGTACTCAGAATTCAAAAAGAGATCATGATCTCAAACCAGTGAAGTTGTTGATATCCTCCTTTGCATTTATCAGTGAGAAAGAGACTTTAACGGTTCTTTTTCTAGCAGCTTGAGAATATGTCAAACAGAAAATGATAAAACAACCCAATGACGGGGCCCTCTGAACGCCTGAGCTTTACAGCTCTCCAGGGAAAGACTGTGAATCAGATGCTGAATACATCGTCCTAGAGAAACGTCATCGAACAGGATGCTATAGCTTTGCATCTGCTGGTGGGGGAAAGTGAGAAGGAGCTGGGGGAGGGAAGCGAGGTACTGGAAAGGAAGTAATGTCCTGAAACTGCCCCCCCCAGCCAGGAAATTAGGACTACTGTGGAGATTAAGTGGGACATTTTGTAAGACATCAAGTACATCTCATCTTACAATTTTGATATCCAGATGTACTAGGCATGTACGGCAATGTGATGCAATGAGACCAGGAGATGGAGGGTGGGAGGAATATTGACCTGCAAATTCTACTATGTATTTGTCCTGCCCTAAGAAGAAAGGAAGCAGATGGAGGCATGTTTCTTCTAATTTACTGCCTGCTTTTTCACACATACCCTCCATCCCCTAAGGAAGAAGATCTTTCTATAGAAGTTGTATAAAGAAAACCTGTAGGTGGGTTCCTCACTCTCTGCCAAACATCTGGCAGGCTTTGAAAATCCTCCAGTCAGCATCAGCTTTGCCAACTGCTTCCTCTGCAGGCGAGTACTCTCCTCACCATCTCACTAGAAGAGAAGCAGCCTTCCCACAAGTCAGGCTAAAGAAGAAGAAAAGGACATGTTATTTCATGTATCAGATCCTTCAGAATTGAAGACACAAGTTATCTTGTCTCCAGCATTTGGAGTGCATTGAGATTACCAAGATTTTCCTCCAAATGACTATGATCATTCCCAATTCCCTGTTCTGTTTGTAACCCAGCTCCCCCAAACAGGTACAAAAATAATTGACTCAACTGCCTTGGAAGTCTGTGAGCCCAAATCCTTTTCTTGGTTGCAGCGGAAACTGTGACTGTGGAAATGCAGAGCACCTATACCACTGCCTCAGAAAGCCACGAAGGACGGCTGCTGACAGTAGCAGCTTTAGGCACTGCCTGGCGCAGGGGTTGAATAACCAACTAACCTGCAATCCTTTCTGAGGTCAGCGAGACATTTTCTGGGCAACGCACTTGTTTTGCAGAAACTGGTTTTTTCAGACTGTGGAGTTATTAGGGACAACATTTTTAGGAGTGATAATCTCCGCTCTTTTTTCTGACAGTTGTTTGATTAGTCAGCCCAGGCAGCTGCTCCCATGAAATGCTAAAAGGCACCATTATATAAAAACTTGCACGAGCAAACTAGCTGGTAAGGAGAAGCAGCGACCATTACTGCATCCTCAATATTGTTTTTACACTGGTAAATCATCAACTTCACTACAGCTGCTCATGATTTGCTTGAGGACATAAAAAGCTTATTTTTTCAAGAGAAGCACAGCAGATTTCTTTTGTATTTTTTTTACATTCAAGATGTTGCATTTTAAATATATTTATCACATCAAATTAAAACACTTCCAGGAAGAGTCTACCATTGACTAAATTTACAGATTTCCCATACAGACATTTTAGGGACATTTTAGGTAAAATGGAAAGAAATGTCAATGAGATGTGTGTCTGTAGGAGGGAACATTAGCTGGCAGTTGCCCCAAAATAAAAAGTCTTCTATATCTTCAACAGAAAACAAGTTTTTTACTTTTGAAACAGAACAGAAACATTTTTGCAAAGATTTTCATTTCAACTTTTTGAAAGGCAAACATGAGCTTTTCAAGGACAGCATAAAACCATTATTAACAAGGGCTTAAAATACCCATTTTAAGTGTATTGTTTAAAATGGGCTATGAATTCACAGCCAATTAACTGAAACATGTTCCTCTTAAATGAAATTTCCTGTGTACACGATCCAATCATACCTCTGGGACAAGATATATGCTCAGTAATTAATCACAACATTACTCAGGCTTTTTAGTGTTTACCACCTTCCTTCAGGCAATAAGCTCCAGAGCTAGTGAGATAAGCATCATACAGGAGCAGGAGAACAGAGAACAGGCAGGAGCCTGCAGAGGAACTGAACACATTTCCTTAAGATGCCTTTATCTTGAGAAAAACAACCCAGAAAGATTCTGTTTAAATCCACGAAGAAAAGAAGTACTCTCTGCTGTGTTGACAGCTGCCTCAGATTTCATAGTGCACACAAAATATTTTCTCTGCATGCATTCAGGCAGGAAGAGAGAACACAGGGGATTAATTTTTCAGTGTATTGTATGAGGGCTTAGGTATGTAACTCACCCTGACTTGAGATCAAATATACCCAGGAGCGCTTGCTCCTCTGTAATGTTTACTGGCCTGTCCTGACTGCATTTGAGACTCCTTGTCATGCCAGTCCTGCTTCCCTGGAACATGTGCTAAGCCAGCACTCAGCGCGCAGCTTCTGCTACTGTTTACTCTCACGTAAATCCCAGGTCACTCTGAGGCAGTCCGAGTAGAATTTAGCCCCTTTTTTCAGGGATCGGGCCTTTTAGTAGGATATAATGGGCCTGCCTCTCCTCTCATGCTGCAGCAAGTCATGCATTGCTTCATTTAAGTCGTTGTACGACTTAATTCCACATTAGTGTGAAGAGCTGATGGAAGCTCTTTCCCTGCCCCACTCAAGGAGATGCAACTGATGGAGAGGAGATGCAAACCCAGCCCATCACTGCCGAGATGTGTATAGGATCATCAGCTTAAGAGGAGCCTGGAGTTAGAAGTCACAGCTCTTGTAACTTCGGACCATTGCAAGGAACAGTGGGTAACACTGTGGTTGCTCATACTCAGATAAATGCAGAATGAGACAAGTGTGGCCAGTGTGGTTCTGCAATTACAGGTAGATCAGTTTTCTGATGAGAGATTTGCTTAAACCAAACTCCCTATTTTGAACACTCTCCTTCCTTGGGGAATACGAGGGTGCGCATCCAGACTCTAGTTTTGCAATAGAAGTCCATGTCTAGACCTTTGCAAAGCATAAAACCAGTTTTAAAACTGACGGTATTGCATGCAAACAATGGACACTGGAGTGTCTATCCAGCTGTTCAGCAGACTTTCTAACCTACTCTGCCACCGTGCTGGACCCTCAGCTTCCTCACTGCAACACCAGTTTTCCACATGTTGGCAATGCAGTAGTGTAGCTTTGGTATTCAGAGCTCTGCATCAATTGTACCCGGTGTTTGTAATCCTGGGGCAGGGAAAGATAAAGTCTGGCTGGAAAACAGGTAAAATTGCACTTGAGATGGGGCCAAGCTGCAGTACCGGAGCTGCTGGTGCTGTGCAGCCTGGGTTCTGACCTTCATTTCAAAGCCTTATCATTGCCTAAACCAGCTGTGCTCTGGCAGGTTTGGGGTGTAGCTTGCCTTAAGCTAATAAAGGCTTTCAGATAACATTGCTTAAACACTTCAGTCAACAGCATATCGGGGTGGATAAATAGAATTAAGAAAAAGTATTCTTAATTCAAAATGCAATCAGTTGATCTGCAAAGTAAAGCAAATTATACTCCTTGCCTGGGGATCTGCAGTGTCCCTAAAGGCAGGGAACTTTGACCAAAAGGAAATTTTGATAGTAGTCAAGTGTGAACGGCATTTCATAGGAGTTTGTGGAGCTTCTTCCTGCAAGCATTTTCCAGCTATTCCCATTAAAAAAACATGCTGTCAGTCCAACTTCAATGAAAACATTTACACTGCTGATTCTGGAATACTGCCAGTAGAACGATGTTAGATCTATTTGGGTCCCAACCTGTAATTCTATATGGTTACCTCTCACCAGTTTAAAAAAATGACTGAGTGTGCTGGAGCTGTTCACTTTGCCTAGACAATGGAGTTTGTGCACGTAGACACTGGGGAATATACCGCCTATGCCAAATACTATCACTTTTACACAACACTATAATTAACATCTGAGAAAAATAATTAACGCTCCATAGTTTTCCACATTAGCTTTGTTCTTGCAGACCTTGGTTTCACAGCAGAGCTATACTGGACAGAGCACGTGTACTCCTTGAGAACTATTATATTTACCCCAGAGCAGATGAGATCTGCAGCTCCTAAACAGACTCAAGGGCCAAGTCTCAGACTGCCAACCAGGCTCCACAATGCACGCAATTCTACCTCTCCTTTCAGTCAACAGACAACAGGTTTGGGCTTACAAGCTTGTGAGGCCAATTCTACTCCCACAGTGCTGTTAAGTACAATTGATGCTACTAAAGTCAGTGAAATCTGTCAATGTCAAACAGCAAATTTTTATTTGGGAGGAAATGTTGCATTTCTTAGAGACATTTATCCTTACTATGTCTATAACTCTGCAAAACTTTTTTTACTGTTTAGTAAAAGGGGAACTCCTTGATCCCAAATAGGTGCCCCTCCAAGCACTGAGGCCAATAGGTATTCTTAACTTCCACCTATGGTATAAACTCAAAAAAACAAGATAGACCACGACACTGTCTCTGACCTTGATTACACGACAAGGAGAACAGCATGGTTGCTCTAATTGCATGTGTGATGATTCTGCTGGTGTTCTTGTGTTGCATTTTTATTGCTTCTGAACTTACTGCCAACAGATCAGGTGCCTTGTTTGCTTAGACCTGCCTTGTGGATTCATTTCAGTTCTCTCTTTGCTAGCTTCTGTATTTGGAAAGCTCTGCAGCCATCCACTTTTTGCAATGACAGGTCCATTCTTGTCACAATCTTCTACTGAGCTGCTTATTAATAATATCACAAACTATCAGTGCTTCAATTAGTGCCACTATTAATTGTGCATGACAGCATTTTTTCACGGAATTGTCATATGATGGTCAATGGTCTCACCTTTGTTTTTTCAAACGCATAAGTCTGTGAGTGGAGCATCCACAAAGAACTAGCTGCTCTCCATTTACACAACTGAAAATTCCCATTTATGAAAAGCTTGTCTTTTAAGAACCACTAGAAATATATATTCAAATGTACTGTGTTTTCATCTCTGCTTTCTCAGGGGAGGGGGCAAGAAAGGGAGTGACATTGCTTGGCTTAATCAAAAATCAACTATATTCTGATTATGAGTACCAAACGAAGTGGCAGTAAGATCTCTGGTTATTAAACTAATGATTGATTCTTTATCACAGATCTATTATTATTCAGGAGGCCAGTCTTACTCCTATGGAGAGTTTAAGAACAGGATAACAGCTGCAACAGGTCCAGGAAATGCATCAATAACGATCTCCAACATGCAGCCCTCAGACACCGGTGCCTACACCTGCGAAGTTTTCAGCCCACAGGGTGACGCTGGGCAGAGTCAAAAATCTGTGATTGTCAGTGTGCTGGGTAAGCGCCTTTCCTCTCCGTTGCTGTATTGTCGGTTTCTTCCCTTACCACAAAACACTGAATTCACGGCTCAAACTAGGCGGGACCGGAGGGAATGAGAGAACTGTGATAAGCAAGGCCCATGATGCAGAGAAAGGGCTCACTGATGCACTGACGCAGAGATTTTTTCCACTGGCTCCGGAGACAGGCAGAGCCTGGGGTGCCCTCTAGCTTCCAGCCAAAGCAGACCTGACACCGCTCCGCACCTGCCCTTGCCTGACCTACAGTAAAATCTTATTCTCCCACGAGCGCCCTTCAGATTCACTTTGTGCTCTCAAAAAGCTACCTGCTGTAAGCAGGTAAGCGGGTAGTTGGAATTACCCAGCTTCACAAGTGATACTAACTTTGATGAAAATAAAAAGGCCTTTTAGCTAGGAGTGACAACTTCTCTCTGAAACCGTTAATTTTAGGATAATCCAGCCCCAGCAAAGACCAAAATTTTACTAATTTTATCTAATGTTGGTCATAGTGACTTGCATAAATCTAGGGAGAGGCAGCCCAAGGGCTCTGGCTCAACCCCATTCCCAGAAACTCTAGAAATGTAGTATGCATTGGATGGAAGTAGTACAAAGACCATTTTGGATGGAAGAAAGCAATAGTTCAACGACGAACAGGCAGGACAGACAGGATGAAAAGCAGTGGAACGAGATATTTTACTTCCTAATAAGATAAAAAGTTGTACTAGCCCCATCTAATCATTGCTTTTGTATTGAGAATTCCTACCTGGTCAGAGCGACAAATTAAAGTCATATGAGAATGTGATTCCAGCATCATTTGCCTATCTGCCAGGGATAAGAAAAAAACATATGCAAACTCAGTCCCTGAAAAGTCCAAGTACTACCGTTAATTATCATCTAAAATTCCCCAAATAGTAAATCTTGGAGCAGTTGAGGAAGAGATTCTACTTTTCACATGAAATCCAAGAAAAGTTGTTCATTTATGCACACAAAATTGGGCTGTGTTCATTGCTGGTATAGTTCCACTGATGGTACTCTAAAGAACCACAACAGCGTATCTATAGGTAGGAAAAGAAATGTAATAGGTGTAAGTGAAGACAGAATCTTCTCCTGTGTGTGAAGTGAGGAAATGCTATCAAAACAGATACATTTTTTAACAGAGTTGTAGTTAATTTATTTCCTCCACACCTGCGATATACTGAAGAATCAGGCCTTGACCTTCTCCCTTTATGTGGAAAAGTTCCTGCTGTGTCCCTAAAGAAAATGATGCTGCTATGTGGCAGAATGGTGTATGATGAATAGTGATTGGCTCATTATAATTAAAGTAATTGATAGTCTTCATCTCAACACCTCCATACTAATACTTAGTGTGCAAATGGAAGAAAAGATAATACAAATGTATCCTAGGCCATGTACATATATTTAATATTACTCAAATCTGTACGGGAGAGCCTTTCGTCAGATCCATAAACAAGACTGTGCTCTCGGGTGGAAACCTGTAGATGGGGTTCAATCCTTTACTTAGAGCAGCACAGTACCAGAACTCCAGGTGGATGCTTGCGGCCCCGGGTATGTACTCACGATGTGTCTGTTCTCCTCATTGTTATTTTACAGTCAAACCGTCAAAACCTTTCTGCAAAATAGAAGGAACGCCTGAAAAAGGCCATCTAATCTACCTCCTGTGCAAATGTGAAGAAGGATTGCCTCACCCTACCTACCACTGGTACAAAGTAGATGAGAATACCCTCAAGCCTGTGACAGAACAATTTAGTACGTAACTACAAGACTATCATACCGTGTTCAAGATCCAGAATTCCACAGTACTAGCTGTTTCAAACACTGTGTACCACATAGGGTAGTTAAAACCTATCTTCCTCTTCTGATGGCCAATGTCACAAAATCGTATTTTTACTTATTGGAATTGACTGATAGCTGTCACCAACACAGGATGTTTTTTCTATTTGTTTTATTAAAAATTGTGTGGCATGTTCAAGTCTTGTCTATGCCATTACTTTAAATTGTTAAAATGGGAGAAATGTTTATGCCTTTAGATCTCCCTTCCCTTGGAACTTAGAATAAATTAAGTCAATCTGTCATTCAGGTGCTAAAACCTGCATCCCGAAAATCTTCAGTACCTGTTATGTTTTCGTTGTGAAGTTACGCTGACAAGAGTATCAATGCGTGTAAAACATCCGACAGACAGACTGATTTGCAGAGTAGGGGCCTACTTTTCATGTTCTAATACACTCCTGCTGAATCCACTGTAGTAATTTTCAAGGAAGGTAAATGTTTTTTATTTAAAGAATATAAAACCCCCCAAAAGAATGAATAATTGGAGAACCCTGTTTCTAATGTCTTAGTCACACTCCGTATTACCAACGAAAGAAAACCATTTGCCTCCACAAGCAGTAATCCGTACCTGCTCTCTGTCACAGATCCAAACACTGGCATTCTTTACATTGGCAATCTCACCACCTTTGAAACTGGGTATTACCGGTGCGTGGCCAGCAACGCCCTGGGGAACAGTACCTGTGAGCTTGACCTAACTGCAAACCGTAAGTTTAATGCATGAAAGTAATCACATATTTGCTGTATGACATGCACAGCTTACAGGAAAATGCTGTAACAACTTTAAAGCATAGCTTTTTTTGACGTAAGAACAGAATAGGCTTTGGAGACCTCTGGAGTTTTCACACAGGCATGCCCAGAATTTACACTGACCTAGCCAACTGATTTAACATCTCCAGCTTCATTTCCCACCGGCAGCAGGAGCTGAACCTCGCTCCAACTGCAGAGCCTTTACTGAGAACCGACAGACATGGAGTCTAGAGCAATTTCTTCCAGCCAACAGTCCCACTGAGGTCCCCCCGCCCCAGAATTTACAACCATCGCTGAAATGTGATACTACAAGGACTGGGGCACTGTAGATGTGACCACTAGCTAAAAATACTGTAGTCATGAAAAAATACCTTACCCTGACTGTTCTCAAGCTGTGGTCAACCACGTCTGCATGCCGACTTTTCACATAACCAGTAACATTTAAAAGAGCCAAGCGTATGTTGTACAGCCAGCCACGAGAGACGTCCCTGAAATGGTCACTCCATTACTCAGTGGTCTATAAAATGAAAATCGCAGGTCAGCTAGAAGCTGAACTGAAGTGGAAATAAAAGGTTTTGGGGGCTCACCAATGATCAGAACATACATTTTACATCTCAGCTAAAAGACAGAGGTAAAGACAACCTGAATTTCAGAATTTGTTTGCAAGGACTGAAGAGCAAAGGCTTTCAGCTATTGCCAGTGTTAACAGCCTAGTTTCCCTTAGCCAGGCATAAACACAGGGTTTTCTGGGGTAGGGAGCTAACCAACAAGAAAGGAGGCAGCAAAGGTCATAAAAGCACAGTTCTCTCTTTCCTAGGGAATCTTTGGCCTCCCTCCTGGAAATACAGCTGTCAGTCAGTTTTTCAGTTCTTTGAATCCAATGCCTTCTTTCTCCTAAAGACTCCTCCACTAAATTTCCATGGGATTTTGCTATAATAATACCTTTTAAAAAGTGAAGTAATCTTTTTTTCTTTCCAGATTCAGACGGTGGTGTTGTAGCTGGAGCATTAATTGGAGCAATTCTGGTAGCTGCTATAATTTGCATTATTGTCTGGGTCTTAACCAAGAAGGCAAAGAATAAGAAGTCATCAAGTAATGAGATGCAGTAAGAGTTTGTGTTTGCTTCATTTTAAGACAATTATTTCTGTAAAGCACTGTTGATAATCCAGAACTATATTAAAATGTAATTACTCTAAACATTTTTTGAAGGGTAAATAATAGAGGTTTTGCGAAAACTTCCAGAGGGAGAATATGTGCTTTTGTGTGACTTTTAAACTATTGCTCTTTTAACAGAAGTTGCCATTACCCCCTTCCCTATGTTTACAGGTAGCTACCGCTTAGCAGTATCTAAAATAGTAAAGTAAATGTTTTTTAAACAACACAGACTAGTAGCAAGTTGGAAAAACAGTTTTTAATATTTAAAAGTTAATGGTGACTGTTAATGGCAGGTGGAGGAAGTAAAAAAAGGAATAGCAGCTAAGGGTTGCCTCAGCAAATTTACTGGGATTGTACATTACTGGATTTAAACACAGAGGGCTCAGTTGAGTGCTATTTGAAATGACAGGACACACGCTTGGGATACTCTTAAGGCACCTCAAATGGCAACCGAATGGAGCCCAGAATGTCCATTTTGATCCTGCTCTGGCAATGTCTTTTCCTCTGTGCTTTTGTTGCTCATTTTTCCCCTAAATTGCCAAATCTTCAGAATAGAGATAATCTCATATGCTATACAGACTGTATTTAGCCCCATGATGTTAAATGCTAAGAGAACAAGAATTTCTTCAGGAAGAAGAGAAAGAGAATGAGAAAGAGAAATTATGAGAAAGGGAATTTCTTCAGGAAGAAATTTTTCACTGTAAGGGTAGTGAGGCACTGGAACAGATCGGCCAGAGAAGCTGTGGCTGCCCCATCCCTGGAGGTGTTCAAGGCCAGGTTGGACGGGGCTTGGAGCAACCTGGTCTAGTGGGAGGTGTCCCTGCCCATGGCAGAGGGTCTGGAACTAGATGATCTTTAAGGTCCCTTCCAACCCAAACCCTTCTATGATTCTATGAGAAAACATGCAGCTGAGGTCAGAAAAAAATACTATGTCATCTGGACACTCCCCTGTAGCCCAGGTCTAAGACTTCCCGATACAAAACTCTGCTAATCCAGACCAGTGACCAGTCACTAATGCACCCGGTTTCTGCTTTCAATTGATGTAGCATTACCATCTAATTTTATGCTCAGATCATAATAAATCTTACTACATTGAATTAATCCACTAGCATCTAATATGTTTTACATGTGAAAGTGCTTAAACATCGGGAGTTGGTTTATTATTGTTTTGATCAGATAAATGGAATTTATACCTGTTACTCAAAATATTTTTCTAGATTTCAGCCTTTTCGTAGCTCCTTTCTGACTGCACTCTATTTTTAATGCACTTGAGCGGGACACCAGATCTGCATGGAATTCCTCAGAAAGCTCACACCAACCAGTGCGTTTTGCTACCCCTTCTCAGACACTGTTTGGCAGCACTCAGTTTCCCATTCAGCTTTCCTGGCCTAGTGTTTAAACATACTAAAATCCATTTTATTCTAACGGGATCACTTAAACCAGTGATGCAGATCAGCCTTACTATCTAACGCTCTGTCACTCTGTCTTGGCAGCAGTGATGCTGTAGCTCTTCCAGGTGCTCTTGGAAGAGAGTCATAATAATAAGGGGGTTACTGTTTAGACAACAAAAAAAGACTTACTACTTTGAAAGACTGTAGTGAAGATGGGATTTCAACATATGAAATCACAATTCTCATCCTGTCTTCCTGCAGAGAAATGGCTCAGAAACAATCCAATGCACAGTATGTTCAGGTACCTAATGAAGAAAACATTCCTGCGACCACAGTTCCATCAAGCAACGCGACAAATGAATACCCTAGTGCTGATGAAACGGCAGCCTCTGAAACACCTGAGAATGATGAGAAGCAAGAAGCGGAAAAAGAAGAAATAGCCTAGAATTTTAATACAGTTTTTCTTGTCAGCTTTGGACCCCGTTATATAAAAATTGTTGTCATTGAATTAACATAGAAGCATGACTAAAACTTAAATGGGCATTTGTATTGTGAACCACTGGGCTGAAGATTGAAAAGGGTCTGTTAAACATGCACTTCGTGAATAGCAGATTTGGCCTTTAAAGTTAACCAAATTTCATCTATCATCTAGTCATAATTGTACGTAAATACAAGTATAAAAAGACTACCATCCACATTTATCCAACCTGTTTTGCAAAACTAATTAGGAAATGGGCTGAAGCATTTGACGAAGTAAGAGCTTTCCAGTCAACTATCAGTAATGCGTTATGTATTCCATACAGTTCTGAACCACAGCAGTCTTCTCCAGAAACAGGGTTGGCCTGTGCACCAAGAACTATCATCGTGGCCAATACATTGCTGTGTTTAAAGGATCTGATTTTGCACACTGGAAGCAAAAAGAAGTTTCATCAATGTCATCAGAGTGCAGAAACAGATGTTAAGACCTGGAGCAATGAAATCTTGTGTGTCTGAATTCCACTTAAAACTAAAAAAAAATGATCCTGGAAGCTTCTACCCTCTTGCTGCCTGACGTGGAATACATTTTGTTAACAGTGACCTTCTTGCCTTTAAAGTCCCCAAGGCATCAGCGTTCCAGAGTTGTGCATTTCAGCAGTTCTGGTGTTCAGCTTAATGGAACTAGCATTCAGGTACCCAGTTCAGACATCGATTGACTGGTTTCCAGTCAACAGGAGCTGGAAATCTAAACCCCTTGCAAAGCTTGTTATAATAGGCACACAGAGTATCAGATTCCTCATGACATGCAGATACAGCTGCTTTCAAAATTTAGAAGTGAATACTGCCTACTGTACAACACACTAGCTTAGATTGCTTCCTCTGTTTGGTCTCTTTAGCCCAAACTTTGACTGTTTTCTATAGCTGAAAGCATCAAAAGAAAAGGCAAGTAGTGCATCCACAGCAATAGCCAACAGTGGAGTAAGGAGCACTCTCTTGGAAGGAGAAAAGGGAATCGAACCCTATACACTCATCCCTAGACACCTCTTCTCTCTGGGCCTCGTTTCTAAGATTAAGCAAACTCAGTTCTTCAAAAGGGCAAAGACACCTCCTGTGTGAGCTCAGGGACCACGGGGCTCAGGTGAATACAGACACACAGCCTCAGCAGCTCCCTTCTGAACTACACGAGGCAGACAGTCACTGACACGAGGAGACGCTGATTTCAGTCTCCTGCACTGCAGAAAAACGTATCTGGCTCAGAGATCTGGAACTTTTTGGCACTTAAGTCTTTTACAGGATCTAAAGTTCATAAATCCTTTGTTGACTGTTCCTAGCCTGTAAACATTACTTATATGCAACAGTCATCTTTAAAATAGATTAAACGATACATCTGTGCTAAAATTTTCAGGTTCCGTTCCTACAGCTGTAAGTATGTTTATCAAGAAAGTGACCACAAAAAAATTAAAAAAAAAGTAACTTTTAAAGACAGATGAAGATATAAGGCACGACATCCTAATTAAGATTCAGTTTGGGTCATTAAACATAACTGTATTCATTGCCCTTTCTACCCAGTTTTCTGGCTTTCAAATATTTGTCTTTGATACGTGTGTCCTCATGTTTAGCCTCACTGCAGAGTAAAGGAGCGTTTACAGTTTTCTTGTAATATTGTTTTTGCTAAAAACTCCTTGTGCCAGACTGCAAGGGTCAAACCCTTGCTAATACCAACGCTGCCATATTCTACCAGGGGATCCTGATGCTCCTCTCTGCTCAGAATATCCAGGGTAAACCTGAAGTCATGACCTGCGTGGAAGTCTCTTCTTAATCAGGCGTCTCTTACTGACTCTTGTGGCAATTTTGCTAAGCAAAATCCCTAAACTCACATCCTTCAATCTAGGTTTACAAGCTTACTGAAAACTTCTGACATTCACACCCAAAGTTTTGTCAGCGTGCAGAACTGTGACATTAAGCATGCTCAGTAACAGCAAGAGAAGTTTGGGTGCCATTTCTTACCTAATGAGGTAATTCAAATCAATTATTGGTCCAGGGTAGCCCACGACTTGGCTGACAGTGGCATTAAGTGATTTCTTCTCTGACATTCCTAGGCATTCTTTTATTCCTGCCCTTCATGGGAAAATACAAACAACTCTCTTCACAACACTGCTGGAGTTGTATTAGTTCTTCTAAAGTCATCTCCTGTATATACGCATCTTAGTTACATTTTCTTACTGCAACAGCTTTCCAGCTTTCACAGCTCTGCAACAAGCACTATCGTGACTGAAGAGGGGAACATTACATGGTCATTATTGTAATTTTTTAATCTTACTTTAATCTCACCTCCACAACTGCTCTGCCAGTGTTCCTTATGTAACTTGCTACAGTAAGATAGGAGCTGGTGAAGTTGTAATTACCTTCTATAGCGAACAAAATCTTCCTAGAACACCACAGGTCTTACATTTGCTAAAAAATTAGAAATTGTTAAAGTTATGTTAGTATTTTTATATAAAAAGAACAAATGAACACAAGTTCTAGATTAATAATTCCTCTCATACTTCTAACAGCCACTGTGTAATACATAGTACTAAAAAATAAAAAAAAAAAAAACCCAAACAAAAAATAAAAAA
>VFFE01007646.1:1801178-1852707 GCA_008921705.1 Burhinus oedicnemus
GGGGGGGGGGGGGGGGGGGGGGGGAGGTGTCGGTCGGTGGTTTCCGTCCTGAGGGGTTTGCCTGGCGGGGAGGGACGGGGCCCCGCGGCCTCTCCCGGGGCAGGGGGCGGAGGGGCTGCCGGCGGGGCTGTGCGGGGCAGAGGGGCTCGGACGGGGCTCGGGGCGGCCCCGGGCCGGTGTCGGCTCCGGCGGCGGGCGGCTCTCTGCCGGGCCCCGGCGGTGGGAGGGCCAGGGCTGTGCCGGGGAGAAACAGGAGACCCCAGCAGCTCTTCCCCGGGTGGTCGGAGATGTCCTGTGGGAGCGGGGCAGGGCGGCGAAGGGGGGACGCGGGTCCCGCCTGTTGGATCCCGAGGGGTCTCTCGAGTCTCAAAAAGGACTCCAAAAGGACTCCAAAAGGGACTGTTCAGGCTGTAAGTGCGATGAGGGCTGAGCTTCCTGACGGCAAAGACAGAGCCCGGTGCGAGAGGTTCTTTCGCTCTGTTGTACACGGTCTTAAGGAAGAAGTTTATCATGTTTTTTAAGAGCTGCCTGCGCCACCGTGCCGGGAAGGTGCATCTTCAGCGCCGGCCCTGGGCGCTGGAGTCGCAGGGCCGTGTCCCTCCATTGCACTTCTGATTGCTCTAACGTGTGTTCTTACATGATTTTGTTTTTTTCCCCTTTACATTTACCTGCTGCTTATTCATTCTTGATACTGTGTATACGTGCACTTACTTGAAGAGTAAAATATAATTGTGTTTGCTTTCACTTTTAACTTATTTTTTTAGCAGTGTATTCCTTAAGATTGGTATGTAAAAGAAATGATTTTACATTCATTTTTACACTTGAAGGCCCGTTTTCCTCTTCCAAGAACCCCTGCTTTAATTAATTATCTAAAAATTGATTGGTCTTCTTTAAGTAGTATTAATTATCATTTGTTATTTTACACTAAATAGGTCTAGCATTAAATTATAACATTAACACATCTTTTATTTTGAAGCGTTCCAAATCTCCAGTTAGGAAAGTAAAACCCAGTCTTGCTAACACTTCTCACATGCTTCCCATTAAGCACAAGGGCATAATCGCTCTGAGTGGCAGTGTTTGTGCATTTCAGATCGAGCACGGGCACGTATGCTGTGATGCCTGAATTGTTTTTTTCCCTTTCCTCATTTCCTTCAATCAAAGCTCGCTCTCACTGCAGCCATCCCGAACTTCTGCCATGGCTTCAGTCAGACTGCTTATAGTCAAGGTGTCAGCCATGTTATTCTCTCAGCACTCGCCGAGGATCAAAATAAAAACCAGCCAAGACATTGGCTATTTCAGTGTCAGAACACTCTGCTAAAGGGAAAGAGTAAATGCAGAAGACCTAAAGACTAGCTGCAGCTAGTTCAGTCTGAGAACTCAAAGTTGTGTATCAAAGAACAAAGGGACAAAATGGAGTTTGAATTGTGTGTATTCCTGTTCAGTTTTATCTAGGTATGAAAACCAGATCACTATTTTGTCAGACTACTTAGAAGAATTCCCAGAAACTGATGAGCCGGTGTGGATTCTAGGAAGGCAACACCACTTAAACACAGGTATCTTTAGAATGAAAATTCATCTGTAAAACCTGTAGAGCGTTCACTGATTCACCTGCAGCAGGAGCTCCTCATTTCCTTACTAAATGTCTCATGAGGGGAGTTTATTTTTCTCCATCAACAAGAAACCAACTATAAGCAGCAGTATTCATCCTAAAATGAAACCAGAAGTTTACCGATGTACTTTCTACTATAATTCATGCAAAGAGATTGTACTTGTAGCAAAGGCTAGTCAGGTATGAGGCTTTTGGGGAACGTTCAGTATTACTAATGTTATTTTCCCTTGAGGGATGCTGTCTGCAGCCTGTTATTTGCACCTAAAATGATATTTCAAAGGAATAATAAGAATAGTAACAATAATAATAAAATTAATCTAGGGCACATACTATATTTTGATGTAAATAAATATATGACCTAAAAGTGATAGCAGAATGATGTATTTATATATCATATACAACTAAGATTTCAGAAATGAGTTTTGCTCCTTGGGGAGAAGACAAGGGCATCCTCCTGCGTTACCTGTCAGAGGCAGTGCCATCGGTGCAGGCATGGTGTTCAGGACAGCCGAGGGTACCGCAACAGCCTGGGTCGGCTGAAGGATCCCTTGAAAAGGCCAGTCAGTCTGAGCCACAACTCAGAGAAAACGCAGCAAATAGGCTTCTTAAGAATTCTTTAGAGCCTCTGGGAGAATTCTGTAAGCGCATGTATTTAAAAAAACCCCAAACATTTAATTAAATTCAATATTATTAACCTTCCCTTAAAATGACTTTGTTTGGTAGTAATGCATAATTCCATGTTGGTTTGCATGTAGAAATTCTTCACCTTTCTTAACTTGCTTTACCAGTTCTTTCCTGAGGACGTGGTTCTCCATAGATGTTTCATTCAAGCTGGGCATAGTCATTCCAAACACCTTGTAAAACTTCATTGGCTAATAATTATTTCATCCTTAATAAGTTAAATTTAATGAGCAGTCTACCAAAGCTCTTCGTGTTTAAACAGCTAAAAATGTTTTAGGTATTTACACGTAAAAGCTAGCGGAAGTCTTCCATGCTCTCTATACATTGACTGTACAGGGAAAATTAGAATTTTTCAGTTTTAAAGGTTTGTTTTAATAATTTCTTTTCTCTTAAAAATATTCCAGACAAATCTAAGTTATTGTTGGATATAAGTGCTCGTCTCTGGTTTACGTATAGAAGAAAGTTTTCGCCTATCGGTGAGTATGCAGCAGACCAGCTGCCTTGTTATAAATTAACGGGAGTAGTGATGTTATCATGGACTGGAAAATTATTTTTACAGTATTAAAACATTTTGAGCATCGTTTTAAATGTTTATGCAAACAAAATGTTAAAGCTATTAGCAACTGTATTTACTTGTACCTGCATATAATCAGGTCTTCATGTTTGTAGAGCAAGCAGTGAAGTTAGACCGGCAATACGGAAAGAAAAGGTCTTGCTCAGTGCCTTTTGCCCACAGGACAGATTCTAACTCTGACGTTTTCTCCCTGGCGCTGCACTCCACTTAAAGCCCGTATTGATTGTAGTGAACTTCTCTAACAGGAGGCACTGGTCCTTCGTCTGACGCTGGCTGGGGATGTATGCTGCGATGTGGGCAGATGATGCTGGCGCAGGCGCTGATCTGCAGACATTTAGGAAGAGGTGAGTAGTGTTGCTGAGTGAACTTTTGTGTTGTTTGGACACCATTTATTTTTTGTTGTAGTTTTCCATAAAAGCACAAAACCTAAATTTATTAATGACGCTTTCTTTGATGCCCCAATAGAAGTTACTAGTGAGTTATTCTTCTCTGACAGGGGGAGATCATGCCGGCCTTAAGCAGAGAAATAGAAATAGAGGGAGGACAAGTAGGGAATCCCATTGTTGTTATTTTATGAATCTTTTTGAGGAATACCTAAGTTGAGGCCAAGGGAAAACCTGCCGCCATGGGTCTTGAGTTCTTACCCGTCTCTTCATTGCTTACATAGCCACCAAACGTTTGCACACAGTGACTGTGTGAATAGTGACATAGTGATAGACATCATACAAAGTACTTCACAGAGCACTCACCCGTCACCAGCCTGAGGTCCAAACCCCACAGCAGAACCCATTAGTGCAAGCTTTTAAGCCTGTATCAACACCTCACATCCCAGGATCACAGGTAAGTATCATAGGTCTGGCCTGCGTGTAGCTGCTCTATCAATTAAATTATTACGGTTAGGTCTGTAATCCTTATACTGTTGTGCTGTGGTTTCTATGGCAGCATGCTTGGTGGATTTATCTACTTTAATAACTGATTCCACGGAAGGATTTATCCACTTGAGTAACTGAGTCCACAGAACGGAGGTGCAAAGATTTAACTGAAGGAGCAGGCAAACAAATAGATTACCTGAGAAAAACTAGAATATGAACTCGTAGTATCTAGCCACTTCATCGTATCAGCCCCATGTATGCGCTTCTCTGTCAGTAAGTGGGAGGTAACTACCTTACATTAGAAGCCAGAGCATACATGGCAAAGCTATGTTTTGGATTTTGCCATGGGAGAGGGCCAGCGCTGTGTTTGGCCTTTGTTTTATGGATCTTATATCGTTATCTGATGCATTCTTAGAAATCTAACAAAATCTAAACAGAGTGTATAGTTCTAAACAGTCTTGGAAGCTCACATACAGCAATAGCTATCAATTCTCAGCAGTGATCGCTCAGAATATATTTGCAGTTGACTTTTTTATTTTCCTGGTTTTCACAATCTAGCTGGTGATGATAAAGCACAGCTTGATAGTAAATGACAGGCTGCGACTTCTAGGAACTCCAAACAAAATGTAAATATTAGATATGAATTGTACCTTAGTCATGTAACATCTCATTGTGTGGCTTTCCACTATCTAGAAATTTGATTGGGATGATGGAAACATTATCATTTTTTAATCTGTAAACTTCTTTCCTGTAAGATTGGCAATGGGAAAAACACAAAAAGCAACCAGAAGAATATCATAGAATCTTACGGTGCTTTCTAGATAGAAAAGATTGCTGTTATTCCATCCACCAAATGGGTAAGAATACACATCAACTTCTTTCCCCCCCCCCCGATATTCCCATTGTTTTGAAACTTTCTAATTTGAAATATGTTAACTCAAAATTTTAAAAAGGTGATTATGAAGACAATGTATATATTTATATATAAATAAAAATGCATGCAAATGGGTACAAAGTATAATAATTCAGAAATGTTATTCACTGACACCTAAATAAATCTGTCTACTAGAATCTAGCTCTTGATGGAGCATGCAAGCCTTGGGTACCAGAGTTGATAGTATTAAAATAGACAGTCATGAAGCTTATTGCTGTGATTTGCAATAACAGACACTAATATTTGGAATTCTCATTGCAGTTTAGAAACCTTTTGTAAAGGAACTAGCAGTCATTAAGATTTGAAAAGAGCATAGATCGAGAAAATAATTGTTGTTGCCAAATAGAGTTTGCAATTGCTCTAGAATGTGTGTCAAAATACTAGTAGGTCATGCTATTTAACATACATTCTGACCAGACTTTCTGCGGTCTTTTTTTTTCTCTGTGTGTGTTTTCCCTCATAAAAACAGCGCAGATGGGTGTTGGAGAGGGGAAATCAATTGGAGAATGGTTTGGACCAAATACAGTTGCTCAAGTGCTGAAGTAAGTCAAATCACAGTAGCTCATTCAGAACGTCCTCCCCTGGGGCAGCTAAGCTCAGAGACCTAGATAAGGCCCAAGACAGTTTTAAAGGCTGATCTCCCTCTGATCTCCCCCAGAATCAGGAATATATATGCCATGTGTTTGCAAGTACAGTGCGGCCCATGATGCTGTAGCCCGATGGGCAAGTACTGAGTGGGGATTGGGCGAGTTCTAAATTTTAATATACCAAGAGCCTGGGGAGGACCTGCAGAAAGGTCTCTCCTGCTCTGCCATCTACTTGCCCTAACCAGTAAGCACCAGAGATGTGTATCCCTTTCCACAAAGCGGCACAGCTTTGACAGGTCACGACTGTCCCCATGCGGATCAGGGTGGTGGTGTGAAACATCAGAGTGAAGCCATCCAGACCAAGGAGGGAACCGAACTGCAATTCCTCGCCGTCTGAGCTGCAGTTCTGCCTGAAGGCTGCTCCTCCTAGTCTGGAAGCCACACTTGACAGACTTGACTTTGCTCCATTTCTGAGGGATAGGTGGAGGTGCCAGATCTCAAGTGGAGGCTAGACTGCAGGTCCCAGGTGCTCAGCAGCAATTCTTTGCAGCCCTGGGACAGACACACATTCTGGAGAGAGAGAGGAGCTGAAGTGTGTCCTGGCCTCCAGCTCTTTTCACTTACAAATTCTTCATGGCTTAGTGCTGACATACAGGTTTTTCTGGCTTATTTTAGACAGCTGACTCTGCCTGTGCGGCTTAAGAGCATAGCTCCCTTCCCCAGAGTTTTGGATTCACGCAAATGGACAGAAACCTGTGTGCTATGATGTCTCCCTCCTAACTTTTGGGCGCTGAAAACCTTTAGCTGATCTAGCTTTTAATGCCCCGAGTCTGCTGTCTTCCACACAAGCACAGAAATAGCTCCAGTGAATTTACTGGAACTTCTTAAGCAAAAAGTACTGTGCAAAACTGGCACAGGAATTTTTTTCTTCTCTAGACAATGCCAGGCAGAATGGGGAGGATCCCACTGCGGAGGCTGTTAAGTGCAATAAAAAGTAATAAACGTAGTTAGGTGGTTGAGCTGTTGCTATCACTGCATTTGGCCAAAGGGCAAAACAGTTTTCACGTGCTACAGTGTGTGTGCTTTTCCTGGTACCACTCAGTATTTTTCTAAACATATTAAACATTAAATATTCAAAGCTATCTTTTTATTACATGGAGACTTAAAAAAATCCAATAAATATGTTTTTCCAAAGAAACAATTTTTTTACTTAAGAACAATCTAATTATTCTGAATGAAAAGCTACTCTCGTGGTCCTAATAGTTTATATTAATTATTATCTTAATGTTTTCTAGGAAGCTTGCTTTATTTGATGAATGGAATTCATTAGCAGTTTACGTATCTATGGACAATACAGTGGTCATTGAAGACATCAGTAAGTGAAACACTGGTTCTCTGGTTACAGTTTTTGATTTGACTCCACTTTCCTGAATGTATCTAAAACCGAACAAAATAATTTTGGGCCATCCCTACTTGTTTCCAGGATAAGAAAAGGTATAAAGGAAATGCAAACTCAGGTTTTGGGTGTCCAAAACTAAAGCTAGCACAGAACAGTGTAGGCCTTTTTTGGTGGCCAACTTACATACTGTGCAGTTTGGGAGAAGATGGAGTTTGGTCTGTGCTATCTAAACTCCTACCCCAGAAATGGAATGAAGTTGCAGTATGTAGAAATACAGAGAATTGTTTTTAATACAGAGTTTGCCAAAGGGATGTGCTTTTGTCAGGCAAAAGAGAAACCAGGGGCAGATCCTAGAGAAACACATGGCCGGGCTTAATTTTCAGTTGTAATAAAGGTGGGCTTACAAGTGGTATTTAGCCACAGCCTATTTCTACTTTAGTCCCTACTTCTGCTTATTTTATGTTCACATCACTGAAATGAAGAGTTCCCTGAAGAGTTTCTAACGCTGTCATCTCTGCCGTTTCATTTCCTGGGCAAAGCTCGACAGTATTAATAATGCTAGTAGCAAATGGAACTTCAGTCTTAAATTTTCATCCCCCGGTCATTTATGTCACGTCTCACTAACGTGCCAGCACATACTCTGTCTGCTAGAATTACTCCTACTAAATGGTTACGATTTCCATGCCCTGCTCCTTTTGTCTTAAAACAGGAGCTCTATAAAGATGTCTGCCAAAGGAGCTTAATTCATGATTGAGAGGAAGATTTGCTCTCCGTTCCTTTGTGCGTTCATTGATTTCTGGTTTTATTCCCACAGAGAAGATGTGCTGGTCCCCTCCCCAGAGCAGCAGCGCGGCCCACAGCAGCGCACACGTGCACAGGAGTGCTCTTGGCCGAAATAAGAACACAGCAGGATTCTGCACAGGCTGGAAGCCTCTCTTGCTTATTATACCTCTGCGGCTAGGGATAAATCACATAAATCCAGTGTATATTGATGCGTTTAAAGTAAGGGTTTTTTCAGTGAATTGTTTGTTATTGTGAAATGAGTTCAGGTATCTGTTACATTAATGAACAAATCAACTACAATTTCATTTTTCTCCCTTTGAACTCCTAGGAATGCTTTAAGATGCCACAGTCTTTGGGAGCATTAGGAGGGAAACCAAATAATGCCTATTATTTCATAGGATTTTTAGGTAAGGAAAAAAGAAACTTACTTGAAATATGTGTATGATCTAAAGGAAGGTTGGCTTGGGGTTTTTTTTGGAAGGGGAAACAGTAAGCAGTTTAAGCATGAGAACAGAGTAAAAGAAATGAAGAAACATACCTCAAATACTTCAGGAACAGTGTGGTATCATCCTTACAGGAACAGAAAAGTAGCAGCAAAGCTTGATGTGAAAATAAGTAATGATATAAACAAGAACAGCCCACTAAGAATAAGTGATAGCAGTCGAAAAGTGTCAAATGTCACTACTGCTAAAATACTGATTTTTTTTTTTTTCCTAATCATTAATACTTCCTAATGAAGGGTGTCTTGTTTTATTCTTTTGCTTCACAGTTTTCTTAAATTATTTTCTTGTGTTTCAAACTTTTTCTGATATCAGTATCTTTTTCACCTTCTTCCATATCTTAATGAAAGCAATACTTCATACTAGATTCAGTTTTTTGGATGATAATTTTTTTTTTTTGCATAATTTTATGGGCATTTTGTTCTTCCTGAACTGGTTTAGTCAGACTTCTTTGTTCCAATTTCTGAGTGAATGCCTGATGGGATTACAGATTGCATTTGTGGTCATTCTGTACCTTTTGATGTGTGGAACGTTAGGGATTACAACAGTTGACATTTTTAAAAAATGTACTGGACCTCACATAGAAAAAGGCAAGTATGTGGCAAAGGTAGAATAAACCAACCAAAAAATCTACAGTAATAGGTCCCAATAGAAAATTATACTAAATACCCTGTGGGAAATACTGTGTCCAACTTTCTGATTCTCTTAAAGGGTCCCTAGCTAGAAAGTCTAAATATTGACCGTGATGATAATCTAATATCTGTTTTACAAGTCTGGATGGAATAAGTGCTTATTAAAGTCTCATGCTTATTATCAACACATGGATTTTACCCATACAGGCAACGAGCTGATCTATTTGGACCCTCACACCACTCAAAGTTTTGTAGATTGGGAAGAAAATGGCACAGTTGATGATCAGAGCTTCCACTGCCAGCAAGCCCCACACAGAATGAAGATCATGAATTTGGACCCTTCAGTAGCTTTAGTAGGTGTCAGGAAAGAATAGATGAGTATACATTATTTCTGAGTAATACCTCTGTATATTGATAAGGGCAGTAACACATTTCCTTGAGCAGAATCAAGATCACAGGGCAGTCTTCTACGATCTAAAATTTATCAGGTGGCAGTTTATATATTAACTGCATGGGATACATTAATCTTAGGTGAAGCAGGGAACTGGCTGTGTGTATCCTAGGGAGCTAATTCATTTCCTTTACTGAGCAGCGTTCACCTTTTGCAAGAAGGTCAAAGCAAGGAACTGTTTCCTTATTTCACTCCATCACTACCACATATGCATGGTTGCTCTGGACAAGTTACTTAAGCTTAACTTATTTTATATCATAATTTACAAATCTTTAAATGGAATTACTTGTAGAAGTCATCCAGTCTACGTCAAAAGGATACTGTGGTAGTTGAAGAAATTAAACGTGATCCCATGCCAGTGTCCTTTAGTTGGGTTATGGGTGATTGTCACTTGAGACACAGGTTTCTAAAATGCATAAAGATAGCACAGCATCCTGCACTCATTGACACATTGTTATTATTTAATACTGTTACTGTGTGTATTTTTTCCTTAGGGCTTCTTTTGCAAAGAAGAATGTGATTTTGATAACTGGTGTAGTCTTGTACAAAAGGTAATAATACTGTCTTTATTTGCTCCTTATGAAATAACCTATACTGTTTGGTTGTTTTTTTTTAAAATGGAAATTCCCATTACATCTTTCTGTGCATGCAAATTAAATGAGCCATAGAGAAGAATATGTTAATGCATCAGGGTAAGCCAGTGCTACTGAATTGCTAATTGGAGCTTGTTCAGCATTTTGACAACCATGAACACTTGGAAATAAGTGTAAATATATACCCTTAAAGGTTTTCTTTTTTTAGCACTACCATGTTACTGGCTGAAGCTTAAGTCAGTTACTGAGAAATAAATGTTAACTGCCATGTTGTAGCTATTTATTTATTTACTTGCTTCCTGATCCTTTTTTATTGTTTGACATAATATATTATTACGTGTTCTAATTATGACTGTTAGTCCCTGGTACCACAAAAGATCTGACCCTGTAAGTGCTGGATCCCTCCAGCTCCTGCTGAACTGCGGGACACATAAAAAGTGCTTGCTGCCACAGGAAAAGGACTTTAGGACATTTCTGCATGCAGCTGGGACTCTAAGCAACAGAAGTATGAATGTGAAGTAACATTCACTTCTAAAGGCATTTATTTAAAAAAAAAAAAAAGGCTAAGGAAAGCAGTTTGTAAGTAACTGAAACACAGGAGATGATGTAGCTTACCTGATTGAAGAGGAGTGGAATTTGGCTTCAATAATAACTTGTTTCTCCTGATCAAAACCTATCCTTCAAAATCTGTCGTGCTTTTGGAGCTGACAGATCTGCCTTTTCTTCCCATTGATCAACAGAAAACTTGAACACAGAGAGGTCCATGCAAGTAGTTTTCTATTAGAAGGCAGAAAATACTGTATGTTCTTGGTGTCTGTTTGCTAGATGTAAGCAAAATTAGAGGTGTATGGATATCAAAGCTAATTATAACCCACTGATAACTTGTAGGATGGTTCAAGAGATTTGTCTTCCAGGTGTGTTTTCAACTAGGAAAATATTACAAAGATCTGTGAAACAGTGATTCGTAATGGCAGGTACTTGAAATAACAGGTTTTCACTGTATGTGTGCATAAAGCCTTTGTTTTTTGATAGACATACATAATTAAAAATGTTTTTAATTAAGCAGACATTTTTTGTGTTTGAAGGTTCTCTTGAGGCATCTTTTAAAATGAAAGTATTCTGTTTTCAGGAGATTCTAAAGCAACAGAGTCTACGGATGTTTGAGCTGGTGCAGAAGCATCCCCCACACTGGCCTCCTTTCATACCTCCCACAAAGCCAGAAGTGACAACTACAGGAGCAGGTGCAGTACCGCGTGAAAGTACTATTGTGCAGCAGTGTTCCTCGTTAGCAAACAAGAATAATCGCAGGTGGAATAACTGTTTTCCTAAGTGTCAGGCAATCGCCACATGATTAAATGCCTTATTCTTGCAGAATATTAGACACTTATCCAAACAGGCCACATACAATTGCTAGCACAGATTTTATTTTTTTAATCTTACAAAATACTTTGAAGGACACATTCCAGAAAAGCGTTTGGATTTTGGGTTTGGTTTTTGTGGGTTTGTTTTGGGTTGTTTACTTTTTTTTTTAAGTAAACAAAATCAGGCACATCTTTAGATTCTAAATGGTTTCTTTTTTTTTGTGTGTGTGTGCAGAACTCATTGAATCTACTGACAAGCTATTTGAATTGGAAGAAGAATTTGAAATCCTGAGTGTATGAAGGAAGCTGTGGTGACCCTTCTGAGTATTGAACATATTGCTAATATTATTGCATTGACTTAAATCAAACAGCCATGTTAGCCCCGAAGTGCCTGAAATTACAGATAACAGAGCACAAATACCTAGTAGCATCCAAAACTCCAGCAGTGACAGTTCCTGCTGTCAAAGAGCTTCCCCACATGGAAAGGCAGTAAAAGATCTTATAAGAAGACCCTTAAAGGGAACCTCTTTTTAATATGTGTCTTTCCTGAAGACAAATGGACCTTTCAGATTTAGGCAAAAAGAAGTATATCACTGGGCTGTATGTTTGGAGAAAGGGATAACACGAAATGGATATTTCTTGCTCTCATATAATGCAATAGTTTAGTTCTTAAAGCAAAACAGTCTCCAGTTAAGGAGGATGTTTACTTCTGTTCCCTCCTGTGGGCTGCATCGTAGAAAAAAATACATTGTCTTGTTTAAAAGATCGACTGGATCAGAAGAAAATTGTTTCCTTGTTAAATATTTTAACATGTATTTGAGCAACCACACTTTATTACAAAAATGTTTCTGTAAAAGGAACTATGTCTAATGTATACGTTTTGCAATAGCCTTCCTGTTTCTGGGAGACCTCAAGAGGAACAGGAGACTCAAATAGTGGATATAGATCACAACCACTGCTATAGTTATGATCTATTTCACCTTGACCTTAAAATTGAAATCATTAAAACTTAGGCTGACTTTTCTTTCAGAGCTAAAATGAGTCAAAGGTGGTTTAACTGTACCTTATTTATTTTAAAAAAGATTTACACAAGTTTCTCTGTTACAGCACTTTATCTGTGCATCTAATAAATTTCTTAAGCTTTTCATAGGTTGTATGCTGCTATGTTTTGTTAATTTGTTTGTGTGAACTAAATATAAACCAGGTTATCTTAAAACTTAATATATAGGCATATGCAAATTACGTAATTGTTGTTTTTTGACTTGTTGCCTTTTGAAATCTGTTTTGGTAAAAGTGCCTTAATTCTACAGGTTTATCAGAAGAGCCTGTGTGGTTTTATTTCTAAGGCAGAGTATCTCTCTAGCAGCCATAAGAAAAACAGCTCAGAATAATTAAAGGCAAAGATCTTTTAATCCATTATAAAGTTCCTTTTTACTATCAGACAGTCCCCATTACTGTCATTTTGTCATGCTAGTGTAATGGACGTGAATCCCACAGTTTCATCTTCACCAATAAATGACAACATAGAGAAATACCGAATGCTGTCTCCTCTCACTTGCACTTCTTCATCAGGGCCAGTGTGATTTCCAAGAAAATAGTTAACCAGATCATATTTCATCTTGTTTGCCTTCAATGTTCATTAACCGTAGGTAGGAAACTATACGCTGAGAAAAAATATCATTTTCTTCCCTCCCTCCATGGATTAGCTACATGGTTTTTTTAATCAGAGCATTACTTCTTAATTAATAATTATTGTTGTTCATGTAACAGCAACTGTAGCCCTCTCCTCCCCACAGATGAAAATGAAGCCCTTGCTCTGAAATGCTGAGCCTCAAGCAGTAACTGCTGAAAAAAAATAATAAAGGAAGCACCTACATTAAAAATAATTTAAAAAATAAAAATGAATCAGTGGCATACAGCATACTTATTCCCCACGTAGCTCCTAGCTGTCATGTAAACGCTCTTCAGAGAGGAGTATTCGTGGGGGGCGGTAAACAGATTTATGAAAATGGGGCTGATGGAGGAATGGCTGGTGACTGGAATTCCCAGCCCGTGCACCTGACAGAGAATGGCTTGTGTGGGAGCAGGCTGGGCTTGTTGAACTTGATGGAAGTTTGGACAGTGATAGCAGTGGAGCCAGGTTATTGCGATAGAAGCAGTTCCCTAAAGATAGCGGGGCTTAAAATGCATAAGGCTCTGATCCTGGAAAAAAAAATTAATTTATTTGCATGTGTCCATGCTCAAAAATAAAACCAAGTCCCTGTAGACACAATACCCGATTGACACCCCTTTTTATTGCACCATGGGAGCCCAACGGCTGGAAAATTCATCATAGTTTGCCAGCTACTTGCACAATTTTTCAAAAAGTAGTGAGCTTTGCTGTGTGCACGCGGTATTTCAAAGTTGCATTTGTATAACCCAAGATGTAAATACAGTATGATCTGTCTGTGCTGGGACAGCTACGATGTAGCTTGGATATTCTGCATAAAAGGATTGCCACTCAGGAGTGTTAAAATGCCTTAAAGATACTTGCAAAATACATCCAAAGCAGTTGCTGATCTTTCACAATTAGGAATAAGTTAAATGAAAGACTAAGTTGTTCTTCACAAATTCCCTGCTCATCTCCAGTGTGGCTCAACTCTAGAACATGCAGAGCTCTCTGACCCCGATCTAGGAAGATAATACTATATTATGCATGTAAATAATCATTAAAGGCAAAAATACTATCTGCTTAAAAGTAAGCATGTTCTTAAGTACTTTGCTGGATAAAGCTAGAGCCCGACAACCTAGTAAAGAAGTAATACTTTAAAATAATGTCTCAGTCATACATTAATAATAGTTTTCCTAACAGTTTTGTCTTAAAAGATTTTTAAGCCAAGGTGATAGTGTATTTGCAAGGCACTTCTTTCAAACGTCCTGGAATGTCAATATAAAGGATTTCATATGCTTCACTCTAGAGAGGCTGATGATAATAACTTCAGCCCAACTAAATGAATTCATATTATATATATTAGCATACCTTTTTCATGGCTGTCCCCCCAAATATACAGGGATAATACAATTAGTGGCACTTCTCTAATTATGCCCTGAAGGAAAGTGTGACTAACTTAACAGTGCATACACTAGAAATACAAATTTTTAAACTAACAGAAATAAAGCCCAGAGGAAGAAGTATACAACACATCATGCCTGTAGAAGTAACAAATGTACATCCCATAACTGCTTACTTGTGTGTTTGTGTAAGCTTGCACGCTATCTAGTAAAGCCTCTACTTTTCAAATCCACACAGCTTGAATTACTACAAAACAAGTGTGCCAAGGCTACCTCAGAAAGGAAATTTACGTTCATAGTAATGAAATGTTTCCGGTGGCTGCACATCATTTGACTGCAAGAAGATAAGTACAGACCTTGAAATAAACATTTTACCTGCAATATATTTCAATAGAAAGCTATGAAAAATGCTAGAGGTGTTTTGGATTCATCTTCACGTCAATATTTGCATTTTTCACTGGGGTAGCTTTTTAAAGTCAACCGTGGATGAGAGTCTGGATTAGAATTGATTACCTGTCACTGGAGGAAAGAACATCCCATCTGTTTAATAAGCAAAGCAAAACAAATTAATCTTTGAGTCTTCCTAAGGAAGTCAGTTATCAACCGTTAATGCTTAGTGTTTCTAAGTCACCTACAATACACTGATAAATTTTAGCTAGTTCTGTATTTCATAGGAGAATGAGTCTTCATTCCCTTACACTAGACCAAATGCTGTTTGCAAAGACACTAGTAAAGCATAACTGTTGAAAAGTCTGTCTTGTTGGTGATCGGCACGTGCCTCGGACAGAGGAGCGGTGTAACGTGAGACATCAGTTACTCTTCGGTCTGAATAAGGAACTCGCAGAGACCTTCTGAGGTAGCCATAAATGAGGGGAAAAAACCCCACTGAAGTAAAAGCATAGCACCATATTCCTTAAAAAAAAAGAGGTTTCAGAGCACTGGTCTTTTCCTCCTCTGTGTGCAGTCAAACTCCTGGACTTGACACTCGATTTTTGTAGAATTCTGGCTGTCTTGATTCACCCATCAACCACACAGAAAACAGGTTTATGAATTTATCCTTCTGCACATCAGTGATGTCTACTCTTAGGTTACAAAGACCGTTAACGTTCCTGCATTTTTGTTACTACAAGTTCTTCATGCACACTTGGCAACGGCTGACCCTTGTTCGAAGCTGTCCTGCTTTCAGAGTTTCTGAGGGAGGAGCACTGACAAACTGCTGCGACTGTTCAACGGTCGTCAGCCAGAAGCTGTATTTGTTTGCAAAGTAATGGCACGTTCCCCTAGCACCGTTGCATTCAATGAATGGGGTAGCACGGAAATCCTCCAGGCAAGAACCAGGTGAGACAAGGGACTGACCTCCACCTTCTGCACCAGCCGCAGTATGCTGAAATAAAGATACCAATTTAAATGAGTTGAAAGGAACAGAATGGGAGGTAAACAGGGGAGTCCTCCAGTTCCATGGTTAAAAGGAGTTAAACAGGCAACCAAAATTATACCTTGGCTATGTCTATCTGTCTTTTGAGTCAGGGCTAGAGGTGAAGAAGCAAAGGAATGTACTTAGGCTGAATATACAGGCCTGGTACAATGGAAAACCAGCTTTTCACTTGCAAGCTGGGAAAATTTGGAAACAATAATGCTGACTTCATGCTTTTTTAACAATCTTATGCTAATGAGCTTCTAGGAGAGTGCAACGGAAAATGTTTTACTTTTTCCACTGAGAGAGGGGATTAAGACAATGCTGTAGCTTAATTAGCATTTCCACATTTAAAGGTTTGAAGAACAAAGAGTATCTGTGGCAATACAGAACTATGGCGTCAATGTTACTGCTGAACTTGAGCAGTACAGGTGAGGCGGCCAGCTGCACGGGAACAAACTCAGAGAGCCTACAGCAGACAGGTTGACAAAGAATAAACACACGAGGGCAAGAAGCTACAGGGCTGTAGTTTCCTTTAAGCAACTCACAGAATACGGTCTCAGTCACCTAATCAAAGAGGAGATCTAGAAATGCTTGAAGCTGCCTTTGCACCAGCAATAGTATCCTTACCATAAGGAAGGAGTATCCTATCCATAGGCTGCGCCAGCCAAGGGGGCACTGTGGGATGGTGATGTCCTGGCTGTGCACAGCCACAGCCTGGGAAGGTGCTTCGCATACTGAGCAACGACTGATGTACTGCGGGATCTGAACACTGTCCACTGGCATCATGGGGATAGGAGCAGTGGTGGAGAGCCAGTAGGACTTGTCATTTCGGCTGGCGTAGTAGCACACTTCATTGATGTTGCAGTAAATAAAAGGCATGGTGCTGAAGCGAGGCAAACACGAGCCAGCAAAACCTGGAAAAATTGGAGAAGCGTCATATCAACCACCTGCCAAATGCTCCAACTCGTACCCACCAGACATGAGTGGCAGAGGATGGCACAAGTGACACGGCTCCCAGTACAGATTCTGGCCAAGCAGACTTCTACCACTTCTACTACAACTGCCTGTGGTACCAATGAAGGTTGCTCATTGGAAATGGGATTTTGGCCCACGTTGTTTATGCCTCAGAGAACTCTGTCAACTCACCAAGATCCTGGTTGTGTGACTTTTCCTGCCCCTCCACGTACAATAAGCTGTAGCCATCCCAGAGCTTATTCATTCCTATGGGACAAGGTGGGATTTGATCTGACTGACTGTGCTTCACTAAAGTGTATCCAACACCCACGCTCCGACCAGGCATTCCCGGCAAACCAAGTGATCCCGGCTTTCCAGCAACACCTAGAAGACAGAAAAGGAGTCACTATTACTGATACGCAGCGTGGACATCAGCTGGCTCTATACCCAATTTTGGCATTGCTGTCATTGTGTTTACATCAGTCTTGTACAATGAGGAGCCCAAGTATTGATGGTTGTTATATGAATAACTAGACTTAGCAGTTCCAAAAGCAGTCATTTCACAGTAGCACCCACCCATTTCCTACCTCATTTTATTTTCTTTCTCTCAACTCTGGTGCCAACGTGTTAGCCCATATCTCACAGCACAATAATTCTGAGGATCTCAAAGCACCAACCAAAACTTAATAAATTCATTTTTGCTATAGTGCATTTCATGATGATATTCCTTTGACACAGAAAGCCCAAAAGTTGTACAACAGATCTGTGGTAGAATCCAAACCTTCTTTCTCTCACTGTCCCTTTCCTCTACCATCCAGCCCTCACACCTGTGTTTTCTGTGAACTCCATTTCATTGTTTTAGATCTTCAAGATGACCCCCACATCCACGAAACATTAAAACCAAAAGATGTTCAGAATTGTACATAGGGAAACATCAGCAGTGGTAGACAACAGTGACATAATCTTCCTCACTGAAGATTAAATTTCCTTCATTGCAGATACAAGATCGTGTAGTCCCCTGGTCTTCCTAAGGTAATTGGGTGTTAGGAGGGTCTCTGCAGAACCTGTAGGCAAACAGAATTCTACCAATTGCTCCTTTCTGATCTGTGCTCCCCAAAGCATAAAATTACCTTCAAATCCTTGTGGTCCTGGGGCACCCGAAGGTCCTGGATCCCCAACTATGCCAGGTGATCCAGGCAAACCATCACGTCCTTTCAAACCAGATCTTCCTGGCAGACCTTTTGTACCTGAAATTAAATTAAATACAATTATTACTGTCATTATTTCCTCATACTAATGCCTTCACTCCTGCAATCATATTCCAGAAGAGAAATATGTTGTCAGCAGCCATGCTGAGAGCTCACTCTTCAACAGCTGTGGTTACAACCAACCAACTCCATACAGGGATCCCACATGATCTGATTGTCTGTTAAAGGGTCAAGAGGTGCAGCTGAACATTAGAAAAGGCTGAAAATGCAGCACTGAGATCTGGCATAAGCTACTGATTTTAGTCTGAAGCCACATCGGACCCAAGACTCAGGTTTCAATTTGATGGCTATGGAAGTCTATGAACTCATCCTTGTCTCACAAGATTCCTGCCACTCTGAAGACAAAAATCCTCTGGTATAATGGTCCAGCTGTCGTAAGCTGAAGAAGGTTGAGCTACCTTGCTGAAATTTTGCTGAAGAAAAGTCACATCTTTTGCTTGATTTTACCCTTTTTTTCAAACCAGAAAATTGGCCTTAATGTTCAGCATGAACATTATGTAAAATTAGAGCCATTGACTTGAACTAAATTCACCTTGCCCCTTCTTTCCCCCAATATGCGATGATGAGCATCTGACTAACAAATCTTTAAATAAAGTCTCAGGGCAGTGAAGGGTGCTCAAAATATAAAGGCTTAGAATTTAGTGGGGATGTACAAGGAGGTGCCTGCCTGTGGACCTTTAGAATCCATTCAGGACTGTCCTGACCCCAAACCAGAAAGGTCTGGCATGGATTGGATAAACCAACAATACAATAAGTGTTCAGGATGTTACTAGTTAAAATATAACAGAATAGTACAAAGAGACAGAAGGCGTCATGCAATTGCACAGAGCTAGATAGCTGGCATGTGATCAGTAATGTGGAAGGTTAATATTAGTATAAAGAGACATGTGACTGGGAAACAGATGGGTGTACATTTGCACAAGTTTTGTAAAGATTAAGCATTAAAAATAGTAGAAATAGGGGCAATTTCCCAATGAACTTCTCTCTTTCCACTGCTCTGCAGCATCTGTTACCTGACTGCCTGACCAGTGTTAATAAAGGCTCTCAGCTTTTACACTCTGCACGTTTATTCACTTTAGGAACTGACGACAGGAAGCCAGGAACTAACACAGCTCTATGCACTGTGATGGGATTCAGGAGAGCACCTAGGGGGAAGGACTGGTGCTAAGTGATGCTCCCGCTCTAGAAGTTTGCATGAATAAAAGAGAATACTAACTTTTAAAAATCGCCTAAATGGCAGTGATGATAAAGGAATGATGGGGACTTGCTGGGCCTAAGAGAGCCAACTGGTGCAAGACCCACCAAAGTTGCTTTGCCGAACAGTATGAACCACAGTGGTGCAGGCTGAAGTTCCCAGCACTTCTCTAGTTACAGTATTTCATTGACAATTCAGATAATTCTCAGTGGTGAATTATTTTCATGACCCCTCCACCTACTAGTACCAAAGTTTGTGCCCGTTACCTCTTGTCCTATCCCTGGGCACCACTGAAAAAAGACTGGTGCCATCCTCCCGGCACCCTCTCTTTAAGTATTTATAAGCATTGTTAAGATCCTCCCTCAGTCTTCTCTTCTCCAGACTAAAGAGACCCAAGTCCCTCAGCCTTTCCTCATAAGAAAGACGTTCCAGCCCCATAATCATCTTGGTAGCCCTCTGCTGTACCCTCTCCAGCAGTTCCCTGTCCTTCTTGAACCGGGGAGCCCAGAACTGGACACAGTGCTCCAGGTGCGGCCTCACCAGGGCAGAGTAGAAGGGGAGGATAACCTCCCGCGACCTGCTGGCCACACTCTTCTTCATGCACCCCAGGATGCCATTGGCCTTCTTAGCCACAAGGGCACATTGCTGGCTCATGGTCGTCCTGTTGTCCACCAGGACTCCCAGCTACCTCACAGGCTGCTGCACCTAATTCTGGAAACCTAATTAAAAAGCATGTGGACAGAATCTATCGAATACTTTCTAATAACAATAAAACGTGATATTTATATGCGTTTTGCTGGAATTACTTCCTTTATTAGAAAAACCTGTAAACCTTCCTAATGCATTTGAGAAAGTAGTGTTGTTCTTCCAGAAGGCCAGTGTTTCACTGATCTGAGTGTACTTTTTACCTGGTTTTCCAGCTGGGCCCTGGAACCCAGGGTCTCCATCAAAGCCAGGGACACCATCAATTCCCGGCAGACCAGGTAAGCCTCCAGGGGCTGTGACTTCTTCTGGCTGTGGGGTTATACCTGGAGCCCCTTGTCGGCCAGGGAGACCTGCACATGGTGCAAATGATAGTGTAAGTACCCCACAAAAAATTCACAGTTTTGATAATAATACTGACACAAAGGAGAAGTATGTTAAATTAAGACTGCCTTAGTACATCGGCACTGGGTATCTTTGTAAGAAGTGGTATGTCAAGCTCTTTCTAATTTATTTCAATCTCTAAGAAACTAAGAGTCCCCCAAATAAGCCCATTAAGGGAGCTCTGAAATTTTCCCCAGCCCAAACCATGTGCAATAAAGTACAGCTTTTCAAATCCTCCAGCACTCACCTCGACGGCCCATTTCACCTTTCAGCCCAGGGTAACCAGGATCCCCCGGAGGCCCATCTTTACCTGGCATCCCCATAAGGCCAGGCTCACCTCTTATACCTGCAAAGATACACAGCTGAGGACCTCAGGGACTAAGCTTAGGATCCTGATTCCGATCCACAGCTGGGGCACTGAGAAACACACTGATGGCAGCAATGGCAACAGCAGTTCAGCTCTGAGATGGAGAGGACCACAACCCTTAAGGAACTCTGTGCCCATTTTGATGTCCAGAATGGCTGCAGAGCCTCAAGACAAGAATTTCCACTACTGCATAATTACACTTTATTGAAAGTATTTTCCCCCTTCCTTGGATAACCCAGGGAAAGCGTTTGGGGAGTATACATCTTTTCTATTTGGAATCCATCTCCATGCACAGCACAGAGGGATGGGGATCTGCCAGCCTACAAAGACAACACACAGTCCTTCACTTGGCAATGGCTCTCCATCCTTTCCTGGCTTTTGAGCTGTGCAGTTTCTTTGAAATCTTGGTACTAGAGTTCTTGTTTGCAGCTGCCCTCTAGTCTCCTTTGGCAGAGACCAAAGAGAGAGCAACCTGCTCCCTGCCTTAGCCCAGAACAAGATCTCTTAACTCCTCCAATCCTCTTAGCCTCTTGTCGAGACCTAAATCCACCACACTATGCCTCTGAGCGTACATGATAGGTGGGTTGAAACAGCATCTCCAGTCTGCCTAGACAGCAGATGCAAGTGGGTAACTGTAGTCAACAAGCACAGCACCATTGCATGTGGATATCATCTACTCACAAAAAAACAAAGAGAAGAGAAAAAAAAATCATTAGGGACACACTGAAGAGCACCTGGAGCTGGCCTCACTTTGCTGCTTTTGGAGTCAGTAGGTAAAACCTTCATGGGCCAAAAGGGAAGACTTGGACAACAAACTCAGCTGTGTTTACACCTGAATGAGGATTCGTTTCAAAGCAGTCACACTAATCACACAATAGCCATTCATACTGTCAAGGTGACAGCTGCCAAACCACACCCAGACCCTTTCAAGGCAAAATTACCTTTGAATCCAGATGCTCCAGGGAGTCCAATTGGACCAGTGGGTCCCACATCACCCTTAATGCCTCGCAAGCCAAGAACACCAGGGAAACCTGGATTGCCTGTGTCACCTTGGTCAGAAGCTGGGCCAGGGGGACCTCGTGGTCCTGGAGGACCTGGAAGACCTAGAGACAACAGGGGTAGTTAGCACAATCTGCTCCTGGGGCAAAGGAAATGCTGGGGCTATCCCCAGCGCATCTTTCTAGAGGACAGTCAATGTTTGGGTGTCTATATTTCCAAGGGTGTCCTCCTCCCAAAGGAAAATAACCAGACCCCACCCGCTTGTATCCACTTAGGTCTCATAAACTTTTAAATCCTTTTAACCACAGTAATTTAGCTTCAAATTCTGGGCCTGAGCATAGCCCTTGCCCCACCTGGTAGCTAGCCTGGTGACTCAAGACATTCCCTAGGAGAATGAGAGCAGTAGTTTCAAATCCTTGGAGAGTCTTAGCCTCTTTGACAAGGCTGTGAAATATTGAAAGGATACCAATGCCATCACAACAAATCTTTCAAACTATCCTTGCTGCCAGCTCTGTGGCAAGTGCTTCTTATGTACCTCTAAGAAGCAATGAAGCTTTGCTGCCTCCCAGCTCACACAGGATACTTCTGAACTTTACCCAGAGCCTATGATTACAGCTGTGGAAACCACAGTCCAAAATGGAGCTGGTGACCCAATTTAGACATACTGCGCTGGACTTAAGTACCTACCTTAGTCCCCAAGTCTGTCTTCAGCACCACAATAGGTGAAATGAATACGGACTAGAGAGCTTCAATAAGAGGCTAAATCAAATCAGGATTCGACAGCAGGAATTGAAAGCAGATCTCCTCATTCTCAATGCCTGATCTAAACCCCAGGTTATTAAAGTGACAGTACTCATCCGAGTCATTTCCCCTCAGAGGTCTTCAAAGGAAGCACATAAAGAAACAAACATCCCCTTAGCTAGTCCACTCTTTTCAAGAGGCCTCTCTTCATACCTGAACTCCCATCAGTTCCTGGATGGCCAGCATCCCCAGGTCTCCCACGTATTTCAGAAGGAAGAGAAATTCCAGGTTTTCCTGGCAAGCCAGGTAGTCCCACAGGACCAGGGGGACCTAGAATAAGAAATACAAAGTGACAGAGTGTACCCAAAGTGCTTCAGTGATCTTCACAGACATGGACAGAAGTAGTGACTGAGTAGAAAATGCTAGAACAAATTGAGGACAACTAGCAAATTGAGCAAACTAGCTCAACTGAGCAACTAGCAAATACTAGCAAATTGAGGACAACAGAGACATCTCACTACATGAGGGGAAAAACTACTATATTCTGCTGTTCAGGAGAGCTATAGACACTGTGAGAACTATGTAACCAACTGTTTCTCAAATATATAGCCACATCACAGATTTAATGTTTACCTGTCAAACTACTAACCACTTCTGTGGCTTTAGGAGTTCTCTCTGGTAATTCTGCTGACCATGAAAATCCATTAACCTGAGCTGCAATACAACCTGCTGGGCTTCCAAAACATCAGTATTTACCCATGTCTCCTGATGAGCCTTTTGGTCCAGGGAATCCTAGAGCTCCTCTACCCAAGCCTGGAGAACCTTCTTCACCCTTCGGACCTGGGAGACCCGCAGGGCCTTTCAGTCCAGCTTCACTCAGACCTAATTAAACACGGTTAACAAAGATAAGAGACCTTTTCAAATTGCCTAAGAGCAGTTAAATTATTACACAAACTGAGTTGTAATAAAAAATTAGCCACTTACTACTCTCTCTGCTGTTTTCAGTAGAGCAACAGAAAGAGATTTTGTGCCTCATGTGCTACTCTGCTTGTGCAGAGTGAATTTAAACAACCTGCAAGATGCTGAGAGAGAAGCGTATGACTGCTCTGGTGTTCCCACAGGCTCTTGCACAAGGATGTGAAAATAGCACTCCCGTGACAGGATTTGCCTGCCAGCCCGTATGCTGTGTCCCTCAAGTGGATGCAACTCAAGCTTCTGGTCTTTAAATAATCGAGTAAGCTTCATGCTCCAACACGGAGAGATCAGTTTCCACAGACTACTGCAGAAGACACACTGAGGCACAGGGTGTGCAGGGCAGAGGCTCCCAGGAAGAGCTGCAGGGAGATGTTCAGCACGTCACTCTGGTAAGTATAAATACTAAGCAGCTCTCTCAGGTAGGAAAATTAGTGGCGGATCTATATGCTGTAAACCATTACCTTCCAATAGAGAATGTTTTGAACAAAGAAAACAGGTATCGTTTGAGTTGTACACATCTGGGCTGTTGGTCCAATTTCACACATAAAATTTCTGCCACAAATTTTAAGTGCTGCTTTACAAGAGGACTGTAAATAAACAAATTCCTTTGGAAAGGTCTTTCTCCACCTTTTGACATCTAGTAAAAAACCGTTTGCAAAACAGAACCACATTCTATTTCATACGGTTAAAAATATGAAAAAATCCAGAAACTTCCCAAAAGCAGAATCCAGAATCTAATCAAAGAAATCAGCTTCTGATTTTACTGATTCTTTTCTTGAGCTCCATATAATGGAGGGCTGTGGAAAGCAGTAAGGAAACATGCCATCGCTAAGCCCAACTCAAAGCAAGCATTTGATGCTGCCCTGCTAAAATCAAACGTCCATTAGAAATGGAAGAGTTTTATGATTTCATTCCATAGACCTCCCAGCAGTGACATAGTCCTTCAGGAATTCAAGGACAACCATCACCAGAAAAGCCTCTTCACTCCACAGGCTGCATCCTATTCTTACAGGCGTTAAGGAAGAGTTTTTTTCATGCACATTCAGTATCCTGAGGTTTTTCTTCAGGTTACAATTAAATCCAGAACTGGGTGAAATAGGGGAATTTTGTGGGGAACACTGCTCTCATGATAGACCAGTGTATTCACTTCCCCAGCTATGATGCTTCTACTCCACATCTCCTTTACCTGGTGTTCCAGGAGAACCTTTTGTGCCTGGCAAGCCATTCAGACCATTTAAACCCGGAAATCCATGAAACCCTGAAGAGACATTGGAAACACATAACTAAGCAAATAAGCAAATAATCTAATTAGGTGGAAATGCATGAGATGTTTCATGGGGATTGCAACATGTACGAGAAACCTGACACACAGGGGAACACAGTATGTAAAGTCTTCCTTTGCACAGGCCCTCTTCATGGAAACTCTTCTCACTGCTCTCACCAGTTTTACCCTCAGTGAACACCCATCAGTGATCCAAATCAAGTGAGAGCCTCTCTCTTTCCACCCACTCCTCTGCTCATTTCTAGCAGCTGGTGCCTGCGTTAAGATTGCCAAGAAATGAGCTGATTTCCCACGCACAGCTGGCCCACACATAGGAGTGCTGCCTGCCTGCTGTGATATGCTTGGCCGAAACACTGGTTTTCTGACCCAGTTTCTCCTCTCATGGGCAGGCTCCAGATATACCTTTAGGTCCTGCTGTTCCACGAGCTCCAGGAAATCCGACAGATCCTGGCTGCCCTGGAGGTCCTGGTGGCCCAGGGATTCCTCTCAGCCCAGCATTTCCAGGAATTCCTAAAAACAAGCAGAAAAATGTTCCTGTACTACATATCCAGGATGGAACAGCTCACAGCCCTGTCTTACAGCTTCTGTTCCTGCACTTAACTCATCAGATGGGTGAATAAACTACTATTTACATGAAGCAAAACCAGATTCAAATCTCTCCTCACTACCACTACTAGCACAGCACTTATCAAGCTATTTATTTCTTTATTTGATGGCATTATTTTTTCCTTAATCATAGCAATGACATTCTTCATCATCCACCAAGTGACACACTGGAACAGTTCACATACTGATGAACTAATGAAATTGTTTTTCAAATAAAATATTCCAATAACAACTTTCACTGTTCTCCCATCTTTAATCTTGATAACAATTTGAGAATCTACCTGCTAGTTACACCACTACCCAAAGACACTTGTAGCCATCCTTCTAGGTAGGTTTGGCTCTAGACAGGGAACGGACAGAAGTGTTGCAATGGAAGATTTTAGAGCAGCCTTGCCCATAAGCAGCTGCAAAGAAATTGCTACTGCTTGTACCTAACTGAGGTCTTCCCTGTTTGTTAAAGGAATTCCTTTAGGTTTCCATTGTGCAGGATTCACCACATGGTTGACCCACAGGATCGGTCACAACAGGACAAGGTGACACCTTACACTAGTGTCAAAGAAAATTCCCAAGACAAGGGACAACCTTCTTGTTTAAGTCTCAGCTCAGACAGACCGACCAGGGCTAAGGAAACAACAAGGTGAGGTTGTTCCACAGTCACTCCATGAACTGCAGAACTTAGATGCCTAGTCCAGTACCTGCTGGTCCTTCTTGGCCAAGATCTCCTGGGCCGCCTTTGAGTCCATTCACCCCAGTGTCTCCTGGGTAGCCTGGTTCACCCTTGAGTCCTTCTCTCCCTCTCTCTCCTGAAAGAATAGAAACAGACAGCATGCTAGAGCACAAGTCAAACTGGAGGAAGGCGTGAAGAGAATGAGAAACACATTATGTTGAGGCTGCAGCACTTGTGTCTGCTTAGCCATAGTTTGGGCCCTGGACCGGACTCCCTGGATGCCAAATACAAGTTCACAAGTTCCTCCTCAAGAAGTGAAGTGGGACACAGCATTAGAATTTAGCTGTTCTCGGGCATGTTCATTATCATCCACATTTGTGCACCACCTGGATTCCAGACTCCTCAAATCCCTCTTCCAGGTGAGGACTAAAGTATTTAAATTTATAGATTACAAAAATACCCAAACTGGGCAATGCTATCTTGTTTAATCTCTAGAATTTTGCATTCTTGAAGTAAGCAATTAAGGGCTACGTTACCTGGGAACCCCGGGTCCCCTCGCTCTCCTTTTGCTCCAGCAATGCCAGGAATGCCAACAGACTCTCCCTGGTCACCTGGAAAAGACAGACAAGGTGGGAGGCCATTTCCTAATTGACTGTGGGGAGCAGTTTTCAGGGCTGCTCAACAGCCTTCTTTATGAAAATAAACCTTGCCTATACTTCAAATCCATGGAGCAAACAAAGACGATAGTAAGTGATGTACCTGAGTTTGAAAATGCTTATAAACAGCAACGGATGCAAATTCACCCATGCAAATGCATGGTAAGACAAACATTTATGGGTAATTCCAAAACAACCTGCCCTTTATACTTGTTACACAAGGGGATGAGAGAGAAGGGTGCCTCTCGTACTGTCCAACATGCTTCACACACTGCTGTGGCCAAACTTTCAAAGGACCATAAAAGTATTTAGGCATTTGGCTTGGGACTGGTCTCATCTGAATGAAGCCCCTTACACGGGGACACGTACTTCAGAGCCAGTCACTGGAGAGCAATGGGCACTTCTAGAACACTACTCATTCATTTTAGTCATGAATAGTAAGACTGTGTGTACTGAAAGACCATGCACACTATGAAAGATTTCTTACCCTTTGGACCAGGAAGGCCAATAGGTCCTGGGAATCCAAGTGTTCCTGGAATACCATCTGAACCCTGAAAAAAAAAACCAACCCCAAATTAGCCTTTGCTTTTTATTCTTGCTGTTCCAAGTTTGGGTCGTGTGGGATAACAGACCGCAAAGATGTAGGAAGAAATACTATCCAAAGTGTCATTCGACAGTATGAGGCAAACAAAAACAATCTGGAAGTTTTGTACAGAAAAATCCTGCCAGCTTCTGCTGCCTTGCTACAGAAGTACCGATTAGAACAAAGGATTTTCCTAAGAGCACTTAGAGGAGATGAAGATACTTAAGAAGGTATTTACCTTCTCTCCTGGCATTCCTGGAAATCCTACAATACCATGTGTACCCTTCTGTCCTGGCAGCCCAGGCTGTCCAGGTGGACCAGGGAAGCCTGGGTCACCATGAAGACCTCTCTCTTTGCTTGCTGACCCAATCGGACCAGGGAGACCAGGCTTTCCACGGCTTCCTGGGGCTCCTTTATCACCTGGGTTATATAAAAGAGTGTAATTTCATTTCATAATACAGACATTCAGCTCATTTGGGCCAATTGATCTGTTACCAAAGCTCCCCTTAAAGAGGAGGAAGGGATGGCATTAGCTCTGCAGAACAGAGCTTCAAAGGAAAATTGTTTTCTCAAAATTCAGAATTGCCATATGCAAATCTTCCTAGAATGTGAATGGTAGAACGGAAAATGGTAATACTGCAGGCGCTGTCAAAAGGACAGACCATATTCTACTGAGAATACACACAATTACTGAACAACTGATACTGATAACTAACTACAATGTTGTGAAATACCTCTAGGTCCAGGGAATCCTCCAAGTCCAGCTAATCCAGGATCTCCTTTGTCTCCTTTGAACTGCAGTGCCTGTTCTGGAGGCCCAAGAACAGGAAGACCAGGTGGACCTACATCACCTCTGTCACCTGAAGAAGTAAGAAGTCAGGAAATCTTTTTGCAAAATAATCTACCAGAGAAAGGGTATAACACTAGAAACTGGCAGACAAAAACAGAACTTCCATGTCTCCTGATGCAAATTAATCAGTAAGTGCTCAGCATCTTTGGCCAAAGTATTTCAAAAAGAAGAAAAGAGCACAGTATTTAGAAGAAAACATTAAATGCACAGACATCTCAGAAGCGGCTCCTAACTCCCTCTGCTGCACAGCCAGCAAAAGCCTTTCCACTGTTTCTCACCTTTTTGACCTTGGAGTCCCACAACTCCAGGGCTCCCTTTTCCTCCAGCTGTACCAGGAGTTCCTTTAAACCCATTCACCCCAGGGACACCAGGCAGGCCTGGCATGCCAGGGAAACCAAGCAGGCCAGAAGTCCCTTTCTCGCCTGCACAGAAAAGTTGAGAAATAGAAAGGGAAAATTAGTCTTTTCTGGTACGCAGCATACCCACCTAGCTGGCAGGTAGAGGCAGCATGGGTCTGGTCAGTCACCCAAATCTGGCTAGTAAAACTTCATGGTGCAAACACAGCATGACCACTTTTCTCATGGGTCCCCACTCATGATACTTTCAACGAGCACTTTTCAGTTCACCTTTGAGAGCCTGGTCCTGCTTCCACTGGAGAGCAAAACTCAATAATTTTAACATGCAGTTACATAGTTCTGTTGCTCTCCACCTAAAATAACACAGAATTCTCCAAGTAACCAACTATTGTATTGGTGCTTAATGACCATACAGATTGTAAATTTTTACTTCCCATTTGGTTTGTGCTTCATTCTCTCCCTTCTACAAATTTCATTCACTGTTCCTCATTTCTTCAATTTTCCTGTCTTTCTATCTTGATTTACATGATCCTTTGTCCTTAAGGGCCCAAGTCCTTTAAGATGGATCTCCTTATGACCATGATTTGGTAATTAAATCCATCATTCGTAATTCATAACTCAGCAGCAAAACAAATGCATTCCAACACTAGTTGGGAATTCATTCTCTTCTGACAAGTTGGGCCTAAAATCAGTATTAACAAGGTGGTTTTTTTGTGGGCACAGTAATGTCAGACTATTTCCCTAGTGGAACGCATACCTTTTGGCCCAGAGAAACCTGGACGTCCGTCTTGACCAAAAGGCCCAGGTGGCCCTAAGAATCCTCTTTCCCCAGGAGATCCTGGAGCACCATCAAGACCTGGGAAGCCTTTCATACCAGCAGGGCCTTGTGGACCTACATCCCCAGTCACGCCTTTGACTCCAGGAAGTCCTGAATCAACACAAGAAAGAACTCAATAGATTATGTCACACAAACACTAGGACAACGTGTGGACAGCTTGCCAAACTCTTTAAACACAGCATTGTTTTTAATATGACAAATGGACCTTATGGCACATGCAGCCTACTAGAAGGCATAAAGCTTAGAACTGCAAAAGCATTAGTCATCTAATAATAAAATACCTATGAAGAGGGTTACTACCTACATCACTACACAACTGGCAAGAGTGAAACCCCTTATGACGTATCCATTTTTGTTTCCTTTACCAGACACTAAACTGTAGTGCACCAGTCTTACCTTTATCATCAAGGCAGCCAAACCAGAATGGGGAGCATCATTAACGCCAGCTTCTGCTACCTACCCCATTCTCTGGGTGAACCAGAGATCAATTGGAGAGGCTTGTTTTTACAAGTTTCTTTTCCACCTTGGCAGTTAAAAGTGTTACTTCTCAAGAGTAAATTGCTCACTAAGGGAACAAGCTTCTGATTGTGCTGTCACAAAACGAACATCATATGCACTGTTTTGCCTCTAAATGTTTCAGCATGTTTCTAGCTGAAGCTTTGTAATGGTTTACAATTTTAAATACAGGCTCAAACCATTGAAAACAGAATGCTCAGATCCAAAGAGAGGAAGAGAAGGAAAAATCAGGTGGCTTCTGAAAAAGGGCATTTGCAGCAGTAGCACCCAATATACGAGCTTTGTTATACTCAGGGCTTAAATGTTTTAAGCAACAATCCAGTATTTTTTAAAGCAGAAGATTAAATGGCTGCTTTATTTAAGAAGACAAAAAAATCACACGCACTTAAAATCTGTATATATTAAGGATTTCCTTATAGGCTTCAGGTTTTGTTACTGTCTGAGCATTCTCACTACAATGGTTCTTTGCCTTCTGGTTTGAGTAGCAATAATAAGGGGTATCACCTATAGTCAATGCAACTCTTGTAGCATTAAAAGCTAGGTTGTTAGTCCATGAGCTTTTATGCTACACTGCATTTTCTCACCTTGACAGCCTATGTGAAGAACGCATAACCAAACAGTGTGACATCAGAAAAGGAGAGTTGATGATAAATGGAATAGAAACATGGTGAAGGAAAAAACAGACAAAATATGTGAACAGAAGGAACAAGGGTACAAAAGAAATTAATGATTCAGAGAGACTACAGCTGCAAAAAACTTAATCATTTGGAGCTTATCATCCTAGCAATGGGAGGTTTTTAAAAACAGTTGAAGGAAAGTCATATATGGCATACAGTCCACAAATGTAAAACAATAGAGAGGCAAAAGCAATGCTAACGTCAAAATAAAAAAAAAATTTTAAACTCTATGATTTTCATCTCAAATGACATTACTGCTTTCATTCATTTGCTGTCACTGGGTGCTCCAGCACTGTCATTCTGCACGTCAGAACAGATGAGTTATGTCACAGACCATTATCTACTAATTCCCAGGTCCCTCTTTGCTTGGTTCTCAAGTCTTGCATATACCGTTATCATGAAACACTCTCGTCAGTGCAGCTTGAGAGATACTACTGTACTCAAGTGGTGGGTTTTTTTCCTGTTAAAGTGAATGGAAATAAATTTCCCTTCTGCCCCATTGAAGAGAAAGACAGAGAAAACTTAAGTGCTTGTTCTGAGAAAGCCAACAATTTTTCAATCTATCAAAGTCACATTTCAAGCAATCTCATAGATTAGAAATTGTCATGAAAATGGGAAATGCAGATTAGTCAATGATACAGCCTGCATGTAAGAGCAGAGACGTTAAAAACATCAAGACATTTAAGCTGCTTTCTCCTGTCTTTCTGCTGTACTTCTTACAGCCTTGGTGCACCATTTCTAGGCAGGAGTTGTCCAGCAGTCAGAGGCAAAAGGGTCAAATTCTGTATTCTGTTACCCCTAACCAGAGGTAGGAGCTCACTCCTAGCAAATGCCAAATCTCTCCCACACTTCCTCAACACTGCAGCTTCAGCTTAGCTACTTGTCTTCATTTGAAGACATTACATACCTGGTGCTCCTACAAGGCCAACTGACCCCACGGGTCCTGGTTTTCCCTTAATGCCAAAAGGACCTCCAGGTCCAGGAGGTCCTCGCGATCCAGGGACACCTGAATATCCTGGATTACCCTGTTCACCTTTAATACCTAGGAGGCCTGGTCTTCCGTCTAACCCTGGGAACAGAGAGGTGGAAGGTTACAGAACAAATAAAACAAAATTCACACTTTGAATTAAAAAGTGAGTTTTAATAAATGCCTTTGAGTTGCATTAGATTCTAAGAGAAAACCATCAAATCGCCACCTGTGAGCACTTTAGTGGAATGTTAACACAGTATCTTAAAGAGATTGGAAAGAGGAAAGATTTTTGAAAGAGAAACAGTTTGATATTCCCAGATACAAGCAGTATCAGTGCTTACCTTTTGGTCCTGGAAATCCAAGATCACCTGTAAGCCCTTTATCACCTGGGAGTCCAGGTCGGCCACGCTCTCCCAGGGCTCCACTCTCAGCACCAAATACATCTCCAGGAGCTCCTTTTGTTCCAGCTAAGCCTGAAGCACCCATTTTCCCAGGCAAACCATCTGTTCCATCCAGTCCTGGAAGTCCTTGTGACCCTTGCTCTCCTCGAGGCCCAGGGAAGCCTTAAAGAGAAAAACAGTAAATGTCACTCAGGAGAAGTACAGAATATCTCCTTCCAATAGCATCACTAACAAAACCAAGATTTAAAAAATTTCCATGCAAGAGAGTTGTTTGGAAAGTTGCAGAATGTTTCAGTACTGAATTAGAAACAATAATTGGTGACAGAAAGTGATGAAACTGTTTAAAACAGTTAAAATATTGTTTCCTGATTTTTTTTATTTTTTTTTTTTAAAGAAAAGAATACTTTAGGAGTATCTGGGAGCTGCAGCTAGTGGCAGCTTTACAAGCTTGGTTTCACTAGATGGCAGATTAGTCAAAAAGGACAAAAAAAGGAGAAAGATGGCCATTTCAGGCTACAGACAGGCAGTATCTACCACTATCAACCACAGAAGCTGCAAAGGTGTGGATTCATCACACCTTTCTTCCTCTGTCCTCTATGTCAGATAACTTCTGGCACTGTGGGGCAGAAGACACTGGCAGCCTTGGTACAGGGAGGACTGGAAAGTAGTCTCCCTGCACCAAGCAGACACTAAACTGCACTGCTGTGGATGTGTCACGCTGTTTAGGGGTTATGTCATGAAATCAGTGTCCCCATAAAGATTACATCCACCCTTAATGTAGTGAAAGGATAAGAGATTTCTTCAGTCACTCCCAGAGAAACCCTATGGATACACAGCAACCTAGCTTTAGGAATCTTCCCTCGCCACCTCTGCTTCTTCCTCTTTATTTACACAACCATCAGAAATTCCCACAGCTAAAATGAGTCCAAACACTGTGTACAGCATGCCTTTACCAGCGTATCACATGGCTTAAAACAAGTTTTGCACTAAGCTTGTAGTTAACTGTAATAAAGTGTATGACAATGGCCTCTGGAGAAACAAATTATGTTGGTTGCCCTCTTTTCTTCCAGCATCAGTATAATATTATAGACAGGTAACAGGCATCTTGAACACTTCTTTTGTTTTCTTCCAAGCTGCAACCATTTGCTTGCAGAGATTGCATATGGAAGGAGCACAATGGAGCTCTCAATGGAGCGTTATGAATGTACCAGGCAGAAAAGAGGCCTAAAAGGTCAGACAACTCTTTTGATAAAATATTGTACACGTTAATCAGACAATAAAAAGAACTCCAGTAACTGCCCTCTTACCAGGTTCCCCTTGCAAGCCTATTATTCCTGGAGACCCTGGCTGTCCTTTTGACCCATGTAATCCAGGTTGGCCTGAAATGCCAGGAAAGCCTTTGCTGCCTTTGGGACCTAAGGGTAAAAATATATTAATAAATAATAGGAATGAATAGTAGAAGACAAAAACACAGCACCAGAAAACAGGATCAAATCTTTTCTGCAAAGCTAGTGCTGAAAATACTCACTGGATACACAATTTAAGCTAAATAAAGCCTCAAAGCTATGGCTGTTTCATCAGCTACATAAACACAGAAGGAAAGGGTTTGTGTTCAGAGTCTACTTGAAAGGGAAAAAATGGTGCAGTCATTAGGAACATCCATGGGATTTAAGCCTAGTCTCTTTGGAAAAAAAAAAAAAATTGTTCTGCCAGTATAACTCTCTGGAATAACTATCACTCAGAGGAGATTAATTAGCAGGTATTATCTTCCTTGAGGAATAAGTGTTTCTTGGTAGTCAGCCAGTGCATTACAATCAGCTTGTCTCCCTACCTGGCAATCCTGGAAAGCCGGGAGTCCCTGGGGGCCCATATGCTCCAGGAACTATGCAGGGCAAGGTGATACCTAAAACAAAGAAACACTGAGGTTGCACACAGCCCCTTTCAGAGACATGGTCAGAAGAGGAACGTTTAGTATCCAGATGTTTTTTACAGGACATATCATAAGTGGCTGTGAGTGAACTTACACACATCGAACACTGATGACATCTCAAATATGTGATGTTAAAGAAAAGGCATTCGGAGCCTGGTGACTGTCTAATCTCACCCCTGCCACTGACTTACTGCATGACCAGTAAAAGGTAGCAACTACTGCTGTGGACTACTTGTAGCACGATATCCACGGCTTCCATTCAGCAACTGGTCCTCCCTATGGCAGGGGCTATGCAACAGGCATTGAAAAGGCAGTCTGTGACCCAGAGAGCTTAAGGGCCAGGCTGAGAGATTTCAAAGTCAGTGGGAGCTGGCAGGTCTTCCTAACTCATAAAAACTGAGGATGTTTCTAAGCTCTATATAAACAGTACGCTATAGTGTGAAATTCTAAAATAAATGTGCACATGCAAGATAAAATACATATCTAGGGAATATTGGCAGGTGTTTAAAACAACCTGTCAGCCAAGAGTTTAGACCAGAGATGCATGCATGGAAGGTGGAATAGCAGGGATTTCTTATTTCAGCCTTATTCTCCAACCGCTTCTTCCACAGTCTGTCAGACTAAGAAATAACCACATAGCTTAAAAGTTTATTAGCAGCAAACAAGACTCGGCAATTGCAAAGCTCTTTGACTGACTTCCACCTCTCAAAAAAAGGTTCTGTTTGTACTAGCAATCCTTCTTCAGCAGAATGAAATTTATGTGGCATTATCAGAGTTGCCAGCACATCAGATTTACCTGATGGATCTCAAACACTTCCAACATTCCTCCTTGTAGGTCACTGACAATTTGAAGTCACATTCACACAGTCACAGAAATGATTATCACAAAAACTAATTCAAGACTTTCCAACTCCAGAAATGCTTCCAGTTATTTTAAGAAGAGTCTGTGCTACAACTATGGAATTAGCTCCTATGCTGTAGCAGCTGGCTCAGCCTTAAACTATCTTAGGTATATTTTCTAAAAATGAAAATCTAAAGGACTCTAAAAGCTATTTAGTCAGAGAGATTACATACAAAAGATGACTACTAAAGCACATTTAGGAAAGAGAGGTGGTTTTTTTCATCACTGTGAACACTTTTATACGCACAGAGAAACAGCTGCCTAACTGCGCTGTTGCCCAGTATCTGCTAATTCAAATCTCGCATCAGCTACAAGGCTGATTAAGGATGAGATAATCAGGTATCACAGATGCCTTGTCTCATTTTCTTACAACTCTCTCTGCAGGATCCTTCTATTCAAGCTCCATTCCCAGACTGACAAGTTAAATTTATTCATCAGCCATTCAAGAGCACTCCAAATTGTGACTGCTTTCAGTCCTAGGAAGTAATCTAGTCTAAATCAGGTAACACTGAAAGCATTTCTTCCAGCAAGCAACACCAGTTAAACACCTTTTTTCAGAAAAGATTGACATTTTCAGATGACTAACAAATTTTATTAACAAAAGACCCTGAGTCAAACTATTTCCAATCACATCAGTGGACTTCTGTATGGATAATAAATATGGCTCTTTGCTTCTGACATTGACAGTGGGAACAGGGGTCTCAAAATTACATAGGCCAGGGCAAAAACTCATAAAGCACCCCAGTATGTCTTTTCTGGTGCAAAGGCTGTAAAGATCCCTACAAATGTTTTGGTTGAAACAGTGCTAAGAACTGGTTCAGTGACATTCTTCTTGGGTTCTTCTCACTAGGTTCCAATTCCGTTCACAAAAGGTCACGTGAAAATCTGACTTCAATGCCTACATCCAACCAGAGACGGAAAGTTAAGCTTTCAGTTTAGGGTCAAGTCCCAAACCCAGTCTGGGCAGACAGATTTGAGCATCCCTCTCTCACGGTGCCAAATGACAGAGAGTGATTCTGGTTTGACCTCTCATTTCTATGCCCTTTCATTCCACCCTCAACCCTCATTTTTATGATTTCATTTTTCTGACTTGTGTGACTGATTTCATGATTAAGACTTGTGAGAAGAAAGAACAATCCTCATCTCAAATTCTAGCTAGTCGGGGACTGCTAACAGGTATCAGCCCTAGTACAAAGAAACAAGCAAGGCTCATGTGGAAAGCGGGATGTAGCAGGGAATGAGAGGCAACGCAACCTCCAGGGTGTCTAATCCACTCACACATTGAGATGCTACGCCAATTCTGAAGGAAACATCAGAACATTTTCTTCTTTGATGTGAGAAAATCAAAGGTCAGTTCTCAATTCATTACTTTTATCTTGATGTAAAGCATTCACTGATAGCAAAATTAATTTAAAAATGACTATGCTCGTGATAACATATCTACACAGAGTTGCAATAACACTTCCATTCTTATACAAAGCCAAAGAATGCTCCATTTTCATCCGTGACAGCAATTCATCTTTATAGTCAGCACTAACTTTAAAAACAGAGGTTCAAAACTAAAATACTCATGGATCCAATTTATGCCTTGAATGGATATGGGCACCTAATACCACGATTACAAGCTGTAACACACCTCGCTGCCTGCACTTGGGTACACTTTGACGAGGTGTTCTTTTGATAAAGTAGAAGTTAAACGGTAGGGACACAAAACAAAAATTCCAGTTCTGGTCTTCTGCAATCCTATGTGAGCCTGATGCTGAACACTTCATAAAATAAAAAGCTGAGGTCCATTTCTGAGACATTTCCTCCTCAGACACAGTACAATAAAGAATGACATTTTTCAAAAAGCAAGCATTCGGGGCAGCAACTGGCATAGAAGGGGAAGTTTAATTAATACTGTTGCATTCACATCACATGGCTTTAATGACTACCTTACGTGAGTTTTCCAAAAACAATCTGTAGAATAGAATATTCTGTATTTTACATTATTGGCCAGCAGCAGAATACTCGAACAATGGATATTTCATGTGAGGATAACTGAAATGCAAATAGGCCTGTTTCCTTGTGTGTTTTGCAAAATGATGTAAGCAAGGCTTAGTGTGAAAATTATATCAGCAAAACTTAGTGTTCCCCAGCTACTTAATACCCTACATTATCAGAGTTTACACAATAATATCCCCGTATGAAGGGAAGTAAACACTTATGAAACCAGCACGTCAGGCATAAAAGCAAAATATGGGCAATTCTAACATTCTTGGGTAATCTCATAAGACCAGGTAAAATTAATCTAGCTTTTTATAAAATAGTGAGTTAAATTTTTCCAAAGCAAAATTGTTTCACCCTGTTTTACTGCATGTGGCATGAACTCGAGCAAAATTCCTCAGTGGTGTCTTTGACGTGGTAACTTCAGTAGGTCACAGTCTCTTTTTAAATGTCTTTCCTCATTTTCATGATAAGGCCTTTCAGTCTGGGCAGTATAAGAAATGATTATTTCTTCCACCCCCACACATTTCTTTAATATTACATGAAACTTACTACATCAAAGGGTCTTTTAATGTATGCAAATTATTTCCTAGTATGGAGGGAATGATGCATTCACAAGTTTTCTTACATATCTCTATGGAGGTGCAAACTGAGCCGGCTAATGACTTATTCACACTTTCCCACATATTTTGACTATAGATACTCTTCTACAAAGGAACATTCATTGTTAGCAAAGCTTTGATGTAGCATTCATAATAAGCTGGCTTCTGATGTGCTCCACAGAATATCTAGAGTTCACATCATGCACAGAGCATTTTACTTCGACTTATCTTACAATGCAATTTTAATTTAGTGGATTTTGTAAGAGACAATTTACCAAACAAAGATGTAAGCATTCGTAGCTATGAATTAGTAAAGCTTTTAGCATTTAGCATGTGACTTGAATTGGAAAAAAAGCTTATGCAGACTGTTCCAGGGGGACATCAATGCTAGCTGTCTCCTCACCGCATAACAACAACCCAGCATGACACTGATTTGAGGTAACATGCCATCCGGCATGTCTGTGCAGCCTTCCCAGTGCTATTCCAGCCTAGGTCTCACCTCCCTCTGGGTTTAAGATTCCTCTGCCAACTTCTCATACTGCAGCAGCCTTACCATCAAGGTTTTTGAACTCAGAACATCAGTTTATCAAGTCCAGAAACCTATGCAGCAATATTATGCCTGCAAATATATTATTGATTCTGCATTATTGATACTGAGAGAATTACAAAACTAGAAGCCTAAGTATACACGAAATGGAAAATACACTGAAAATCAGCAGCGGCAAAGAAAAAATACTGTTTATCTTAAATTATATTTAAATGGAATCAAGACATTGGGACTAGCTTTTAGGGACTAGTTTAGACATATGACTTTCCACGTAACTCACTTTGAACTCCGAGAATGAACATAAAACATCATGCATGAAACACAATCAAACCTGTATTTACCAACTTTATCACTTGTCACTATGGTATGGTTTAGGAACATATAATGACATACCAACTGAGCTGAACTGTAGTACCTCAGGAAGCAAAGAGCCCAGAGCTGGTTGCACCAGTCATAACTGAACTCCCGACCTGACTGTCATGACAATGTCTTATTCACCAATGCCTGTTCATACATACAATGCAGTACAGTTTCCTCTTTTAAAAAAATCTGGAGCTCTTCTTATTTCAATAATAGTAATAGTTCTGAAAACTGATTCAGAAGTCTCAGATACCAGTGAGTTACTATTTTTACCTGGACAATGAAGTACGCTATGCTTGTTAAAAACCTCATTTTATCAATCTTCCTAAGTACCTTTGGTGTAAAACGGTTTTCCAGCAATAGTCAGTGAGTAGCTCCATCCAACCCTCTTAGTATTTGAGTACTATTTGAGTATTTGTTGCTTATTATCTGTGTCCTCCTGAGCATGACAAAGTGAGAAAGCTGTGACTGCTATGTGAGGCCTGGTGAGCCCACAAATCAGTTTCAATTAATTTAAACAGCAAACTTTAATCTAATGCAATCTTCTGGCCTGGCTACAAGCAGGACAACACCTACCTGGAGGGCCTGGAAGACCTGCTTGTCCTGGAAACCCATCCATTCCTGGGTCACCTGGCAGCCCACGAACTCCACTAGGACCTGGATATCCAACACCAGGAGAACCAGTTTCTCCACGATGGCCCTTGGAGCCAGGTAAACCTGGCAGTCCTTTTTCACCTGGGAAACCTAGCCCACCATCACCCTGTGCACAGCAAAGACAATTACAGCTGAAAATTAAAGAGATGTAGAAAGAATATACACATTTTAACAAATGCTTAAGAGTTTGGTTGGTTCAGTGCAAGGTTCAGATGGGCATGGGAAGGTACATGGAAACAACTGTAAATTATCCATCATTATTTCAAAATGCAGGAAAACTCGGTGACTATTAAAAATAATACTTTAAGTTGTATTTGCCAAAATGTAAATATTACACATCCTGAAAGACATTTACTTTGTTTTTAATTAAAAAGATTCTGGTGTGATTTTTCTGTTCCAAGATTTGACTCATCATTATGCCTACAATGTCTTTTATCTTTTAGGACACACCATAAAACAGCATTAGGGTCTACCCCACCACTGGAAGTTTATCGTTTGACTGGTTAACCAGAGGCATAATGAGTGCCAGTTATTCATCCTGATTGAGACAAATTTTTGCTCAGGCACTGTGAGCTTTTTTTGTATTTGGAGACTTACCACAAGGCTAATCAGGACTAGTAAGCCAGGCCTTTCTATTGTCTCTGCTCTTTATTTCAGTTCTGAAGCACGGCTGCTAAATTAATCTGAACTTACTGGAGGGCCTGGTGGGCCTGGCAAGCCTGGAAGTCCATCCCTGCCAGGGGTTCCTGGGATGCCTGAAGGTCCCCTGGGTGCTGTCGCACCACGGTCCCCAGGAGCACCTCTGCCTGTTGCATAGGACGAATCCCCTTTTTCTCCCTTAAGGCCTGGAAGACCTTGCTGACCAGCTAAAGCCTACAGACCAAAAGATAAAAAAACAGGAATATGAACACGCAGAGAAGAGGCTTGGCTTCTTAAAAATATCACATGAGGACAGAACACAACAACTGGAGCTAGAATCTCCAAAGTGTTTCCTATTGTATACATCACAGTAAAAAAAATAAAAAGAGCAGGTTTGATTATTTCAAAATGTTTCACTCAAGTCACTACAGCTTTACAGTGGCAAGCCAAACCCTGGTATATAGCACTATAGTGACATAAATCTTGCATGGAATCTGGAAACATTACATCGCTCATGATATAACCGGGCCCAAGTATTGAACCTTCTTCCCCATTACTTGGTGTCCTGCATTTACTGACACTAATAAAGATACTCTGAAGACAAAAGACTGCTATCTTTACGGACTACAATTTTCAAAAGTAAATACTGCCAACGAGCAATGCTCAGCACTTTGGAAAATCCTGTTTGTTATGATTGCTATTTCATAAAAAACACAGCTTAACTCTCACTAATGTATTTAGCATACAACAGTTGAGAAGGAGGCTGCATCTACGGCACACAGTTTTTATAGCTATGAGCAATGATGTGAAAAGATCTCACCATTCGATTTTTCAGGTCTTCTCTCCATGCAGATGTACATCTGCTTCCCCAACCAGCCCTCACTTAGGAAGAACCCTGGGTCTAATCCATGTATGCCTATGGCCAAGGAGCCCTGGGATGAATAATTGTTACTGTTTTTCTCTTGATTGCTAAACATGCAGTTCTCAGAAATTAAGAACCATTTCTTCTCCCATTTTTTATAAGTGATAATTTCTCTACTTTCAGCTTCTTTTCACAGATCAGTTTCTGAGGTTTGTTTTTTTTTTTTTTTTTGAAATCCAAACAAGTACAAGAACTTAGGCAAAAAAACATGTTCTGCTTTCACTACAATCAACACTAGCAATTGCATATGGGCACTTTTTCTCTTTTAATTCATGACAACCAATATAAACTCTTCCTGCCTTACCGGAGGGCCTCGCAGTCCTGGTGCACCCACAGTGCCTGGGTCTCCACCAATGCCCTTAATCCCAGGCACACCAGTGCTTCCTGATGGACCTGGTAGACCTGAGATGCCTTTTAGACCAGCTCTTGTAACTCCTCCATCACAAGCACAATCACCTGCCTCTCCTGGAAAATACAGTCAACACTCTAAACTCAGTTTCATTTGGATAAAGACCCTTTTCAGTTGCAACATCTCCAAAAGCAGTATTTGACTCAATTAGGACAAAGCCATTCTAATACGATTTGATTTTGTGCCTACTCTGCTCAGGTGATGTGAGGGTCAAGCAAGTGGAACTCGGGTTTTGCCCTTAACCTGGGCAAATGCAATGCCCATCACCAAATTACCATGTGCAGCATGAACCTCAGCACTTCTTGACCTCTTCCTAAAGGTTTAGACTCTCCTAAACAGATGCTTTTCAGAGAGTTTTAGGACAGAATTCTTGTGGTTTTTTTAAAGAGATAGTTATATGTCAGAGAAAGCAAATCCATACTCCTACTCACAACAGGTTACAATGAACCTCAGCTGGATATCTTTGTATTTCCCTAAATTGTAACTGGCCATGGATCCAAACAATCACAAAGCACAGTGATGTCTGCGTCATCATGGCTTTTGCTGCTGGTTCTGTCACATACTAAGACCCAAATTCTCATCATTTTTAGCACAAAGGAGAATAAAATTAAGCTTCTCTGTCATCAACAGCCTATACTGCAAAAAGCAGTGAACAAGATTTTATTCTTAAGTCTTATTACATCTTATGGCTTTTTAAGTATAACTTACTTAGCTAATTTTCTGGGTATGAGATGTTTATCTGCTTACTTGCCCAAGCAGAGTAAGAAGTAGGAAATGGGATTTTTGCTGGCAGTGCTGGGCACAACTCCCTAAATTGTAAAGGCTGTTGGCTCCTTTAATACATCTCAACCTCCTAAGATTTGTCATAAAGACACTTCCACCTAATCCTTTAGGATATTAACCACATGTAAATATCTTTCTGAGGCCCCATGACTGCTTAAAGGCTCTCTCAAAACAAAAGTCAATTACCTTTGTAGCCCTTTGGACCCAAAGCTCCTGGCAGCCCTCTTTGTCCAGGCTCCCCTGGGGGCCCAGTCCTTCCATCCAGGATAGTGTCTGGGGCGAATGAAGGGCCTACATGCAGAAAGAAGGCAAGCAAAAGCCATGAGAAGGCTAGATTTCCAGCTCATTAAATACTTACAATGTCAGTTATGCAACTGACAGAAACAACACTGGATCGAACTGAAACTGTGGAAGTTACACAAGATGGAACCTGGTTGGTATCACAGGCTGCAGGCCTCTGCTGTATGTTTCTTCTAGCTTCTCACACAGAAAAGCAAAAGCTCTCACAATGTGCATGCAACAGAGTTTCCTTCCTCTACTGCTCTACCGTTGCATTTTTCAAAGACTTAACAGTTGGCCAAAGAACTAACCAAACTACAAAAAGGCTGTATAAAGAACAGCAAATGACTTCGTTCACAGCAGATGCACCTTTACAGCTCTGGGAGAAGCTGAGACTCATACGGAGAGAAGCTGAAGGGACAAATCAGTGTATTGGTGACTGTGATGACTAGCTATTGCTCTTTTTGTTGGCACAGAGGCTACCACATACGACAGCTGCTGCTGGCACGGTAGAGTCATCCCCAGAGCTACATGCCTTCTGCAGAGCTCCTCAACTTCTCATTAAGTTGCTGCAGCTCAGGAAGGAGACTAAATGGCAAAAAAGGTTAAGGGAACTTTCCCTGTCCCTAACTTTATAACTGCAGGATTATTTTCTACATCTCTTTATATGCTGATCAGAATGAAACACGAGCTGACAGAAACAGCAGTGGAAAGTGATCTAACATAATCTAAAGCTACTATGTCTGAAAACCCTTCCCCTCAGCGACAACAGTAAGATGGAGTGCTGACCAGCACCCGTCTGATGTTTCATGGAAACAAACTGCAACCATCAGCTAAAAACAGCTACAAGAGCTTTACAGACTCTGCAGAAAAATGAGCCGAGTTTGACTAGCAAACAGTTATTGAGAAGAGAGCACTTGTCTCTTCTCCACAGAAAATCATTTCATCAGACCATGCTTATTGGCTCCATCACTGGAGTGTGCCCTGTTTTGAAAGGTTGGCTCTCAAAAATAAAAAAGGCTGTTTGAACCCAGTTTATGGCAGAATGGTAAAACACAACGTCTATGTAAAATCAACCCTTTTCATCTAATACTGAATTTCTGAGGAAAACAAAACAATGCATAATTAATCCAATCAGGGAATCCATACAAATGAGCATGTAAAAATAAAATCACATTTCCTTAGGTCTGAAAACTGTCTCTTCAGGCATCCTATCTGACTCCTGGTACTCAAAATACCTACTCACAACACTAGACGTTTACCCTAGGTGCTCATAAGGTCATGGTCTAGTCTTTATCTAAGCCAGGAGACCAGCCTAGAACTTCGAAGTCTTCTGTGTCATAAAATGTGTCTACACAACCTTGTGCTTCAGTCTCTCAGGCTACCACTCTAACAATAATTACCTGTAATTTCTTACTTCAGAGGGGTGGCTGCTGATATATATTTAAGGTTGTGAGTTACCATCACAATGAGGTGTCAACCAAACATTTAAGATTAACAGATGAATAATCCTCACTGGCAAAGAAATAAATATATAAATGATTATTTGTCTCTCTATCCAATATAAATCCAATATAAAAATAGATGTTAAAAATATACATACGTGGTGAACCAGGCAATCCTGGTGCTCCTGGCAGACCTGGTAAACCACCTCTGCCGGGAGTGCCTGGTAATCCAATCGTTGCTCTTCCTGGTTCTCCCACTTCACCCTTCACACCTGGAATACCTGGAGAGCCTCCAGGGCCCTTTCCATCTAGACAACAAATGACAGAATGAGCAGCTCTCCTCCAGCAGCAAACACACTCTAGTATTTTTAATGTTATGAAAATTACTGTTGTGCCCTGAACTGCAATCACGTTATCACAGAATGATTTATAATTGCACACAAAGGAAACCTTACTAGTTGAAGGCACCAACTAGTTCCATTTATGGACTCCTTTGGTTATCCACAAAACTTCACAGGGCTGCATTTAAGTACCACTGATCAGTTAGACAATTAACTATGTATTAATGCGGTTTATTTATTTTCTGATTTCCTTTGAGTGAGATAATTTCCATAGTAGTTCCTAGTCTCTGGATCACTGCACGCCAGGACTTCACAGATGACATTCAAGTGAAACAGAAACTTTCAAGTGAGATCTTTGATGGGACAAATGGGTTCCACCTACAGTGGGTTTATCTAGCCAATCTGTTAGCCCTCTACTGTAAACACGAAAAGTCATTTAAAAGAAAATACCTTCAAAAACATTTGCTATTCTTTAAAATGTAGGAAAGGTTCTGCCAATCAACTCATTCGAAATGGAAATCAAACAACCAACCTTGTGTGTACACTGCTACACCAAATATTCACTCCTGAAGACTCACCTGGGCTGTAATCATTGTGGCATTAATTCTGCTCCCATCCAAGTCCACATACTTGGTTTCCCTGCGTGTCATCCCTGCCTCCTATGTCTCATACAGCAGCCTGCAAATCAGCCAGCTGAAGGAGCAAGGAGAGGCTTGCTCCAATACCTTCACCATCTCCAGGCCACTACCCAGAGTCTTCTCAGCAACAAACACAGAAAACAGCCAGCTAAGGGCACTGTTAGCAGCTGCTTTACCTCTCTCCAGGCCTGGAAACCCCGGAGCTCCTGGAAGGCCTGGTAAACCACTGATCCCTTCATCTCCTGGAGGACCAGGTATTCCTGGGTTTCCAGGGTCGCCCGGGGCACCTATTAGACAAATACAGAAAAACAAGGAGGAAAATCTCATGAGAATTTCTGCTGAAAGCCTCTGTTCAGCCAACTACCCGGCCACTGATCTCACTGACAGCAAAGGTTGCAAAGCTGTTAGCAGTAAGCCTGTTAGTCAAAGTTTAAAATAATGGGAAAAATTCCTCCTGATCTGTTAGAGGTCGTTTCAAACTTGACTGCATGTGAAGGAAGAAGAATAGGAGAGATCATACAATTTATCCCCTTACCTTTATAGCTTCAGAGACTGTTCCCATCCATGCCTCATTCAGCTGTGGTATTAATTAAGTTCATTTTCTCAACAATATTCTTACCACATTGAAGGACAAATAATAGCAGAATGACATTCAGAGTACCCATTTCCAAGCAACACAGGGAAGCCATTTTTCCTTAGTACACTGAAGAAAGACACACAGCACTTCCCCGTGCTCACACAGCCAGGCACTAAATTTCATCCTGCCATGAAACATATTGTTCTGCAATGTGGGGATGAAAGGTTTATTGTAAACTCTGAAGTTATAAACAAGGGATCAAACATATCTGTATGCCAGCAATACAGAAATTAAAGGAAAAATAACAAGGGATGGGTTAGACCCAATACACAATGTGGAAAAGTGGTAAAAAATAGTAAGAAGAAAAGTTGGATCAGAAAAAGTGCTTTAGACAAGTTCCAAAACAAAATGGAAATGTGTACCTGAAATGACTACACCTTCCCTGTCAATAACGATAGGAGGGCCTGGGGGACCGACGTCACCTAATTCACCCTGTTAGAAGAAAACAGATTCACGCCACATTCAGATGGGTGATGGAGGGGAAGACTGCTTGTCAGGAGACAGACTGCATTACGGTAGCAACGTCTGTGGTCATTCACTGACTAATCATCATTCTTTGTCTTGGTGAAGAATTCACTTTGTTCTTCTGCTATTCGCAACCATCTGCCGTCCTGACCTACCTGCTTCCTGTCTGATGAAACTGATGGCTGCTTCAGATAGTGTTCGCTACTATCCAGTTATCCTCTGAAGGCATCCCGTTACCTCAATAGGAAGCACAGGCATGTATATATGTACCACGTGTACTGGAGACCAGTTATCATATCAGCATATTGACCAATATCAGGTAGATTATATTTGTTCATCTTGTGGTAAAGGCAAGAGCGCTGCTATGAACATACCCATTTTTAAAAGTATTAATCACTGCAGCTATCTGTTGCCTTGGAATCCTCAATTTCAATAATTGGAGCTTCCAGGAAAATGGATTCCTCTATAAAACCACACAGGCAAGTTGTGACAAACTGCAGTATCATTCCTTCCTCTCACTCTAACACAGTTTCAAGCCCTCTTTGAAATAGCAAGCGCAAAATCTAACTGTTGTCCAAATTGCCATCATATTTATAATATAAACACCATGCAGTGAGCCAAGGCAGTGCACACTGTTGCTTCTTCCAGTAATACTCCTCTGTGCATACGTGCTCTGCACAAAAAAGCCCTTCAGTACTTGCATTTCACATGTCTGCCAACCGTATACCAACCCTGGTGGCAGGTGTTTTTCACAGCAAACTACTATCCAAGCATTTTCCACTCAGTTTCCAGGTGTCTGACTGCCCAAGTTGTGAGACACTCAGAAAATGTCTGCTATGCTTTGCCTATCTCCAGTATGAGAAATCAAACCCGTTATTTTCAGGCTTGTCAATACCTGAAGATCTGTTATCTAAGACTTCAGATATCCTTGGCAACTATCTTAACATCCGCTTACTTCTATCTAATCTTGCCTCAATTGTTCAGTAAATATGGCATTGGTGTAAGGATAAAGGAGACCAGAGAGGCTACACCTACAACTCTAAGTCATGAAGTTATATGAATGAACATTGTAAAGGTATTAAAATAGACAAGTGTTCATAGTTCAGCAACCACTCATTTTTATCCGTAACAATAAAATAAACGAGGAACTGAAGCATACTGAAAATTACAGTGATACAGAGGTAAAGAAGATATTTGATTGGGGCAATGATAACTCATTTATTCATGCATGTATCTTTAAAAGAGATGCTTTAGTATTTTCATGTGAGAAGTTACCTTCATGCCTTCGACTCCATCCAGTCCTGGATAGCCTGGAATACCTGGATGACCCTGCAAAGTCACACACGGGAACACTGTTACACAGTGAGACAATAAGACAGTGGCATTATTTGTTAGCTGAGACTTCTGTAGTTCCTGGACTTCAATCACAAACCCAATTCATTGTCCTACCAAACTTTTGCAGAAGAAACAAAGAAAGAGAAAACTCATGCCTTCAATTTCTCAACACTCACAAAATATCACAGTTCCTTTAGGCCTCCTTGTGCTGTAAAGATGGTGAGAACTTGTAAGCAGGCATGAGGGTGCCCAAATCAGGAGGACACCTTGGAGTTCTCACAGAACCGTAGAAATGCTTGTGGAGTGAGGAGTCTAGAACATGATTTTCCTGCCCCCCTCTACTTTCACCTCCAGTCTGTTCCCCCTCCAACAAATTATTGGCACCAAACCATTTCAAGTGACACTGGGAGATCCAGCTCTCCAGCTATTCATTTCCTGGTACCATTTTCAGGAACACCAAAATTCCCCTTCTGGGTGTGTGACTGGAAGCCTACACAGAAGCGATCTACTGTTCACTACCGGGTAAGGTAGTCAACCTGGCCCAGTATGGATTGCAAATCCCACTGCTACTGCAGACAAAATGGGATATTGCAAGAGCTCTGGAGCAGGGAACCTTAACGTTAAATCTTGTCTGTGATTCTGAAGTCTTGGACAGCTGTAGGCCCCAATATAGCCCAGATACAGTATTGTTGAGAAACTTGTCATAAAGAGCTTGTTTTTAATCATACAGTATATACATATGAATTAGACTATATCGGAGATACCATCATCTTCAGTATATCTTGAAAAGGACATACGTAAAACAAAATATATAATAAAGTGACTGAATTCTAGGCTGCAAAATAAAAATTGTATTTCTGAGAGTTGCTTTCTTGAATAACTTCCACTGCTGTATCTGCAAGTGGAAGTGTTTTAACACGTTTTCAGCCACTTGATCACCTCACCATTTCCACCCCCAAAAAGGGGAAAAGTGTGCGAGTTGATTGTTCCAGGAGGGAATGTACAATTTCCAGGCTGTGTAGGTGGTTCTCTGAATACATATGGATACCTAACGAGACACTTAAAGGGATCTAGAGTTTTACACGGACTTTCTAGATAGCTCTCACTAGTTTAATAAGGCAGGTGTATTCATCCATCCGAGAACTTGGAGCCACTAGATAAGAAAGTCAGCAGACCTTAAGCAGTTAGACAGCTTCTGTAATTGTACCTACAGTAAAAAATAAAAGAAATTTCACCTTTCTCCCTGGAATCCCATCAGATCCATCCAGTCCCAAAAGACCCTAAAACAGCAAAAAACCATTAACCTTCAGAGGCTTCATCTCAGTCTGGTCTTATTATATCAGGCTTCATATATCACAGCACCAAAGAATGAAAAGGTAAAACTTTCAAAAGGAGAGGTTACCACTGATTTTCCGTATCTCCCAAATATTAATAATCGTAATTGAAAGAATTCAGCAGAATAACTGATAAAAGAAGTCTTATCTTTTTTAGCCATTGTCTTTCTAATCAGCAGTTCAAGTTAAATAAGTCATGGTGTCTCAACTTCCTAGGAAGCTAGGTAGGGAGTTTGCATTTATAAACCCATGAAAGTTAATGCAATCAAGACTTTTTATCTTGAGAATTTATTCTGCACACGCAGAACAGAATGCCTTGGTCTTCCTGTTGTGTATAAGCATGTCTCTGCAGGGTCATGGTGGTTTGAAGAACCTACGGCTGGCGTGTGATTAAGCATGCTGTTAACTCCCACATTCATTGACTAGTTAAACCAACATCTATTGACAGCATGCCCATTTCTTCCCCAAATATCTATCTGTGTTCTCTCATGGCTGGTTCTGGCACTGGTTAAGAGCTGCCTAAAGCCCCTGCAAGGCCTCCTTGTTATCTTCATTTGGACCTCCTGCAAGCTTCCTTTTCTGTGCAGCTTTCAAAAAAACTGGAAAAACACAGGCCCTGCACTATCAATACCTCCACTAAATACTTCCATATGATTTTCTTGGGCTGCCTTGTCTGTATGTATCTTTCATCTCACCTTTAATCTGAGACTTTGTTAACCTAAGTACTATCTATTGGTTCTGTTGTTGTGTGGTGCTGGCTACTATGGGACGCAGTCCTATGTCTGAGACTCCTACATGCTTTAGGAATGTTTTTGTTGATGAGAGGCCCATTTCACGTGTTTGAGAACATTTTAGCATTTAGCATAATTTGAGAACTTCAAGGTGTCCAATGCAGGCTAGATAAAACTCCAACCTGTTAGAAAAGTATTTTCAAAAATAAAAGAGTTCTTAGCGTTTAAGGACTTTGTAAAGTTACCTACCCTGGCACCCGGTAAGCCAGGCACACCTTTTTCTCCTTTTTCTCCAACACCTCCAAAACCCTGAGGAAAAATGTCAACATTAACTCCGTGATCTGTTTGGAATTGAATAGCACAAGTCCAGGACAAAATGAGCACAAACCCATCTATTAATATAACCAGTACAACAAAGACAAGGGCAACTGACTGTTTCTACTGGGACTCTTTTGCCCCAGAAAGAAAACCTGTATCAACCAGACTTGGCAGTATGTGCAGGGCATTATCTTCTTCATTCCCCATGATTTCCATCCATTTAAACCACGGCACATCTCTCAGTAGCAAATGCAAGTAACCCAATGCTATAAACAGCAAAGTCCTGCCACTGCTACTCCGTATTGTATTCTACATTTAGAAATGATTCCAAATCTCATTTCTTAACAGCAGCAGCTCAAGGGAGTGCTCCAAGCACCCTTTTTCATTTCTAAAGCCTAAGAATGACACAAAACGAGTATCTTCACGCTCCGCATTTGGTGGTTTTCCCAGTCAGCAAGAAGTATCAAATCCAGAGAGAGAACAGCAGGATTTAATTTCAGCGAGAGTTACAGTAGTTAAGCAATTTTCAGGCTTCAATCTTGAAATATCTTATGGTTGTGGTTAAGTTCACACATATGTTCAACCCCATCAGCTTCAACGGGCCTCTTGTGATGCATAAAGCTAAACATGCACATAATGGAACATGTCCAGAAAGGCTAATAACAAACTGTGCTTCATGTACAGGTTTTTCTTGCACGTCTTTCTATTAAGAACATCTGTATGTTGAAGAAACTGGCAAACAATTTATCTTATTAGTCAGAGGTTCCACAATATGTTTATTCCCTAAACTTATCGAAATAACCTGTGTTTACAAAAGGTTATAAGCTGGGAAATAGCTCTCTGGAATCCAGGGATAAATTGTTGTTCTTGATTCATACAGAAGATGCTACACATTCCTGTGTTTATGAGCACTAATGTTAAACAGCCCATTTTAGAATTGGACATATAAAGACAGACAGAAAGATCTGCATGTTCTTTACAACTTTAAAGTAAAATAACAAAAAATATGTTTAGATGTAATTAAAGGAAAAAAAAGGGTTTTTTTAAAAATACGTCTAGCTCTCTGTGGGACATCAAGAAACACTGCCATCAAGTGGCCATGTGAAGGGTATGTCAACTTGCAGGTCTGCAAACTGCAGATTACACATACTGAAATGACAAATGCTTTGTAACGTCTACAGTAGGACAGCATTATCTTGTATCTCCAGAAAAAAACCCTATCAGATTACAGTTACACCCTTCAAAAAGTCTTGTGGACATTTCACTCAGATTTTCAAAGTACTCTGGTGCCTAGAAACTCCTGTAGAGACCTCGTGAGCTGTTCAGAGGGTGTTGAACCATCTAACCCATATTAGGCCTATATTAAAAACTCTTCTCTGCCCTTACCGGTATGCCAGGCAATCCTTTGTCTCCAGGGAATCCTTGAGGGCCTGGCTCACCCTGACAAGGGGAAGAGGTAAACACAATAAATCACTGCGCCCGTGAAAGCAAAATTTTCCCCAATCCACCCATCACACTCCTGGCTCCTAAAGGAAGGCCTTCTAATTTGTTTGTCAGCAAGTATACTTGATTTGTGTCATCATGTGCCAGATACAGTGTCTCTGAGCACAGTGCCAGTGCATGCAACAGATTTTCTGTGACCGCTTCCCATGGCTTCAAAGACCACTACTTGGGAACTGCTGTTCTACTGTCCTGCACTGCTAGAAGTCAAACTAGAAGCATTTCATATCGTCATCTAGGGAACTGGAACATGCACAGTACTTCATGGAAAGCAGCAAAACAACACATGATGAGATAGCATAATGTCTTCACAATCCGGCTTGCAAATTCAAGAGCGAGCCAAAAGGAATGGTGTTTGTTTGAATCTCACCTCATGCTAATGTAACTCCACCAAGTAAGACAATAACTCTCATGACTTATGCAGGGGCTTAGGTAAGCTCAGACTGGGCTCCCAAACCAGCCTGTATAGGTCCCAGATTAATTCAGTATGCCTAAATTTCACGCGTGTAGAACTTTAACTCAAGATCCATACAGCTTTTATAAAAACACTGACAAGCTAAATATGTATCTCAGTAAATGTCAGGATAACAAAGTAAAGGAGAGAAATCTGATTATTTCAGAGTAGTGTGCATCGTAGCCAGAGCAAAAGAGCTGGAGCTTTTTATTTATTTTTTCTAAATGGATTTGTTTTTTTTTCTTCAGTTGACACAATTTCACAGGTCCAACAGAAACAAACTAGAGTTCACTTATTTTTAGGATTAATGATGAAAACCTTTAAATAGCTTTCAGATTTCTCCTTCTGAGAGGTATGCATTCAACAGTGGTTCACAATGCTCTGAGCTAAGAATATTTTTATTCAATAGCCATCTGGCAGATTAAACTAGTAGAGAAAATTATTTTGATTTGGAAATATAACAGCCCTTATTGTCCAGTAATTTCTTTCAGCCTTGAACGAAGGAGCGTGTGGAGGGGGAGGGTTTGTAAATAGAATTTACAGACCTTTTCTCCTTGCTTCCCTTTTGGAAATCCCATGAATTCCAGTATTCCAGTGGATGGCGGGGGACCTGGAGGGCCCGGCAGCCCTACATCGCCCTGTTGGCAAAAGAGGAAGCTATTAACATAGGCAGAACATGTCTGATTTCCTATGAAAGTGGGTTGCGGATCAGAGTCACTCTAATTCTATCCCATGCACATAATATCTGTGTGCCTGAGTGCTGGCACAGGAGTTTGGTCATGGAAGTCAAAAGACCAGACTGAAAATTAAGATGAACACAATGCATTGAATCTGTTTCAGAAGAGTTGTGGATATAAAACATGGCAAAAAAAAAAAAAAGGCTCAGCT
>VFFE01007646.1:1852727-1922330 GCA_008921705.1 Burhinus oedicnemus
GGATAAAAAAAAAGGAATGGCAAAAAAAAAAAAAAGGCTCAGCTTTTGAATCAACAGGAAAACTTTCCAGAAAAACTTTGAGGAGAAATATGAAAGAAAAGAAGACAAGAAACAATTAGAAATGTAGAATGCTGAGAACTGATTTCAACAGCAGCAGAATCAAGTCCCAAATTGAAACTTTGAGAAGCCCCATTAATGCCAGTGTAAATTCTCATACAGACTGCAGGACACCCATTTAGGATAGTGAAACTATAAATTACACATCGGTTGACCCAAAGAATATTATGAAAGCCAAAAAGAATGAAGTCAGTAGAATAATTCAGTGTAAGAGGTGAGGGTCCAAACAAACTGAAAGACAGTTTCAAAAGATGTCTAAGGACCTCATGCCTCGATAACCATTAAAATACTGTGCTGAACTGAGATTTTCCCCTTCCCCCTCTTCATCCAGAAAAAGCTCCCATCTTTTTTCGTGTACCAACAGATAAGGAACCAGAAAGACTCTATACTATTTGGACTGTCAATAAGTCCAAGAGAAGATAAGAAAAAGGAAAAGAAGAAAATGCTAGAATCTAGCCACTTTCTAGAGAATCAAGCTATGATGGAACACTAGAGTATTATTTCATGCTCTTTCCGTAACAGAACAAGTTTCACCTACCTTTTCTCCTTTCTCTCCTTGAAAGCCTAATCCCATGTTACCCTAGGAGAGAAAAAAACCAATGGTGAATGAATAATAAAACAACAGCAACAACAGCATCACTATCATCTAGGCCCACAGCACTGTTAAAAACAGCCAACAATCAAGTGTAGAAAGAAGACAGGAAAGGTAGGTACTTACTTTGGGACCTGGTGGCCCAGGGGGACCCATTGGACCCTAAATGTGAACAAGATCAAGATTTTATTTCTTTTGACTTAATTAGTATGCATACAATCGGAGCAATGCTGGGATCTGCAGTGGTACCTGAACTTTCACCTCTTGTCCCCAAAGCAAAAGTAACTGATACACATGATCTTCAAGTCTTCACATCTATAATAGACAGCATAGCCCTTTGGGACTGTGGTTAACGAAGAGCAAACTTCAATTTAAAAGCAACAAAAAGCTAGTTCATTTTTACCTCTGCCAAATGGAAACTCTCTTGTAGGATCTTGAAAAAAGCAACTCTTTAGCATATTTCATGATGACAAAGGCTCCAAACATGTAGAGGTCATCATATTCCCTCTAGTCCCGAGATGAGGAAGTGCTCAGATAGTATAATGTGGTGTTTCTAGCCAGCACTCTCGGGCTTTGCTGGAGCCCTCATTCATGACTGCTGCTCTGAACACTGCTCCAGAGAGAAGCATTCCCTCTTGTGACTAGATTAAACTATCTAAGTTCAAGTATTCTATGCTTGAAGTCAGCTGTGCTCAGTCCTTTTAGCTGCACACACAGTTTTGCTCATTGTCATGACACAAGGACGGAAAACTGCCAACATTTTGAACTGTTCTATCGACAAGTGCAACAGTTGAGGTCTCTTACCTGCAAACCCGGTAATCCTATAGGGCCTGCAGAACCTACTGGACCTGGAAAACCTTTTGGGCCCTATAAGAAGAACATAGGACGAATACAGAATGTGTAGCACTTACCCAATGAAACCACAACCAAAGACAAAGTGAGTCTCAGGAAACATTAAGTAATATCCCCTAATTAAGTACACCAATTTAAATACTATGACAATCCATTTCATATTATTAGATGTATTTTGAAAACTTAAATTACAGAGTTCAATGGTAGAAGGGAGTTTGATTTGAAAAAGGAAAAACGACACAGATAACAGCAAAAATCTGACGACTTCTACCCTAAGGTGGATCCACTCATACTATTATAAATCTGGACCTGCTCATGCTACTGGTATCACACATGTAAATACATGGCCCACTAATTTGAAAAGTGTCCTTGAGAACCAACACAAGAAAAATTACCTACTTAGTATTTTTTAAAATCATTATTCCCCAAATTAAATAACTTACAGAAATTCCATCCAATCCAGGAAGACCATTTTCTCCCTAAAAATTATAAATGCATGAATAAAAATTACACTACGTTATTGCAACAAACTATAAGGAATATTAAGTTTTTTATAAATAGAAATCTTTGCTGTTAGTTAATATTAGATCAAGTGCAAATGGAAAAATATTTCGACACCTGTGCTTCCATATTTAAATTGGGTAATGGATAGATTCCAAAACTCCAGAGAAATTACAACCATTTTATTTATGGGTAACAAGAGAAACTAAAGTGGCATGAAAAAAATACCGAATTAATTGTAAAAACACTGGAAAATACACTATAAAAATTTTCATTACCAACCCACTATAAAATATGTAAAAGCATATCATTATTATATCAAATTACCTGTATTTCCCATAAATACTAAAGTAAATAAATAAAGATCTATTTAACTTTTACAAACTTATGAGTGTATATAATGTGGGTAGAATTTTAGAAAAGTTTTTAATTTTGACCAACAAAGCCAGTGTGAGGGGCCTTACATGGCAGAATAAATTTCTTAATATTTTCCATATTTAATGAAGCATGAGGCTGCTAAATATTGCTGAATTCAGTACCTCAAGAGGTAGTGAATCCTTTGTAGATTTATTCAAAATCTAGTACTCCTGGCAAAAATCAAAACCATGGTAAGATGGTAAGTGTTTGTTTCAAGGCAACAAAGAACCAAATCTTTTACATGAGCATATTCAAGAACCTATTCACTGTTCTGAACAATAAACTGAAATTGTCTGTCCATAGTTTGTATTTTCTGTACAGGAAACAAAATTACAGACTTGACACAGACATTTCTGGGCAAGGTCCTTATTAAATAGAGAGAGTAAAATCCTGACTTCACAGTGGCAAAGGATGGAATACTATGAGTGGGATATGATATTCATGTATTTAAACTGAGAATATGACTGATTACTTTCTAGTACCTCCCAGTACAAAAAAACACTGAGAGGCAGCTGGGATCTCACAGTAGAAATCTCAACATGCACTTGTGAGTTTCCTGAGCTCTTATTTCAACAGTCCTGGCACATGCAAACATGTCAGTTACAGGAAAGTTCTGAGTGTAGGTGAAGGGCCTCTTCTTTGCTACGTCTGCATCTAGAAACACGTATGCTACTTCATGTAAGTCAGGATAAGCTTACAAGAAATTCCTCACATCCATGATTTGACACCACAAACACATGGTGCTAGATCACCAGAGACAACTGAAGGACCAGCAACTACACTGAACAGTAACAGGATGAGCAATGTCCCAGCATCCCAGTATGGGATGAACAAGATCTCTGCAGCAGATCCAAGTTCTGCGAGTATTCTGTGTTGTCATTAATGAAGTTATTATAAGGCCTTTTTCACAGTTCTGCATTCAGGCATACCCAAGATACCCACGTCTACCATCATGAGCAATCTAACCTGCAGCATCAGCCCTGCAACCTGTAGGACATCAGCGTGTTTCTTGTACTGCATTTTCTCCTATGTGATGACAAGTCTTACCTTCATTCCTTTAAGACTGCCTTGAGCAAAAACAGGTTCTCCTTTAAGGCCTTTTGGGCCAGGACGACCCTGATAAAAAAAAAAAAAAAGGAAAAAAATAAATTTCTGGAAAAAACCCTGATTTTAACTTTGAAAGAATTTATATTCAGTATAATGAACAGGGCAAACTCCTGGCTCCCGTAAACTGCAAAAGGACAACTGCAGTTTCGTCAAAGAAGCTGTGGTATTATGAGAACTTAAGACTTCCAGCAGCTTTAGAAAAACAAAGTTCTGCAAATGTTTTCCCTGGTATTTTCCTGTTTATATTAGATTTCCCTTTTATTTTAGGCCTTTGACAATTTTTAGATCCTAATTGAATCTATTTGACATGGTGTAACCCCCCTGTTCATATACACATCAACGCCATCCAGAGGGACCTTGACAGGCTAGAGAGGTGGGCCTACGTGAACCTCGTGAAGTTCAACCAGGTCAAGTGCAAGGTCCTTCACCTGAGTTTGGGCAACCCCAAACATGGATTAAGGCTGGGCGATGAGTGCATTGAGAGCAGCCCTATGGAGAAGGACTTGGGGGTACTTGTGGATGAAAAAATTAATATTAGCTGGCAATGTGCACTTGCAGCCTAGAAAGCCAACTGTGTCCTGGGTGCATCAAAAGAAGCATGGCCAGCAAGTCGTGGGAGGTGATTCTGCCCCTCTGCTCCACTCTCATGAGACTCTACCTGGAGTACTGCGTCCAGCTCTGGGGCCACCAACATAAGAAAGACATGGACCTGTTGGAGCAAGTCCAGAGGAGGGCCACAAAGACTATCAGAGGGCTGGCGGACCTCTCCTATGAGGACAGGCTGAGGGAGTTGGGGTTGTTCAGCCTGGAGAAGAGAAGGCTCCGGGGAGACCTTATAGCAGCCTTCCAGTACCTTAAGGCGGCCTACAGGAAAGCTGGGGAGGGACCCTTGATCAGGGAGCATAGTGATAGGACGAGGGGTAATGGTTTTAAACTGAAAGAAGGTAGACTTAAGACTAGATATTAGGAAGAAATTCTTTACTGTGAGGGTGGTGAGGCACTGGCACATCACCAGAGAAGCTGTGGATGTCCCATCCCTGGAAGTGTTCAAGGCCAGGTTGGATGGGGCTTTGAGCAACCTGGTCCAGTGGAAGGTGTCCCTGCCCATGGCAGGGGGGTTGGAACTAGATGATCTTTAAGGTCCCTTCCAACCCAAACCATTCTATGATTCTATCTCTTGTTTAACACTGTAAATCGCTGAAATTTGTTTAGAACCAATGAGAGAAAAAACGAGTACAGTGCATGAATCTTCTCAAAAAACTTCCATTATAATTCTAGATTTACCCAATTTATTTTAATCTTGATCATCTCATCCAATTTATCTGAGGTAATTTCACTTAATTGCCAGCTTAATTTGAGAGGGGTTGGCTGATCCAAGCAGCTTTCCTTGCCAAAAAAGTAATCTTACAAGCATTACAAAGTAGAAATTTGAGCAGCAGGTATGAGTAAATCAGTTACTTTAGAAAGTAGTACTTTAATTTGATGTTATTGCTTCAGCATTTTTCAATGTCATATGAATTTCAAGTCTGGATGTCATGTAAAGATGTCTTAGCACATTTTAGAAATGCTGAAACAAATGGCATTATTTATATCTGCCACCTGTATTTTCTTCCTCTTATTCATGCATATGTGCAAAGGAGTTCCATTACATGCATGATTAGTCACACAACCTGTGTTTGTAAGATCAGGCTTTGAATGTGAACAAATATTCAAATATTTGTCAAATGTTTTAATATCAAGTCAAATATTTTTTTGTGTACACTTCAAAAATAACCATGTACTTGTTTAAAGGACTATAATTCCCCAAAGCATCTAAGAGTGGAGCTCTTATAACTAATCCTACCCACTTAAAACAGAGTGTAGCGCATGATCCAGCTACCTTCACTTCCTCTACAGTCAATGCAGAAAAATGGGTATCTTCAAAGACAATTCATCCTGAAAGGCAGAGCGGGAGAAGTGCCCTCGCAAGTACCACCCTCTGCAAGAGGGGAGTCCAGATGAATAGATTAGACACCTAACTTCGAGGTGTCCAATGCAGGCTAGATAAAACTCCAACCTGGTAGAAAAATGTTTTCAAAATTAAAACACATACCCTGGAAAGTAAATCCTATTGACACTCAATGAGACTGAAGCTTTTGGCTATCTTAAGACCTGAAGGAAGGCATCCAATATTTGATGCATAGACTTGAACACATGATAACATCCTTTCCCGAATCAGCGTTCACCAACTTGAAACATGCCAGGTGGAAGATATCTGACACTTCATGGTTCTTAAAAACTTTATCATGGTTTCTTCTGAGTTAGCTTGAATGCTGTCAGTGACAATGGTATAACTCGGTGTGGGAACATACTGAATTCACAGGATATTCATTTTATCCTCAGATTGGAATTTCAATAAGAAAATGATACTGAGCTCTAACAATGCTCATAAACTCAGGGTTATTAGGGTTCTTCCTAAGTACTTGGGAGTTACTTTTCCAACAATAGCATGAAAAGCAAATCCTGGCTTAGGGACTACAAAACACCGTATTCGAGTTGGGACGTACAGGCAGCCCAGGTAGGCCAGGAAACCCATCTGATCCAGAAACACCCGGACTCCCAGTGGTACCATTGCATCCATCGAGGCCAGGCAGACCTCTAGGTCCAGATTGTCCAGGGTGACCCTGTGTAAAGGGGAAAAAGAGAGAATGAATGACAGTATGTATTATTTTATTAGTAATACTGTCCCCAGAAAACTGATATCTTCCAAATGGCAACACAAAACAAAAGAAATGCACAACTCCCACTCAAGTTCAGTGTATGGCAGACTGTGAGAGAACAAGCTCCTTCGGCCAGCGTTATTTATCCTCCCCAAAGCTTAAATCCTAGAACATTGGCTGCATTCACTTAATTATCTTTTTCTCCAAGGGATAATTTTCTGAAGTACATAACTCGTGCACGAGTAGGTCCCAAAAGGGCAATACTCATCCCCCAGCAGTCTGAAATATATGGCATGTAACACAGTGTAAAACAGCATGCAAGGGTGCACCTGACACCAGGAATGGAAGTTACTCATGTAAAAACAAGGGCAGAGGCAGACTCAACAATACTGAGCATTTATAATTCCAATCTGCTTAAAGATTCAGTGACTTCTCTTCCTCTCCAGTGTGGATTCTTTCCTTTAATAGTTCAACAGATGTTACAGCTCCAGCATCAGGTCACTCAAGCAAAACAGCTTTTCTTGTTATATTAAACTTAAAACCTGAGGCAAAGCAACTGGGAGAAAGACCTAATTAAGCTAACAGCATTTAAAAGAAAGTATTTGTAATGGTCAATTATTAATCAAGCAGAGTACAATACAATTGTACTTAATTCTGATTTCACACTTCTTTTGCCCTAGTATAGCTCTATTAAATTGACTGGAGTTCATTCAGCATGGTACTGCTGCAAAGGAGATCAAAGTTTGAGACTTCGGTTACTTTTTCTTCAGTGTCATATGGGTATGTGTAGGCAAAACACAGAAAGGCAAAACACAGAAAGGCAGAACTGTCAGTCACACTCCCCAGGTATCAAGCAGCTCCTTATTCTATCCTCCTTTTCATAGAAATGAATTCTGTGGCTCTCAAAGACAGTGTTTTGTGGCAGGAAGAAAAATGAAACTTATGGAGATAGTATCAGTATCTGACAGTTCTCTCCCTCCCCTCTGTACACCCTGATCTTGACTCATCCCAAAAGTACTTTTGTTTGATCCCAAAGATTCATCCTTAAGATATGGCATTAAACAAGTTATGACTCACACTAGGAAAGTAAAAAAATAAACATGGATAAAATGGAGATAAAGCAGAACATTAACAATCCTTCATGCCTGACACTTAAAACAAAACACATTTGTGTTGCTAAAGGTCTTCCCAGTCCAAGCCAATAGCATATGCTCTGACCAAACTCAATGAGAACTTTGCAGTAATGTAAAGCCTTTTATCTATGGATCTTAAAACGCCTTGCAAAATGTGGGAATGCTATAAACTTCATTTTACGGATGAGAAGCTGGGGGCACACAGTAGCAGATTGACTTTCCCAAGGATGCAGAGCAACTTAGGCCATAATTACGTAAATACTCAAGCTGATCCCTGGTCTCAGCTGCTGCCAGGAGGGCCATCACACACTCCTGCTTACTCACACCCACCTCTTCCCTGTGCTGGCATAAGTACAGGCAGAATAGGCGAGTTGGAGCAGGAAACCAACACAGCAGAGAAATAACTGTTCTGTTTCTTAATGGGGTTAATTTTCAGCCAGATGAGTTCCTTGGTCCAGCTCATTAGGCAAGTCTATTGCGATTTGTGCCAACAAAATGGAGAGAAGGGGAGAGAGCCCAGATCTGCTCTCCATCAGTCAATAAGGTGCAAACTGAACGAATGTAAAGTGTGTCTCCACTACAAGATCAAGGCAGCTCACCCAGACAAGTATAAATTTGAGATTAAACAAGGCCTCAGGACATGGAATGAAGTCATCCCAAAGCATTAGCATCAGGCACCACTGCACACATAGTACCAGTTGCCCTGACAATTAAAGTCTGTTTGTCAAAACGCCCACATGTGGTGTGCAAGCTGGGACTTGCCAGGCCCTGGTAAAGCGACAGGAGAAGGCTGAAGCACCGATTTATTGCCACTTATGTTTGTCTCTCGGAAATTATTTCATTTGGTTCCCAAAGCTGGAACAAACCAGTGGCAACCCACCCTTCTCCATCCATGCGGGATGTCATAGCCAAGAGCAGCAAGTCTCTGACGGGACAGGCTGTGACTGCAGAGGGAGGCCAGAGTGGTCAAAGTCTATCAGGTCTTTCATTTTGTTTACCGCATCAACAAAACCAGAAGCTATGTGGGACAAGTGCACATGTATCTGGTTAGAACATAAGGTGACCAGCTGCAGGGTTTAGTGAAGCTGAACAGCCAACATCTGGCCCTGAGAGCTAGGCAACAGGGAGCCAAGCTGCCGAGCCCTCAGTGCTGGCCAAGAGCCAGCCCATGGCAGGCAGCTGACTAGTCGTCTCACGTCCTGGGAAACGCTTTGGGTCAGATCTCCTAACTCTTGGCCCAACACAGCCTTTAAGTAGCCCAAAGGACTTTGGTATCCTCTTAATATGTGAGAAGGGCTCACAAAGAGAGGATATAAAGTATGCTGATCACAGTGATTTCTTATGTGTATTAAAAAAATCTGTGCCCCTGTCACTTAATCCCATGGCATCCATGTCTGTGGGTCTGAGCCAAAGCATGACACAGACTGACGTGTACACACTGTCTCTTTTGCTTTAGGAAAAAAATCCACAGGATTTCCTACTTTCTAGCTAATATTCTATCAGAGTTCATGATGTTTCGTTTTAAGAACCTTACCTGAGGAGATACTGAGCACCCACAACAGACTTCCTTGAGAGTTGTAAAGTTCTGGCTTAAATGAACCTTTTCCCCAGGGATTTAAAATACTGATTTAAAGATCTGGTTTGACCTGAAAAACAGTGGTTAATAGTTTCACTGCTCTTACCTCCTCCAATTCCTGTTTTGGCAGATGTGCCAATTCAGCACATGCACTTCAATTGACTAAGGCAGGAGACTTCTACAGGCTTTACTTATACATGGCAGGGTGACTAGTTTACAGACCTCAGTTAAAGCACAGGGTGGAGAGATCACTTGTGCTCTCTGTTCTCACAAAAGGAGACATTCCCTGTGAGACAGATAAGGAAACTTGAACTGTTCATCTAGGCCCTTGCTTTATCTGACTCTTGCTCGTACACTAACACTGTGATCCTAAGGGGCCTCTTTTCTAAATCAAACAGCACAAAGGCGATCCCAACAGGAGAGCTCAACAAATATTTAAAAACAGGGAAACAAATGCAATCAAGGGTGAACACAAAACTTACTGAATAAGCAGTTTCATGGATTGCTACAGCACAGCGGCCTTCTTACAGCCATCGCCTGGTGCTTGCGTTTCCTCTAGGAGGGTCCCAAAGTAGGGAACTTTGCCTCTCCATTTAGCCCTAGCTTTCATGGTACAGACAAGGGCTCACTTCTCATAGAAATCTTTCCTTCTGTAACTCCTTGGACAGTTCATGAAAAGCTACACACATCTCCCAGCTCCCATTCTAGCCTTTGCCAGAGGTGTCCTTGGATTTTGTCCTATGGGAAAAAATAAACTTCCCGAGTAGGGCTAAGGATTTGAGGGTTTCTTCTACAGTGTGACACTAGAATAGTGTGACACTATTGCTAGAAAGGTTAGCGATAAACACATGCAGCTGCTGTATTTACTAGCTTAAAGGGATTAGTCAGGCCAGCTGCAACAACAAGATTTACTTGCCACCAGCATTCCGCAAGGGAACTCTATGGAACACCACTTCCCTTAAGGTCAATAGTGGGATTCCCCTCTGAATCAGCCTTGCAGTCCTTTGGCCATGACTAAAATATACCTGCCCACGCTAACATACCTGCATACTACAAAGATTATCTCTTTATATTTAGATGTTAATTCTTGTGCAGAGATAGCAATATATTTTTACTTCTCTCTTACATGTGTCAGCACACGCATGCGCTCTCTCCTTTGCTCTGCATTTCACATATCCATAGAACGTGCATATGTTCGTATACATTTCACAACAAACCTTAGCTACTCCCCATCCTGAAATGCAACTGGCAAAAGTATAAGTATTTTCTCCAGCAGTGGTGGTTGCTATTTTCACCCTAGAATGGAAGTATTTATCTCAATGGCTAGAGTGTAAACAATATCAATTAGTTTCCCTTCCTTCTTTTTTCTGTCCTGCAGTTGTGACACAGAAGAGCCACAGTGGTGAGCACTTTGCTGTTCATGAGCAGCAAAATCCGCCTCTCCCATTTGCCCACCTGCAGAATACTGAAAGCAGACAGAGTAGATCCGCATATGCTGGAGGCTTTGAATCCTCTCATCTACCTCTCCTATTGTCTCCTTGGAATGCCTGTTGCTGCCAACTACCTGGCAATGGCTGTTGCTATATCTCTGCCTCCCCTCATTGTTGGGAATCCCCTTTCCCCAGAGCCTCATCTGAAAAAATATCCTGAGAACAGCACGTTCCCACAGTGTGTTCAATTAAATTAAGCATTATGGGAACAGCTTGTTCTCTTCAGAGCTAGAGAGTTGGCTGGTGAGAAAAGAAAAAAATAGCAGCAAGGGAGTAGAACAGGAGAGAAAACAGTCAAGGATGAGCAGAGGGGGAGAGAAGGACAAGGGCCAGGAAGGAACTGGAATCAAGCAAGCTCATTTACAGGGCCAACTGTGCATTTTCAGCCAATCTATCAAAACAATTCAGTTTTTGATAGGAAGTAAGAAAACACAGATCAACTCTTGGAGCTCTTGGCCAGCTGAGGAAGTAGGGGAGATGAGAAAGAGCATGAGTATAGTCTGAAGGCACAATGATACAGAAGACGGAAAAAAGTCATCAAGAAAAGAAAAATAACTCTAATACCAGAAGGAGAAAGCAGGATGAGCTAAACAGTGTAGAGAGAGCAAGGAAGTTTGGGACAACTTCTAAAGCTGGCCCAGCTAAAACTCCCCTGAGGTAAAGTGTCTGTAAGACGTCTTTGCAAAAATCACTGGGGAAAACCAAAGCAGAAGCAAGCTGGTCAAAATCCTCCAGGCACGTAATTTTTTGTATGGTAAAGGAAACAACTGTCACTAGAATATTAAAGTTCTAAAGAATGAAAGAAACAAAGAAAAAATTTCCTGATGGTCAGGCAAAGTGGTTACCTACCCCTGTCACCTGGAAAACACGGCAATTATCTCTTTCCTATCTTAGGTTTCTGAAAGGCTCAGATCTAAACCAGAACTAGCACCTAGGGGAGAAACAAGGATTCTCTGGAGGGCCTCAGCTCCAATCATTGTTTTCATTCACATCATAGGAAAAGAAGATTGAGGGAGACGTGATAACAGTTATCACATACAAGAAAGCTACTACAAAGTAAAAGGGAACAATCTGCTCTCCGTGTCCGTGATGAGTAAGATGAGAATGAAGAGGTTTAAACTGCAGAAAGACAGACTGAAGTTAGGCATTAGCAAAGCTTTTCTAACAGAGAAGTTAGAGTCTCCGTCATTATAAGATTTTAAGAATTGGTTAGGAAACATCTACTAAACATGGCCTGAGGCACAGCTGATCATGCCTGTTTGACTGTCTGAGGTCCCTTTCAATTCCATAGGTCTATGATTTTACGATACGGTGCTTTCTAGACATGGTGCTCAGAGAACATGGTGCATAAAGAAAAGCTTATCAATGATGCAGTGGATCCCCATGTAACTCGGGCTCACTTCCTGGTATGTATCAACTTCCTGTCATCCCATAATAGGATCCAAACCTCTCACAAAACAGCATGGGACCACCAGGTAGACTAACAAACACTGTCACTTCCCTCCAGAGGGAAGCAAGCACTTCCAAGATACACTATGCCCAAACCACGACAATGTCCTAGGACAGTGTCATTGTGCTTACATGCTTTGGTTGTCACTAACATTGTGGTGATTTATATTTACACATGCAAACTTACTGGGATCCCGTTGATGCCTTGAAATCCTGGAACTCCCATTGGGCCCTGAAGAAAAAGAGTACACATTACATTTCACTTCATCAATCTGTATATTCCAGTTACCTGTGAGATACTTATCACTCCAACATTTTCAGTCTTGGACTTCAGCTTTCAAAACCAAAAGGAGCAAACTAGCTCATACAGACTCTCTCTGTCCGCAGAGGTCAGTGAAGATAGCATCTGAACTTTACTGGATGCCAAATGAGTGTTTCAGGAATGTTTTAATCGGCAATTTACAGTAAAAATATAATCTTCTACTGCACATCTGGGGAAAACAAGATGCCAGGAAAATAAACAATCCAGTATAAGCTTAATTCTCAGTGTTACGCATGACGTCCCAAGAGTTTCAACAGGACTTATGGGTTTTTCTGTCTATACTTGGATAGCACCACCCAGAGATATGTAGACCATGGTACTAACTTCAGACCACTCTGGCTGAGTTGCAAGTAGTTACCACTTTGTTGGTTCTTCCACTCTGGATAGTAGCAAAATAGACTGTGCAAGCAGAATATTCAGCCTAAACTGCTTTTGCTTTGGAGAGGTAAAGTATATTGCTTTCATGAGGGATAACAAGATAGAATCTTATTGCGTGTTAGTATTGTATATGTATCCACTTCAATGGATAGAAACAGGAGTTCTGAAGTAAATAGGGGATTTTTTCAGTGCAACAAAATTGGTTCCAATCATTTAAGGCCAGTTCCTATCCTAGGTTTCTGTCTTCTAAAATCCAGGTTTAATGATTTCAGTGTTATCTGCTACAATTATGAATCCTCCATTGCCTTTCAGATGAATGCAATGCCAAAGCAATGACTTTCATTGTCATAATTTTCAGTTTACTTGGTTCTTTGTCTTATGAGAAAAGGTGACTAGAACTTCAATGTGTTGACTAATATTAAATGAGAAGAGGGTGTAACTGCAGCATATGAAAGTACAATTGAGCTAGTTTTCATCTAGCTAGCTCCCGGTCAGTAGCTGAGAGAACACGGAAGACAAACTCTGCTCTGCAGGTCCTGGTACCTAAACTATCTGTCTTTTTCTTATTTGCACACATGACCTGAGCACCTTGCATCAAGTAGATTGGTAAGATGCTCTGGGATAGTCCCAGAATGCAAGCCCTTGTCCTGATGTCCCAGACTTCCTTCAGATTTTAGACACCAGTCAAGCATGCAGGACTTCCTCTGCCTTTTAAGCTTTCAAGCTGTTGTCCTTGAAAAGTTCCTTTTGTCCAACCACATAGGCATGAGAGTAGGAATCTCATCCCAGTCCTCGCATCGGATGATAATCCATTACATAGACTCTGTCAGGCTATGTGGTGGGAGCACAGACTGCTCTGGCCTATGCGATGGGACTCAATGAGTCCTCCGCATGCAACCCAAAACTCATGATGTGAACCCATCATGGTGCATAATGTAAATTTTCCTTAAGGTGAACTACCCACATGTATCCACTCTTTATTGCTAGAAGTATTTATTCATACTCCCATTCATTCTTTTGCCTAGCTCCAAACTCCCTTTTTGATACTTCCTTCCTAAGGAGAGACAGCAGAACAGATCTTCACGGCATTAAAACATTTCTACGTTTGCTGTTTTGCCCATTCTTGCCCACCCATTCATTGACACCCACATCTTATAGGTTATTCTATTTAATATGACATAGTTCATTACGTTTTTCCTTCTATAAAAAACTTTGCACCTGCAAAACTGAATTGCAGGTTTCATTTAGTACTCATTCCTTTTGCCTTTCTAGATACTAACTCTGGATCTTCTACACAGGAACCAGCTCTGGGTCTCTCTGAACATACTGTGAATAACACCCTGGGCATGTGAAGTGAAAGACTACTTGCAACAGCAATATTTATTTGGCTATTGTTCATCTACCAGGGTAGCTACAATGTTCAGCAGCTTTAGGAACTGTATTCTCATTCAAAAATAAAAGCAGGGGATTCTCTAAAGAGACTAATGAAATGCTGTTGTGTCCTTAGCCCTGGGCAGATGGTCCAAGATTATCTTTGTTCATTCAGAAACATATACAAGGCCATAGATCTATTGCAGAGATAGAAAAGTCACTGTTGAGCCTACCTTGTCGCCCTTCTGTCCAGCTGGCCCAGGGGGCCCCACCGCTCCTCTCTCACCTTTTGCTCCTGGTAAACCTTCTGGGCCAGTAAATCCAGGTGCACCTATCGGTCCTTGAAGCCCAATCGGTCCTGGTCGACCCTAATATACAACAAAAAATAAATCAATCCACCATGTTCACAAACTCCTTTGCAATTACTCTATCCAACTCAATCTTTAATACAATTTGATACCTGTCAGGGTAGTCAGGACATCCTAAAGTACTCCCTTTCAGATAAAGAGTTTTTAGAGGTTATTTCAGGTAGGTAATGAATAATAGTAAGAAATCTCCCCTTTTTCCTGGAAGATTTATTACTACCCATATGTTGTAGGAAGGAACAGAAGACAACAGTGTTTTGAGATCAAACTGGCTGCTTCATCTTGAGTTTGCACCTCTATTTACAAGCTGCAAAGTGCAAAAAGATTTTGCGTATGCTTTAGATGAAGCACAACAAAAAGATAACACAAGATGCAAGAAGTGCAGGGGTCCCATGCAGTCAGGAAGCACACTTTAGAGTATGTAAGACTAGTACTAGCTCAAGACTGGGACTGTTGCCACTGTGCTCTCCTGGTTACCTTATGGTCAGGGTGAGGATTTTGATTTCTCGATCACAAAAAGAAGGGTGCAATGACCGAGTATTGCCCGAAGATGGCAGCCTTTTCTACAACTGCAGAGATTCGTATGTGACTGATGAACTTTCATTGTTCTATCACGACATGGATGCGCAGAGTAGTCTGGTACTTGTTTCTGAAACAAGCCAACGTTTACAAAATTTTGCTGTAGGTGCTCTGATTTTTTTATTAGCCTGAGAAGCTGCCTCTTGGCAGCTGAACACTTAGCGCAGAGTTCTGTATTAACATTTTTGTACTTTTCATTTGTTGCATTTTGAGAGAATCTGAAAGAGACCAACAGAGTCTGAGGTCCCCAAAGTATCAGTAGAAAATGGCAGTTTAGGGCTATGCTTTCTACTGGCAAGACACTCAGTGGATTACATGAAGTTATCCATGCAAAGAATCAAGCCTTATGTTAAAAGGTACAGAATGGAGGAGGAAGCTAAAAAAAAATAAAAATAAAGACCTCCTTTCAATTCTCCTCTACACTCATGTCCATGGTAGTTTCCCTTCTATTTCCCTAACTCCTTAAAACAGCAGAAGGAATGCAGCTCCCTGCTGCAAGTGTTTTAGCAATCTCAGCTGGAGACATACAAAGTCCTGACTCCACGCCTTGGCAGGTAAAAGACTTTACAGTTAATTTAAAAATGCATTTTTACATGTTAATAATCAAGCAAAGTGAAACAAACTGTAATTGATTCTAAAAATTCTTTTTGCAGAATCATTTTTAGTACCCGTTCAGGCAAAAACATTTCATCCCATATTCCATGTTTCTTCACTACTGGTGCAGTTTTCTTTTAAAGTGCAGCAATTCCCCGGTGTCACTCTTTCTGCTGTGATTGTTTCATCCTGGCCTTTTAACTGAGGTCAAGTGCATGTTTTGTATTTCATACCTTTTCTGTCTAGACACTATCCATACTGGGCACTTCCAGAGGCACAGACTCCCATCTGAAAAGGCTTTTTTGTTGATTATTTCTAGCTTTCTTCACTCTGGGCTAATTATCAATGGAATTCTTTATATTGGGAACCATATGATCATAACATTAATCCCCAAATCTTCAGTAGTGCTTGGCAACCATACACAACAAGGAACATGTTACGAGAATCACATGCTTTGCTCTCACTTTCAGTCTCAGCTTTAACTTTTTAATTTCCCATGGTCACAAGCTATTCAGAGCCTTTCAGGCAACATCTCACTTCCAAGACATGGGTTGTGGACTGTGCACCTCAAGGCAACACAGCAGTGGAGAGACATATCCTAAAAACAGGCATGTCACTGTTCCAGCGAGCCACCACCCACAAAAGCAACAGCACCCAAGTGTCCACCAAGGTTCCTAGAGAAAAGATACTGTGAATTCCACACTTGTTTGAATTTAATTAGTTTGATTGCCTGGTTAATGAGAGTGTTTCACATTGACTGGAACTGATAGGAACTAAAATTTTAGGAGGCTCTTTTTTTTTGCTCTGCTGCAGGTCACTTTGAGGACGACATCTAGATGAGACAGTAAAGACCAGTAACTACAAGTTCTGCTTGCGGTCGGTTCTGCAGCTCTCTGACACCAGAATTAAACATGTTCTCTGTGATTTCAGGGCCCATAGGTAAAAAGCTCTCTTTTGCTTTAGTGCCCTACAAGAAAGATTTTAACAGCACTTGAAGATTTTGTCCAGTGCCTTAGAGTGTCACTAAACCATAAAGACACAGTAAAGTGCTTCTAATCTCTCTGATAATGTGATTATACCATGATAATCAGACTCTCAAGAATTCCTACTGTTTCTTTTGAAGTCTATGTGGATGAAAATCATGTTTTCTATGCTGAAACAAAGGACCTGCCTCCACGGCTAAAAAAGCAGCATTTTTTGTCACTCAGTAGCACTCCCATGAACTGTCCCAAGATAAAAGCATTATGAAGAGCAGGCACCGTGGTGTGCAGGAGCAATTCCAGGATAAAATCACAATGAAGACTTAGGTTTTACCACAAGGTAAACTTACAGGGTTCAACGCCAGGTGGAACTACTGTTTGACCTCAATGAGTTTACCTTGTAGTAAAAAGTTAAGTGCCTCGTCTTTACTGTGCTTTGGCATCAGGATTACTCTTACTTATCCAAAGGATAAAACGACTAAAACGACTCTTAGCAGTGAGGACAAGCTTAAACATAAAACGTGGATTACATCAAACAGAGACTATAGTGATTCAACAGAGCTCCCTATTTTTAATCTTAATTGTTTAATATATATAATCCAGTAGCCTGTAGAAAAGCCATTAGTAATTAATGCAAATGGTATCTTTTTTCTTTCCCGACTGCATGACAACTGTTTTTAAAAAGAGGAAAATTATAGAACGCTAGCAACACCAAGCAAGGACAAAGTCCTTGACAATACTGGCTTGTGCATTTTTTCTCAAATGCCCGCTGTAATTTCATATATTTGAAAACCATGACCTGCATTCTCAAACATATTTGTGCACCAGGCTTTTACTACACAAGCAGCACTAAATGAGATGCCTATCTCTCTGTAATGAATATGACGCTGGTGAAAAATGGCATTATTTCTTGATACACCATGGCATTTCCATAGATAATTTCAGGATTTTGACCAAGTTTGTGCCACAAGTTCAGTATGAGTCATATGCATCTCTGTTACGCACTTAGCCATTGCAAACCATTAAAAATACAGAGATGTCTCAGACATTCATGTTTCCATTCTCCAAGTGGGGCAACCAAGAGGAAAAAATGACTGGGACAGGAACGTCCCACTGCTTCTGAATCACCACACTGCAGAAGGTGGTAAAACAAAATGGCCTGAAAATGTGATTTGATGGCAGTGTCTTTCAAGATGGAAAAGGTTCTGCAACGTGTGCCTTCTTCCCTTCACCCTTTTAATTCATCTGCACCCCAGGGTGTCACGAGGAAAGGCCAGTATGGTGGGTAATGATGGGGCCTCTCTACTGCTACACAATCAAATACATCACAGATTCTCTATTGTCCCTACCCCTTTTGCCAACTCTAATACCCCACATAAATTTTCGCCCACTGAAGCAGAGCTGCTACACATAGCATTGCAAATTCCAAACATTCTTTTTTTCCCCCATTGCCTCTGTGAGCTTGGAGAATAAAGTGTAAATCTATTTGATTTGTCGCTGTGCAAAGGAACACACGTGGCAGTGGTATGGAACCACTGGACTGCCCCTTATTTCAGGGACAAAAAAATAATGCAAGTGCTTACTTACTCGGGGGACATTTCTACTAGCCTCACTCCCTATCAAATACTAGCTCAGTGATTCATCACCAAAAAAAGGCACTGGAACTCACAAAGTGAGTAAGTCTAGCAGGACTAGTAGCTAAGCAGAATACTACTGATCAGGTAGGGCAGCATTGATCCCTACTTCAGTTAGTAAATTTGTAGACTGCTACATTTGAAGCAGCAAAGCATCATTATTATTTTTCTAAGCAAAATTAAGGTCTGGTGTATGAAAAGAGCAAGTGAATTTAAAGATGTTCATGTTTTCTCAAACTAACACATAGTTCCCTCTCTATGAGAATTCAGTGACAGTATTCATGCTGTCTATTTGTTCATCCATTATTTCCCCCATAAACAACATTTTGTCAACACAAAAAATTGCTAGTGACAAAGATTTACTTCACAAGCAAATGCTCTGTAGTTTGAAGCACCTTATACTTGGTTGATTACATCAAGGCAAACCAAAAAGCCAAGCATTAAATCATTACGGCCCTAAAAATGTATGTTCTCATCTACTGCACACACTAAGCAGAACCTAGCCCGAAACTTTCAAGGAAGCTCTATGTACCCGATTCCTGTGTTGTACAGGACAGCCTGTGCAAGGGACCGATCCTTCGAGATGCTCTTTCACACAGGCAAATGGCATTACCCATTTAAATCACGGCCGTTCCCTCTGATCAGGGATGCCACATTACAAAAGGCGACAAATGACTCACGCCAAACTCGGATGAAGCGTCTATAGGCGACTTCTGGGTGCAAGGCAGCAGTGTCAATTCGTGAGTAGCATGACCTTGGGCTAACCACTTCTACTTTCGACCTCCATGTCCTCCCTTCTCCTCTCCCAGTCTGCCCTGCCTTTGCTGCAAGATTCCGGCGGCAGTGGTTATCTCTTGCTAGATACAGTGCTTAGCACAAGAGACTCCTGGTCTCAACTGGGGCCCCACAGTTCCACTGTAATAATAATAATTACTGATGAAAAACCCTTCACTATTTTCCTAAATTACAGGTCAGGTATCCAGTGCCCTGCTCGCATTCCAGAGTAAGTAATTATTTTCCCTACTGAAAAATGCTTTGTACTTTTAAAGAAAATTATTCTTCAGTTTTTCTTCTAAAAACTCGGGGAAAGTCGTGTTCAAAGTGGCTTCTTTATTTCTGTCATATAATTTACTGTTCCTCTGCACAGCTTTTTACCCACACAGCATGAGATGAATACACAAAACTGTACACACACAGAGAAATAATGGACCAGGAAAAACATCCTGTGCAACAATTCTACTTCATTCAGCAACTTCCCAAAAATCTCATCTTTTTTTTTTTTTTCTTTTGTTGTTCTCTGCTATTTAAGGAAGGCTATCAGAGTAATATTTTTTTTTTTAATTTATTTTTAAGAAAGATGACAAATTATTCCTGTACCATGTGAAATTCTTTAATATCATAATCCATTTTAGAAGTTTTCTGTTTAAGCGAAGCAGCTCTTGGCATGCTCACGCTGCAGACTGTCAAGGCTGCTCTGGTCATCTCAGGAGCAATCTTTTAATGTAGTAATGAGCAACTGCAGGCTCTTTCTCAGAGTAATTTCCAATTTTACTTCATGTGATAAACTCCATTTTCAAAAAAATACTTCTGTTATTTCCACTAAGCCTGACTAGACATCACTGCAAGTAGAAAATCCAGGTGATAAAAAAAAGTGCGTGTGTATATATATATATATCTGGTTTTACACCCTAGTTTTAAACTGGTTTAAAAAAATTCATGAAATTTATTCCATAAGCCATTTGCTTCCTGAATCCTGTACTTCAGTAACATAAATAAATAAAGTTGCAATGGAAGGTTTACCACATTACAATTACAGAACTGCATAGAAACCCTGGACTTTTTTTTTTTATTTTAAGTCTTTGTTTTTAAATATCTTTATTTTTAAATTGGATATTTGAATCTCTGAAAAGTTTGTTCTGTAGAATGCTCAATTTCCAGTTAAAAACTTTCACGGAACATCCTGATCCAATCAATTCCACATATTTGCTATTTCTATTTATAGCGCACAAAGAGACCACATACTGTCGTCTTTTTCCCCACCACGGACAATGCCAGGAGTGACTCAGTGTTAAATGTAAGTAATTATTCCATTTTAGACTTCACAACCCTTAAAGAAACTACTTTTTTAAAAAAACGTGAGACAGTCAAAAAGGACAACTTTAACTCAGATTCCTTTTTTGCTTTGATGTACTGAAATGCCCAAGTTAGATAAGAAAGTAAGAGCATGTGGAAAGGCTCCAGGCCACCAAGAACATAGATAATGTGAAAGTAAGTGAAAGGCACTTGTGGGTTGTAACATCTGCGGGAGAGATGGGCCGGCTAGGCAATCGCCTTCCTGCGCTGCACTCCAGAGAGAAGGGGATCCATCTGTCACACTGAGCCTCATACGGAATGACGGGCACTACAGAAAAATAAAGATACTATCTGTGGGGATTTTTAAAAATAAAGAACAAGCAGCAGGATTTATGAAGCACAGTGATGACTTACATTGCATTTCAATTAAACGAATAACCATTGTATGAAAATTATGACTCAAAGGTTATTTTTAAGGAGCTACGCTATATATTTGAATGACCTTTACTGGCCCTTTTCATGATCATCACTCAGAATTATGCCTTTATTTCAGCAGAAACTGCGTGAAACAGTTATCATGGTTTACAGAGACCAGGTACTGATGAATTGCGTCCCAGAGTATCACCGCAGCAGAGGTGATCACCCCTGACTCCCCAGCTTCCCCACTGTTTGTTTAAGCTAATTGGCCCTGAGGCTCAGGTGATGCATAATCATCTGAGATGAACTTTGCGCTACTTGCCACGGCAAACGGGTTTTTTTGCTAGCCTGACTGATATCTTTAGGGCCTTTTTGTGTTTTAAACTGGAAGAGCAATGCTAGGTTCATACCCAAATGGAGAGCAATCCATGTAGACAGCATACGAGACTGACAACTGGCACTCCTCCGCTGAAACCACGCACGTGTCTGAGCCTGACTTAGAGGCGACTGAGGAAATGAGGCATGAAGGAGGAGGTGAGTAACAGTGGGCAGGAATCGCTCCCACACCTCATGGAGCTCTGGCATTACATTACACTCAGCGACATTCCAAAAAACAGGGCTTATATTGAAAGGATGGATTACAGGATTATGAAATCTTAGCAAAAATGCTGTAGCAAGTGAGGTCTAACTGACTTCAATTTACTTATGAACGAAGCATTTTTTTTATTTAACAAAAGAGCATAGTACAGCCAAAGCTTTGAATGGTTTATGGTCTTTTGCAACCTCAGTTCATCTCCTCTCCCTCAAGTCTTTGGTGTCTAATCTCTAAAAAATGTTTTAGAAAGCCTTTACGGTTCCTGGACCTGTTCACGTAGGACAGCAGCTGTCATAACATTTTCCTGCCCTCAACTGAGGGAAGGGCACTTCTGAATATTGCGTACATCTCTTGACACCAGCACAAGTCCTGAGCTGAATTTTAATACAAAAGAATTAGTTCTTTCAGAACAAAACACAGGGTTCCTCTAGGACTTCTTTCCATTTTCTTAGTGGCTGTACAGGACAGTAGACAAGGTAGCATACGCAAAGCATTTTTTTCCGCAGAACGCACACAGGTCACCTCTGGTGAGAGCATGGCAGTAGAAGATGACCAAATGACAGCTCCTCAGCAGTCAGTCCCCAAGACAGGAGACTGGTCAAATGAAAAGCGAGGGTTATAGCCTCCAAGTCTACTGGCTTTGGTTGCAGGGCTTTTCTCTAACCAGACTGATCTGCAGATGCCACTGGTTCTATTGCCAACTATTTTTTTGCCACTTACAGGCCAGTAAAGCTTTTTACGGCGATATGGAACAGCAGGGATCTACATCACTATTGCTCTAGCAAAGGGTCAGCTAACTGGTTATAATTAGTTTTCATGTTTACTGAAAACTGTGTGAATTAAAAGAATAATTTCAATTGCTTCATTCTGGAGTAACCCATAGTGATACGCCACACACAAGTGTGACCTGGAAAGGAGGGCAGCCCCCAACTTCTGCCAGCTTCGCTTTGCTTTCTTCTTCTTCAGCCTTACTGCCCTTACTTCTGGCAGTACTTTTATTGCCCCCACAAACACTTTGCAGTCTGGTTTTATATTTTGTGTTTAAAGTTGTCTCTTACTCAATAAGTTTTTTTTTTCAATCAATCAAATGGGATCATTTAGTTTTATCTCGTATTTTAACTGTTTCTATCTCTCGCTTTTCACACGACAAACAATAGGGATGAACTTCACAGACACACGCTGGGGTTTATTAACTGAGCTTGTACCATTTCCAACACCTGGCTACAGGCCTTGCAGTATGTACTATGTGTATATAGATGGATATACAATATCTACGTATATATTTATTGTATATGTATATACAATATATACACATGTGTATTGTGTATATATATATATACACACACAATATATATGTGTATATATTGTCTCTCCAACAAATTTGCTAAGATCAAGCACAGTATTTTTCACAGGCCATTTAAAGGGGTTTTCCCTAACGCACTACCGAGGAAGATACCGCACTAACTATAGATATGAGACAAGTCCCTTGGGGAAAACTGATACTGAATCACAGTGACTTCCCGGGCAGTCACATCGGGACTGCTGTCCATGAAACCACAGCTTCTGACGCTCCTTAAGATACACCCTACAACACACATCTTTTTCAGGGATCTGCTATGGGCTCATGAGGAAAGAAGAACACGCAGCATTGTGTTATTTTCCCTTCCACTTACCCCTAGCACCCTACAGAACAAACAAAAAGAAAAAGCCCGACGTGTTTCTAAAGAACTGTTTAAGTGAACAGCTACAAGGAACGTTTTCCGACCTCCCCCTCTGGCTGGCATTTCCAAGCTGCCTTCTTCATGGACTCAAGTGACAGAAGATTCATTGTTGCAAAAAAATGTTGTCAGTAGAAAATTAGCCGTATTAAGTAGTGTACTGAACAAGTGAAATCTTGCCAGTGTCAGGCCTGTTAACACTATTAAAGGGACATTGTATCTAGAAAGGCAGGGAGAGTTCAGCCACATGCTGAAGCCGAACAGACTCCAAACCTCCTCAGGGTCTACTGTGTCCAGATCTGTTAATTTGCTTTGGGCTCCCCTCCAGTTCTTTCTTTTACAACAAATCCAATTTTGAAATTTCTAATTCCCCTGGCAAGCAAAGGCCTTGAAAAGCTAGCGTTTCCTCAGAGACAGAACAGGGATGTGGGCAAGGAGCAGATCTAGCAGGGAGAGATGGCTCATACCAGCATTTTCCCAGTACGACCATGGTCTTCCCTGTCGCACCGAGGGGCAGAGCCGCTGACTTTCGTGCATCCCACAAAGGCTCTGGCTATGGGAGTCCAGGCTGTGCACTGAGAAGGCGGCACTTCAACTCTCCAAGAAGCAAACGAGCAGAAGGAACTGCACATCTCAGCAGGCAACTCACTCGTTCACACGCAGAACTCTGTCCATCAGCCTCTACAGCACCCATCAAGAGCTGAGGGATTTTGAAAATGGAAGACTGAGACAGGAAGGAAGGAAACAGGGAATTGGTAAGAAAAAGATCACAAGTACCTCTCCGCTTGCTCACAATTTCTAATACCACATTATAACTACATTTGACTACTTTTCTCTTTCTGCCTGGGAACTGGAAATCAAGCGCAGTCAAGACACGTCCTGCTCCTCCAATAACACAGAGATACAGAGATAACTCAGATAAGGAATAGACCCAGAAGCGTGAGACAAAGAGATGGAAAAGGAGTTACGGAAGCCCCTTCTGCTCTGTGGGTGATAGAGAGAGCTTTCCATTTCCCTCACGCTGTGGGAACAGAGATTGCCCTCTTGCACCAGAACTTCCCCAAACATGACATTCAACCACTAAACAAAAGAACGAGGATGAAGAAACCAGTAATGAAAAACCAAAAAACCCTTGAGGTTTCCATGCACAGGAACAGTTACAAAGCTCTAGCGATCACTTACCTTACCTGATGCCTACTTGGCCTTTCTAAAGGGCCTCATGCTAGAGCCAAAAAATGTTCACAAACCTTTTAGAGAAACTTCACGCACTGGAGCTCTTAATCGCAGTTTCAGCTACAGATAAGCTATTCCCAGCTTTAGTTCCTATCAGCAGCTAAACTAAGTTCTCAATCTATTTAAATCCTGGCAATTATCCTGGGGAACTCATTCCCACAAGATCCATCTAAGACCAGAAATTTAGGAACAAATTTAGGAATACAGGAACAGCCACACGGAGGAGAAGAACACAGAGATGTACGAGAACAGTTGCAAAAATATCAGTTAAAGACTTCTAGCAAAGATTTAAAGCCTCATGCCCTTCTAGAGAGAAAACCACCCACTAATCAACAAAAGCCAGGAAGAAGTGAAAGTGTACCAGTCTTTAGGACAATTATTTCATGCTCACCAGCCGGGTTCCCTGCTACGCACTGGAGTGGATAGGCAAAATCCTGCCCTAGTTTTTTCTGGGCTGGCAATAGCAATGTTCCCTCTCTCTGGGCAATTTTAGACCCAGATCTGGAGTGTACAGCCTGGGCTAGGTTCATCCGTTCCCAGATTGCCACAATGCCAAATCAAACACATATTTAAATTATATTAAAGGGCTGGAGGGGTTTGGTTATTCAAAGAAAATTCACTCAATAAAGCATCTTTTTACCCTGTACAGATTGAAAAACTTCCCAAATGTTTTCTGCCAGGCAAAGACTTTCAATCTGACTGGGATATCTGGATACCTCAGAAACATTCAGTTCATCGCAGCTACAGAAAACAGTCTTGTCTAACTCCAAAGACTTTGTTAGTCTCCACTTGATTTGCTCCTTCCGCATCGAAGGTGGCTATCAATAAATCACATCAGTGAACTGATAAATGGACATGTCCTTGGACTGCAGTTTATCTGAACAGATTATAGTAAAGAAATGGCTAGATGTAATCTGAGCAAAAAGCGATAATGTAGTGTATGACACAAGGGAGAAAGATCATTTACTTTCCATGGTAATTACTCTAGAGCAACAACTTCTCTCGAAGGATCATAACTGTGGACCATTTTAATGGAGATATCATAATATCATATTAATTTGTTAATTAGCAGCTGTAGCTCTGCTGAAGCTATTACTCCCTTAGTTTTCACACTTCTTATGCAAGTTTTCTGTGTTGGAGTCAACCTATTCCCTGTGTTCCAGCTAAAGCAGAAAAACTTATCTTGGTTTAAATGCGGCAAAATTACCAACTAAGAGAACAATCTTCATATTTACCAGCTTGTCTTTGAATCTTCATAAAAGTTGCTCCATCTTTTCTTATAACTCTGTCTATCAGCAGATATTCTAGCTAGTAACATGGCTGTTCATGTTAGAGTCATATTAGTTTTTCTTACCGCATTTTGTAATAATTTATATATTGAGGTGAGTTGGTTGCAGAAACTACTTGGTACTAACTGAAATAGCACAGATTTATTTTAATATTTGGAATAAAACATAGCTGTAGTTTTTCAGGTGGTAAGTAATATAATTAAATAAAAGATGACTTTTTAATGTTTGTCATTGTGTTCTCTGTTTCTGCACAATGTAAAATGAATCATTAGAACATGAACAACAGAGATTTGGATCACAAGCATAACATTGGTATTCTAAAAGCAGATTTAAATGCCTGTATCCAATCTTGCCTTTAGGAGTTTCTCTCAATTTGTCTCCAGCTCCTGAGAGAACAAGCTTGTAAGGTGCTGAGATAGCTGAATTAAAAATCTGAACCCTTTCTCTAACTTAGCTTGCAATCCAAGTCATAGCCTAACCTATTCTGGACCGTGATCTTAAGACTGTTTTTTTGGCTCACTTTTATCATACTAGAACATCAAATTATTCTATTAGATTTCACTGTTACACAGAAAATGTGTATCTATAAATTGTCACCAGCAAAGCAATGTTCCAGAAAAAGTTTTGTCTTTTTTCCTTTGTTCTTACTGATGCATTACTTATGGCCCTTCCCCTGTCCAATATCCAGTCTTTGTGCTATTACAACCAAATTTTAGTATTTTGTACAATGTAATACTGAAACCAAGTCTGAAACTGGCATCTGATCTATGCAGCATGGAGCTACCTCTAAGCCTCACTGCCATACCATGTATTAACTTCATTCATCTGGTGAATAAAGTAGTCTTTTTTTGAAAAAGGAAAAAAAACCAAACCAAACAAACAACCACACACGCATTTAAAAAAATATCCATTTTAGTCACCAGACCGTGTTCCACATGCTAAACATTCTGTTTACAAGAGAGAAACACAGCAAAAGTTCTCATTATCCACTAAGGTCATTGAGCCCCAAAGGATGCTCCTAGTTAGAAGGCAGGCGGTGAAAGTAGGCCATTCACAGATCTCTCCAGTAAGGGGTCAGCAGTGAACAATAGATTCTCTGCAAGCAGTTTCCCCTACATTTTGCCTCCCATAGCCTTCCCAGCATGTTCCTGGCACTTCAGAAAGGTCTGAGCGCCTTTCCTTGCACATGGTTCCGCTACAAACAAAATTATCTGTTGGAACAGATAATATTAGTCAAGATTTAAAACTCAGATGGGAACCATTTGCTTATTCAAGATAGCAGATTTAGAACAAAACCTCTTCCCAGAGACCTGTTACACAGCAGAGCTGAGGGGAGTGTTGCAAACATGTAAACAATTCACTTTAAAGGGAAAAAATGGAGTCTGTGAATTCTCATTTACACATTGCTTGGAAATATACAGACCAAACCAGAAGGAGCAGAGGGTAGTAGAGGCCTGCAAATCTACAAACATAATATTTGGCAAGATTCCAGTTATCTCTGGAGGCTTAAGCAGAGCAGGTCCAGGCAAAATTTTACTGCAGTGCCTGATAACAAGCGCCAGTCAGTCAGTGCCTGGTTTACTAGGCAGTGTCAGAGAATAAACTGCAATTAGTAAAAATAACTCCAAACCACAGTCAGAGAGAGAAAAAAAAAAAAATAGAGGATTTTTTCATTTCTCCTAAAAAAGTGTTGCCTATTGATCAAGATCAGGATGGAAATGAACTCTTCACCTACTTGAATTCCCACTGGCTAAGGTATATAGAATAAATGATTAATTCCAATGTTGCTTGTCATCACATAAATTGTATGTTTAAGTCCTTGGACATTTACTACGTGGCTGTATTAACACTCCAAAAAGCTTCATTCATTTGTTGGTATAAACCACACTTCCAGTCTGCTTAATCTTTGACAGACAGGTCTCATTGTCCCCAAAATCCCTTGCCACACAATACAACAAAGACTTAAATGACTCTGTAGGCTTGCCCTGGTACCCACACTGCTCTGCGCTTCCTGCCCATATATCCCTGGAATTCATGACCATGCAGATTACTAAATTACACACTAGGCCAGGGATTAAGCATGGCTCTTTGTATGGGAGCATCTGAGGTCTGGAAGAAGATTTTACCTGTCACGGTCTGTGCTCATCGGGCCTTGATGAGAGACAGAAGGAAGCAGTGCTGCAGAAGATCACAAACACTGGTGTGTGATAATCAGCGATCTGTGTATGATGACAGGATAACCTGACTGGTGCTGTCCTGCACACAGGTCTAGGGAGCTTTAGACAGACAATAACCAGCCCACTATTTCCAAAGCAGCTCAGCAGCTTCTTCCCTCTTAAAATAAAAGGAGAAAATGTTCCCTGTTCTGACAGACCGCAAGCCAGATAATGGCCTTCACCATACCCGAGCAGAACTGAAATGTCTAAGGGTTAGGAATGTATCCTGCAGTTAAGCAAACATACCAACAAGCCAAAGGGAGGGGTATGGTAGCTCATCAGTTGTTTTAAAGTAGCTGCTAATCAAAGCTGGAATTGCTTCTGATTGCTTTCAGAATGCTTAAGTGTTACATATCCAAAAGAAAAAAACAAAACCAAGAAAAAAAGGCGTGAAATAACAGTATAAATTTAAACACCTCAAGGATATCAAATACCTTTTATCCACATGTACATACAAAATTCACACCGTTTCTCACTTGAAAAATCAGAAGTCTTTAATAGGCCTTATTCTTGATGTCTAGATAGGCCAGAGGAGAGTTGGCTTTACCCAGTTGTAACTTACAGATGGCTGGCAAGTCCAAACTTGGCTAAGTCTGTTTAGAAGTTCAGCAGTTAAAGAATTACTGTAGCCAGGACAGTATAATGATGGAAATCAGAAAAATTCTGGAGAGAGACAGCATATTTGACAAAAATAAGTTGGGTTTTTTTATTATTATTATTATTTATTTTAAAGACAGTAGGTATTACCGTCTTCCTTGGTTTCCTTCTCTTTGCATGTATATTCTTCATTTCAAACAGCAAATACTGATATCTTCCAGTTTTTATTAGTTACGTTGATCTAGCCATAATGGTCTGAAAGATGAAATTGCATTTCTCATTGTATTTTGTACTCACTTGGATCTCACTGAATGACAGGAATTATCTAAGGCCTGAGAGATACAAAGGTTCACAGCATAGTCACTTTTGTGGGTTTTTTTCGGACAGCAAACTCTGCTAACAAAATACACCGAATGGGGACAAGTACACCACAATGCAGTGATGCTTTGGTTCAGCACCATGCTATTACATGAAAGAGCAGTGTTACTACATGCCAACATGATGACACGTCATTTTAGAGGAACCAAAACTGCCTCAGCTCTGCAAATAGCCTCCTAGCAGCTCATAAAAAATTGCAAACCCCCAGAAACCCTGGGAGGACAAGCACTGGAAGCGGATCTGGTCTGCACAGACTCAGCAGGACTCTTTGGAAGTTGCTGCCAGGGCTCCTTTTGCAGCCAGGACAGCCACTGTTGAGCTACGCAAACGACTCTAAGCCCTCACCCTAGAGCCATCAGCTAGGGAACAATCATTAGACTGCTGTTTGAGAAAAATAAGCAAAGCATACTTGAAACAAATTGAGAAAAAAGAATCCTCTATTGATCACTGCTACAAACTGGCTTTGTATTTCCCTTGTTCATGAAGTGACTCCAGTTTCAGTTAAACAACAGCCATCTGCAGCAATGTTTTTCCATAGGATTTTTTTTTAAAGCCTCACACCATGCTGTATTTGCATAGTGGGCAATAAACTGTGCCCCCAGCCACACAGATACATACCAGCCCCCTTCAGACACTAGATTAAGTCGTTCATAAACCCCATAGGTACTTATAACGACCTCTCTTTTAGCCAGCAAGAACAGCAAAACAGTAAATACGAGTTAATGCATTCTCTGTATCTGGATCTCTGAATAAACATTCACTCCTGTGGAGTTTTACATCATATGAAGACTCCAGTTCTTCTCACCGACATCAGTACAGACGAATAATGACTTCAGTGAAGTACAACCCTGATGTGAGAGAGGGAAGAATCAGGCCCAGTATGCACCACTCCTTCACTGCCAACACAGCTGATCTTTGCCTGGCTGAATCAGCATCAGCAGAAATGTTGTCTTACATCTGCCCCTGACTGGAAATGCCAGCTCTGCAAGTGTCTGCCGGCCAAAGCCTGAGAGGAATCATGCCACTGAGGAAGGCTTAAAGGGTCAAGGCTTAAAAGCAGAATAAAGGAAAAGGAATCTGAGAAATAAAAGAAAGGAGATAATGGTAAGAAATACAGACGAGGCACAGCTATACTGTTCACTTTCAGTTTGCAGCATAGGCTGAAGAGTACACATGAGGGAAGCCCATAAAAGTCAACAGTCCTACACATAGGGTAAGGTGAAGTCTCTCGATTTGTGGTAAAGGAGTGGACTGTGTCCTTGCTGCCACTGTGAAACTATGCACTGAGGATGTGTGTGGGAGACTTGCTAACTGGTTTTATGTGAATCTGATCCCTGTTTTTATATTGTTCCAAATCACAGAATGGTTTAGGTTGGAAGGGACCTTAAAGATCACCTAGTTACAACCCCCCTGCCATGGGCAGGGACACCTCCCACTAGACCAGGTTGCTCAAAGCCCCGTCCAACCTGGCCTTGAACATCTCCAGGGATGGGGCAGCCACAGTGTCTCTGGACAACCTGGGCCAGCGTCTCACCACCCTCACAGTAAAGAATTTCTGATAAATGATAAAGCCAAGTAACAGGCAAACAAATGCTCAATGGCAGTTGTACAGGTGGTCACGGGAAAACCTGCAGAGCCTGGGTTTTGGTTTCCCTGCTCTCACAGAGGCGTGCCCAAGCACAGGACTTAACATCCTGAACACTGGGATTTTGCTTGAGTCTCAAAAGCGGCATCATTTTCTCTTTCCTTTCCAGAAACAAAATTTTTCTATTGACACAAGTAACATGGCAGTGTTAAAGCTCTTATCTGTCAACTGGAATAACAGCTGTTTTATCCTGGGGAAGTGAAATTTAGCTATCCAGAAACTTTGCCTTTGCTAAACAAATAGAAGAAAAGAAAAATACATTTTCCTTGTCTTTGTGTTACTGGATGCAACAGCAAGGGGGGAAGAAATCTGGGACTTCTTCAGATTGTGATTTACCAGTATCAAATGACTATTACTCAGTTTGATACCAGGCTTTTTTTTTCCTATCTCTACACCACTCTAGTGTTAACAGCTCATACTGTATTTGTTAAAGAAACAACTAACCATTGAACATAGACAATTCTCTTCTCCTCTCCGCTGAAGCAATATGTGAAGTGCATATCCGTTCAAAATATCAGCAGCTTCAAAGCCTTTTTTTTCCTACGTATCTTCAAGTCCAGCAGCCTTCCATGAAAGCAAAAGAGATCAGATCCCCACCTGTATTTAGCACTTAGCAGGCCAGCGCTCAGAGATAATACTATCTTGAAGATAATCTTGCCCCACTGACTGTAAGTCTATCTAAATTATGTGATCTACACGCATTCAGCCACCCAATCAGGGTCAAATTAGTGATCTATCTTTCTTTAAATTAAACAAAAGAATGTTAAAAGTTGATCCATGCTCTAACGATTAGAAATAGGACATTCCACAGCTTTTTGTGGTATTTTTATGGCTCCTTAACTCTGTTGAGAGCCTGCATGCCCTGAGAGCACATTCACCTGGTCACGTATGGACAGCTATATGCTGCCCCACTCCACTCCAAGCCTAGAGTCAGCTCCAGGATTGGAGCCGCTTAAACTTATGTGCTTGCCTGAATCAGACTGTACCAACATACACTCAGGCTCCTTCTCTGGTTCATGTTCCTCGAGTGTCTTATCCTTCAACATTGTTTGTGTGTATACTGGGGATCATTTTATCCATTAAATAAATCTTTAAACATCACTATTACATCCGCAGTGAGCACTGACTCCAAATGCTCCACAGTCGAAAGCAGATGGATGAAAACCCTGATCTGCCCTTGCGTCCAGCTACACTTTGGGACAGTTCCATGGTTTTGTCCCAGCTGTGTGCTTTTCTCCAAAAATCAGTAAATTTAATGCTTAGAAGAAAAGTTCTTTAGTATAGGGCTTTTTTTGTTGTTTACACAAATTACAACTGATCCTGATGTGCAACTGAGGCCCCAGGCCCTGCTGTACTATAAATATTGAAAACAATCATCAGACCAAAGAAACTAGAGCCTTTGTACAAAGGCTCCTTTTAAAATATGAACCATTTGGATGGTGTCTTCCAATTCTGCTGGAAATAGTGTTTTACCTCCCACATTAATATAGCTGTTACAGGACAGATATATTTCTAATTTACTGGAATAATTCGATTCTTCTACAGAGATGGTGTAAGACTTCTCTGTAGTACTTGTAGTAGTACACAAGTTCAGTGCAAGGAGAAAGCAATTGAGTCATAAGTAAGTAAAAAGTAATTTACTTAAACAAAATCTCTTCCACAATTAAATTTTCTGGTTAGGTTTCAACACAAAAGTATTGGGAAATCCTGGTATTTTTACACTGACATATCGAGAGAATAGTATCTCAAACAGTGCCTTGCGTGGCAAGAACCATAGAAATGAAACTAAGCAGACAATTTGTAAATATACTTTTTGTTTAGACTGGAATGCAAATTTTATACAGCACATAGAACTCTTAAATCCTATCCAAACAAATTCAGGGACAAAGCAGACTTTAAGAGTACATACCTAGAACTGTAGGTTTTGTTTACTTCCAAAATTTGTGTAAAATATTTGGAAATTAATTTAAACATAGGAAGCATTAGCTCAGAAAGACTCACCAGAAAAAAAGCAAAGCACATTATTAGTCATAACTACAATTCATTAGTTCTTCATCTTGCAAGAATAAGGCTCCTTCACTCTTGGAATACAGCAGTTAAAACTTTAACTCCGTAAAGCTAAAATCAGATCAAATGCTATATGTTTAGCAAAAACGAGTAAACCCTACCAGTTCTGACAAGCAAATGGTACTTGCTATGGTTTTGGAAACCCTCCAAAGTCTGTAACTTGAATAGCTAGTTGTGCTTAGAAAGAATTAGGGTAGGGAGTTTCTGATATGCAGTGGCATTTAGGAGCAAGCAAAGGGCACTAGATCTTAGAAACGTGCGTAAATTTGTTCAGAGGCCATTTATACTCAAAGTTGCCTAAGACCCCAAGCCACTACACTCGAGAGAAACAGTTAATGTTCCTTTACGTTCACATCTCATGGTGAAGTGAGCAGATATTTGCTGGAGGTGAGTGCTGACCGGACAAGCTATTGCTAGATTTACAAAATGACTGGGGACAGCAGCAACGCTTCCAGTGCTGTACAGACGGAGCGAGATCAGAGAGCACATGGAAAAATACTGGTGATGGCTTAAAACTAGCGCTCCCCAGGCTCCCTGATATAATGCATAAGCTAGCAAGATTACACATAAACAACTTGCTTTCACTTAGAATAGCTATAGCTTTTGTTCTACAGATCGGTGAAGCTTTTCACTCACACTTTTGTAGTTTAAAGAACATTAAGGTTTTTACATGTTTCTTCAAGTGACACAACTGTTAAACACACAGGCAATCAGTGTTCCACCACTAAGAAACTGGATTATCCTCTGCAAAATAAGTTCAGTCTTTTTTCTGCTTTCTGCCTAGTCAGTGAAACTGTTCTCACACTAGTCTACTTCTGGATATCAGATTACGTATGTATAGTTACGCCTAAAGATGGAAAGGAAGGCTAGATCCATAGCCTCTCTTAAAAAAAGAGATGGCAATGCTTTACATTGCCAGCACACCTGTAATACTGTGGTCAGGATCCTATTCATTTACTTTTTTTACATAAATCTAGAGTAGCATCACTGAAGACTTCTTAATGCTAGCAACTGGTTTTCACTAGTGTAAAGAACAGACCTCCACCAAAGCTAAGCCAGGGGAAACTGGTATTTCTCCAATATTTCTGATACTTCTCTATCTGAGAAGTGTAGGAATGCAGCAGAACCGGACTGAAATCAAGATCTGACATTCACCAATATTTCGTTAATCACAATTTCAGAAATATACTTCTAGAACTGATTCTTCTCTACTTAAAACTCAGTAATTCAGTGAGCTCTTAATCTCGAATTTGGAAAGTTGAAGCAAACTTTCCTTAAGACCTCACTAAAACCCAGGTGTTCGGGATCTTCCCAATACAACTATACTATGAGGTGCAAAGTAAACAGTCTAGTCCGTGTATAAATATTTAATAAGACGCTTGCATCTGGAGCAAAATGGAGCTAACTTAGTGTTCCCTATTTATAACGTAAACAGATTAGTTGCATGACACAGTGTTAGTACAAACTTTCCTTGACTATAAACATTTGCTGATGTATTGCACCAATAACGTAATGTATAGGAACAGAGGAAGTATTTACTCTGAGGAGTACATGTGGACAAGGTCCAATTTTGCAACCTCCTCTCACCTGACAGTGCCTTTTCCTGAAGGCTCTTGAGACAAGTTTTCTGTGCAACACGCTCCTTTCTACTGGCAAAGAGGAAAATGACCCCAGTTAAAAATCAATGGCAAGAGAAGATGCTGTTTTCCTCGTGTATCCCCACACAGAACAGATGCCACCACACTCATGATACTCCGCTTGGCGATGGACTGGCTCACCAGTCACTTCAAACAAGGACCTGCAAGGTTTCTTGAAACTAAACAAGTTCAAACATGTTCACTAACCGCCTGAAGAAAAGTTTGTTCTGAAGACCTAACCCTGCAATGTCCTGATTGCCCTCAGCTTTTGTTCATGTTTCTGTGTCTTCAGCGAGGCTCTCAATGGTATTACTGGATCTGGGTCTGACAATGACAACTAATGCTGAAGATGACACAAGCAATGGCAGGAAAAGCAGGCCAGTTCAGCTTCCTTCTCCCAGTCTACCCCTCTTAGTATTTATGTTGCAAGCTTGAATGTCTCCCTACAGCTTTTCTGATTGCTTACAATGCTGAGAACTCACATACCTGGAGACTCTCATTTCAGTACCTGAGTTAGAGTGCGAGATAACTTAGTACCAGCAGTGCTGGGAAGCTTCCCCTGTGCAACCTGGTTGTGCTCAGCGATCAGTGTGGACTCAGCGCTGTCTAGCTGAAGCAGCTCCTCTCTTTGCGTGAGGGGTGACCATAGAGTATATTGTCCTCAATGCTGTAGGGAAGGAAATAAAAAGAAAAGGCTCCATGGTAACAGGGAGAGTGACAGCAGAAGCACACGCTGAATTGGCAGGGACATTCAACTGGGAGATCCCATCGGAATGCAAGAAGCGATGAGTTCTTCCCACTCCCTGAAGATGACTGGTACAACAGGCACTCCTTGGTCACTGTTCCATCAGAGGAAATGAAATGACAACAGGCTGGCTGAAGACCAATGATATTAAGTGATCCAAATCCCATTACTATTGGGAACAAGGAACCCAATCCTATTCAATTTCAGAATCCATCTTAGAGGGTTCTGAAAAATCTCAGTGTAAACTCACAACAAGTATTTGCTAAAGACAATTCAGATGGGACCAAGAGCAGCCAAAAATTTTGAGGTATTAAAATGTATTATTTCCTCCCAGAAGGAACTTCTCATTCCTGTGTTATTCTCCTTCAGGAAGAGACTACTGAAAGATGGGTGGCAATACGTTTCCTCTCCCATTTATTCTATTCTATTAATTCTATTCATCTTCTATAAAATCAGACCATTTTCATGTGGCCTTGTGATTTGAGACAGCATGAAAAGATGCTAATTCCGTCAGAGCTTTTTCACATGCAAATTTTCAAATGCCAGACACAGTAATATAGTAAAACCACATGGGCCACAGCTCTTCTTAACTAATCAAACACTGAAGAGAGGCAGCTTCTTTACAGGGGATATTTCTATTGCTGATCTCTTGAGGGGATGGAAAAGCAGGTACGAATCTTATGGAAGCATAAAAGTCTCATAAGTCTCCTGTTCACAGTTTACTTTACATCTATTCTCAGGCCAACATTTCCACACTTAAAATAAGTATGTGAGAAATTATTAAAACTCTTTGTTGAAGTCCATCAACTTACATTTAATGTCCCAGAGGATTATTTTAAGAAATAACAAGTTGGACAGGCATAAAGTAAATTATTTACACTGCCAACTGTCTTGAACAGGGCTAGTCAGGCTCCTGCGGATGGTCATTTGCCATTCAAAAAGCCCCATGTGTGCCCATGATTCAACTTAGTTTCTAAAGTCAGGCCAGAAACATAAATTATAGACTTATCAGGAACTGCAGCTCCCTTTTTTTCAACAGAATTTCCACCCTCAAACAGGACCAGGCTCTTCTCCAAGCTAAACTCCATCCATGTGCTCTGCCATTGCGAGTGGCAAACACGTAAGATAGATCAACACTGTATTTTGAGTGTAGACCTGACTCCAAGTTGAAGCCCACACTTAGCTGGCATCCAAGCAGGCAAATGCACGTGTCTGCCTGGTTGTGGGCTTCAGGTACGTTTGGGTATACATCAAAGGAAAATACCATGCTCGCTCTGATGCAACTTGGCAGGGACAGATCCAAATACCTAGCCCGAACCATAAAACTGAACATTCCTTGCAGTTACACAGCATAACCGGTGTGGGAAGTAGAAGACACGACTTGTATGAAATGAGCACTGATGGGACTTGTGAGCTACCTGTATTCATGATGACCTTATCACGTGTGTGCCAAGTCACACACTGCTGCCTTGCGTAGTCTCAGACCTATGCTCCTGAAGACAATCCAGACAGGCCTAGGATAAACAGCTGAGACCAGCAATAAACGGAAATGGAAACAGTCACAGAAAAGCGAAACATAAGGCTTTTATGGCCATAGTCTGAAGCACTGAAAGTAATCCCTATTAACATAGTTGGCTACCAAGATAATAACTGCAGCTGTACTATTAACAATGTGGAAACCGGTCATTGTTTCCTTTTCAGTACCTTCACAATTATCAAATAGGGAACTATGGTACTTGTTTGTGCTCACGTACTTACTAGACAGAAGCCAGTTGTACCATATGCTTTCCAATATATATCAAAAAAGTGATTAAAAAAAATAATAAAATCTTACAAACAGGGCTTTAGGCTTCAAGTCAAATATTTTTAATCTATTAGGCTTTACTCATGAGTAACCCCGAAGTACAAAGGGGAAATGTGAACCAAATGCTGAGCTTGTTAGTAAAGCATAAGTGAAAAAAAATTAATTATGCATATACCAGATGGTTCTTATCAGAGGTAAGTCAGTATTCCTCAAGAATCTTTATTTTTGTTTGTCACAGTTATTTGTTTCTATGTCCAGTTAAAACAGAGGAAATTTAATTAAGTGCAGGACTATTTAACAAGGATGTTATTTTTTTAAATGAAACACACTCCCCCTTCAATTTCTCTTGTGCCAAGAGATGCATTTACTGAAAAAGTGTAGATGGAAGAAAAGAAAAAAATTGAAGACTGTGTAAACTGCATTTTCCTCTGCAGGTCTTTAAACACTGAAACATTATTGAAATGGATACAACAAGCACCACAATCACTCAGAATTCATTAAGACACATTACAAAATAACAATAAAAATCGCAAACCCATTTTGCAAGGGCAAGGAAACCACTTTTAAATGCTTCTCCTGATGTGGCACTGCAAGTCACAGCCTGGGAACATGGCAGAATTGTGCTGCTCAAAGAGGAGGTCTGGAAGAGATCACATATCTGGAGGTTTCTGAGAAGCCTATTGCACAAGATCTAAGGACCATTCAAGCTTCACCACCCTTGAGGGACACACAGTTTGCTTTTTCCTCCAGGCAAACTACACTGTGATACATGTGATACAGTAAGACAGGAAAAAAACCCAATGTTCCTTCCTTCCTCCTGCCCATTCCCATTTGTCCATCTGCTGAAGAGAAAACCTTCACCTCTCTGAAGTAATTGAACTAATCAAAAGTTCAACATCAGGAACTTGTGTGTGTTTCTAATAGCCAGCTCACAGAACTGTTCCTGAAACCTCCTCCAAGGGTAATGCCCTGCGCTGGAACTCGGTGAAGTATGACGGACACAGTTCTGAAATGCCACGTCTACCCAGAACGGTCACAATTTAGTATCATTTCCAAAATACATCAAGTCTTCATTTTGCAAAGGAGATTGGGTTCACAGAAATGCACTTCCTTCAGCTAGAACATCCTGCCAACACTATATGTAGTATTCACACAGCTTCTTTTAAACGTGAAGAAAAATACATCAGGAGGTATTTCTCTTGAAACCGCTTCCCTTATGCAAAATTCACAAAAAAAGGCCCACATAAATGGTTGTTTGAGCAGTCATTCTTAGAAGCCTGAAAGCAATTTGCTTTAAAGGTTTGAAAATTAAAATCCTGGCCTTCTTACAGCTGATGGCAAATCCCTCAATAACACCAACGGAACCCAGCTTTCCTCTTCAGTATAGACTGAAGAGTTCATAATACCAGTAACAACAATGGCATGCGACAGAGCAAAGGCACCGCTTACCGCAGATACTGTCTTACCAAATGAAAGAAAATCTAAAGACATCTAAATGTGGTACACCTGACACATCCTCATGCAAGAAAAAATAATGCAGAATACGGCACCTACATTAACACTGTGAAGGAAACCCTGCCCGCTTTCTGTCACCCAGTGCACAAAATAAAGCCACTGTAAGCAGAACTATTATGCACCCAAATGTTCTCAGGAGTTAACGCACATTCCGGCTGATAAAAAAGAAGGGAATGGTTAGAATAGATTAGTTCAGGTTTTAGTTCTGATGTTAGAAAAACAAGTGAAGTTTAATTACTTCATTGCCCTGGAAAGAGTCTGGAGATAACACTTATGTCATTTATTGTTTCAAGAGAAAACATTAAATCTTAGGAAAATTTCCTTTAATGTCCCAGGAACACTGATCCAAGCCTACAAGGAACCACTGGGTGTCCCGTTGCTAGTTTTGTAATGCTTTTGGATTTACAGCTCAAGTGCAGCTGGAGTTATACAGGGAATGACCACCTGCTGCCTAGATTTTGCATGCAGGCTTTATTTATTTATTTTGAATTTGCTGTGAGACAGGCTGGGCTATATTTCCACTGCTAAGGATATTCCAAAGGTTAATATCCTCCAAAAACATTTTGTACTGTTAGGAAGACATGCTCTAATTAAAATGAGACAAGAACAATCTTTTCTGCTATCTTCTCTTTCACATGTCTCTAAGTTTGGAGATAAAATATATTCCAGAAGAATTTATTAACTATTTTCAGCAGTAGAGAGTGCTTTTAGTGTTTTATTTCAAAAGATTTGCTATTAAGTCACCTACCTGCCTGAAAATAGAGTTGAGTAAGCAGCAGATTTCTTAACTAAAACTTGAGAAAACATATAACTAAAGTAATTCTCAGAGACTGAAAGCACTTTGAAGCACCAACTGTCTCCTACCGTATGTTTGTAACTGCCCTGCACTGCAGGACTTCCGCCATCTCAGTTGGGATCCTCAGTCATTAGTCATCACAATAAAAGAAATGCTACAACAACATCATGTAGGTATTCAGAACGGCCAGCGCAGTCGGTAAGTATCAAGGGAAATCAAGCTTCACAAAGAAGAAACAAAACACGTTTAAAAATTTGCTAGAAAATATCCATTACCTATTTCTCATATAACAATATTCTGATTTACATTCCAGATGTTCACAAAGTGTGATTCATGATGACAGGGTAAGCCGTTCTCAATATATTTGTGGAACTACATTAAACAGTGTTTCCAATGAAAAGATTACTGATAAGCATGCACTGTGATTCACAGGACGGGCTGAGGGCAAGCGTTATTGCACCACTCCAAATAACTGGGAGCTAGTATGCTGTACATCTCCCAGGAAGTATCTGTCAAAGTATACATTGAGAGCGATGTCATTGTTCATCAATCCAAACCAGCCATCACTGCAGTTAAAGGTTCGAGTTACAAAAAATAAATTCATTATAAACAACAAAAAAACCAACCCCTTTACTGAACAGGGTTATTTATGAATCTTGTAACTATAGAGAGAAAGGATGTCCAGATCCAAGATACTTCTTTGGTTCTATGACCCACATTAATTATGTCTAACACAAAGTTACAGTCTGAAAATTTGTGTTACAAAGTGACTTTGCCTTGCAGAGCGCAGGCTCTGTGTGGGTACTCCAAGAGCTTACAGTTCTCTTACACCAAAATCTATTCCCTAAGCGTAGCAGTTTGCAGCAAACATAACTATGGCAAGAATATCCTGGCTGATGCGTTTGGTTTTTTTTTCCCCCACATTTAGAAATTTTCAGTGTGTTTTTGGAACCTGACAGGACATGGAAATAGCCAGACACCCAAGCAGACAGATGTTGCTGGTCTGGCAATAGAGATGTGAGCAGAACAAATTTGGTGTTGAAGAGGATTTGCCACCATGCTAATACATATCCCAGCTTCAGGAGCAGGTGGACAGGACACAGCTCAACTAAGCAGCAGAACAAGTTCTGCTATACTGCTCCCGCAGAATATTATGGATGTGAACACAAATCTAAGAGATCTATCTTAAAAATAACAGCTTTATCACACTTTGAAAGACAAAATTCAGTGCAGAACTGCATCACCCTTAGCGCTAACACTAGGTACTAAAAAATTCTTCATTTACTGTACGCTGAGAATTCAGCACACACTGAGTCATTCTATTAAAGAGCTCTCTTTGATCATTTAAAAAAAAGTACAAGAAGCTTTAAGAGACAACCAGAGATTTCTTGTTAATAGTCCTTCAAAGTTGTGCATCGTTTGTACTGTATTTATTATGGAGTAAAACCAGACGTTTTTAAATTGCTTTGACTTTCTGTTTATTAGTTTTGGCAACACTCTGCTGTTTTTAAAAAAAGACCAAAAAAAAAATCTTTCAAAAATCACCCATTATTAATAAGGACATCTAGGCTACTTTTCCCAAAACAAGTAACGGTATGAGATACCTGGTACAACTCAGTTATCCCCTTCTTGTTGCAGTTCACACCTTCCCTCCAAGTCTTCTAAGTTGGCAATTCCACAGAAGGTCACAGAGTAGGAAATATGTCACCCATAAAATCAGCTTAACATTAGACAGTTGTGAAAATATGCTTGTTCTATCTAATGAATTTATGACTTAGTAGAGAGCAATAGCTAAAATGTCCCTAAGCAACAGCTTAAAAGGAGCAGACTGGCAAACCCCTGAGTTTTTCCTCCTATTTTTGCAGATTTAGTTCGAGGGAAAAGTTGATACACCTCTTTCTTTATCTTGTTTTATCAGCATCTCTCTTCTTCCACACTTAAGAAATTTGGGAGTCTTTCATACAGGATTTTTTAGAAACTGCCATTTTCTCCTCAGCCATGCTGCACTCTCATTCCTACATATAAGCTCAGAACGCAGAATCCCTGCCCACTGCTCCCTCATCTTTCTTATGGGCTATGTGCTCCACCTTTTTATAGCTATTGTTATACAATTTACGCTTATGCCCGGATTCTCAGCCAGACCATTCTGTATCCTGCATGCAATTTGTTCCTCTCTTATTCTCACTATGTTCTGTTATTTGGATGCTCCTTTATTTGTCCAAAATAAAGCCATCGTTCTCTTTCCTTTTTGGTCAGACCTCCTACATGAGATGCCTATTGTGATAACAACCCCTGGTTTTCCTTTCTTTCATTTTCTTCACCATCAAATGTTTAGAAAGTCAGCCCTGACATTTTCCTGGACGCTAACAAGCACACACATTCCTCACAAGGAGACAGCTTTGAGAGTTGGGGTTGTTCAGCCTGGAGAAGAGAAGGCTTTGGGGAGACCTTATAGCAGCCTTCCAGTATCTGAAGGGGGCCTACAAGAAATCTGGAGAGGGACTTTTTACAAGGGCATGTAGTGATGGGACAAGGCATAATGGCTTCAAACTAGAAGAGGGGAGATTTAGATTAGATATTAGGATGAAACTCTTTACTGTGAGAGTGGTGAGACAGTGGAACAGGTTGCTCAGAGAACTTGTGGCTGCCCCATCCCTGGAGATGTTCAAGGCCAGGTTGGACGGGGCTTTGAGCAACCTGGTCTAGTGGGAGGTGTCCCTGCAGAGGAGTTGGAACTAGGTGATCTTTAAGGGCCCTTCCAACCCAAACCATTCTGTGATTCTGCGATTCTCCCCGTTCTCCTTGCCTATCATTCATTCATGAACAAGCTACACCCTATTTGTACCAATCTTGCATTTATTCTAATAACCCCCTGTAATGCTGATGAAGCTTAGCTATAGACTAAGATCTTAAGTTCTTCTTTTTTATTTCCCAGAATCACTGACTTCTTTTCACTTCTTGGATGATCAGAAAACTGTTTCCTCTCATTTTTCCATGACTGTAGAGTAATCCCCACCTACTCACAGACAAAATAGCCCATTGAGGAAGCCAGCTTTTGTTTTAAACTTACCAGACTCTGTCATACAGATAGATCAGGTAACACACTCCAGAATCTTCCAGATGATTCTAAGCAATAAAAACTAATTTTGAAATAAACTCTTTTGCACCAATAATGCATACATGGCATTATGATTCAAACCCCCTTTCTTGTTTTTTTCTTCTTGTATTACCTGTCCGAAACTCAGAGAATGCCTGGTTATTTCCATTAAAGGCACAAGAGGTGTTATCTACCAGACTGAAAAAGAAGCATTAACCTACAGTTACTTCACAGCTCCTACTCTTTTTTGCTGTAGACCTATGTGTCCTTTTCTCTTCTGAAGCAGGGAAACTATCTCTAAAACAGCTTTTCAACCTCACTACTCAGCACGGAAAGCTGAGAAATGTTGGGATGTTCTCCTATCTTCTGAAATTTATGATTTCCTATCAGGAAAAGCTGCAATTCACAGCAAAAATGGTGCACATTTTTCCCAGAAAACAGGGATTGACAGCTAGCCTGGAGGACCCATACATTTGGCTTTACTTCCAACTAATTGGCACTACAGCTTCTTTTACCACTGCAAATACAGTTTTGCCTGGTTAACCATCTTCATTGTGCGCTATCTGGCTGCAGGCTCCATGACTGGCGTACTTCCTGCCTATCTGTTGCCTAATTAAGTTTGCTTTGTAGTAATCCCTGCTGTCGGCTGTTTTCCTGGCTCATGAATTGGCTCCTAACCTGACTGTCGGCCAAATCTCTTAGAACTGGGCCTTACTCATAGATTGGTTCTGTGATCCTTCTGTTTCCGAAAGGCTGACTTACTCAAGAGATCACACTGAAAATCTCTGTCACACCTTTGACTTACTGCCAACGGAAGCTCTTTAAAAAAGACTTGTTTCTGCAAAGGGCACCTCTTCTCATTTTAAGAGGCTTCAAAAAATAATTCGTACCAGGAATATTCTGAAGCAATCAGAAGATGGGCAAGTTTTGGGATGGGGTGAGAGGAGAGAGGTACAAAGAAAACAAGGTATTAAAGAGAACTTAACCTGGACTGAAAAAGGCTACTAAGACACAGTTTAGGTAGCAAATCCTCTACACAAATGCTATAGAATGTGATGGAAGAAAATGCCAATTAGATAATTTCAAGGCAGGTTCTAAGTTACCCCTTCTTGTCTGTTAACTGCTTGGAGAGGAAAGGCAAAGTCTTGTGCCATTCCTCAGATGTAAGAGGGCATCTCTTCAACTAAGACATTGCAGGAATCATCAGACAAAATCCTACTGCTTTTGTTAAGCAAAAGCCCAACTAGATGTTCCTATGTTCCAAAGACTCAAGTTAGCATTTGCTTTTCTAGCCCTGGGCAGGACACCAGAGAGTTTCTCTTCCTACAGGAATTCTTACTTGTCTTTCTGACTGCAAGGTGAAATGTCTGATAGAAAACAATTTTAAGAGCATTTGCAACTCTTCACCTACTGTGAATAAACGAATGAACAAAAGAAACTGAAGGGTCGATGTTAGTCCTGTTCTAAGGAGTTATACAGCAAGTAAAACACCACAGATTCATCAAACACTCCATTCTATAGGCAATAAAGACTTTGCAATTTTTATAATGAAAAGATTTGGATACGAAGTTGTTTTTACTCTCCAGCATTTAGGAAGCAGAGGGTGTTACAAGGAAACTGTTGTGGAACTCTCTGGTTTGTCCATATGGATCAAATCTGTAGCACAACTTGTCATTTTTGGTCTTGGAAAAAGCGGATACAAAGCTAGAACAGAAGGCCAGTAGTGGCAAGGCTCCAAAGAGGGAGGGAGAAGGCTAGTCCGGTTCTGTCTTCCTATCTGTCTACATACATAAAATGAAATCAGTGGGAGTGATGGCATTGGCTTCAAGGGGAACAGCACTTGACTCACCCAGATTACCAATGGAAGCTGTGGCAGCTTGCATAAGCAAGAAATTATAAAGTATCTATTCCACAGCAACATGCCTGCACCCTCAGCTCACAATGCCAGCATCAGAATGGAGAGAATCGTGTTTTTCTATGTCTTCAGATGAGGAGGACTTAACACAGCACACAGCAGAGCAAGCCGACTCTGCCACCAGCTGACCATGTGACTTTCAGTAGTTATCTCAGCTTAAACCCATACCAGTAACACCTCACTCTTGAGAAGCTCTATTTGAGAAAACCAGAGACTCTTTTCGGGTAGAAAGGAGAAATAGAAAAGACATTCACTTGATTTGGTGAGACTACATAACTTCTTCTCAAGCTAAGACAACTCACAGCATTGTAGGGTCCAGCAAGGAGCTTTTTAAGAGCTCCATTTACTCCAAAAACACTGGAAAGACTTTAAAATCCTGGGTTGCAACTCACATGAAGCACAATTAACTAGAACAGTGACAGATACTTCTTTGCTGGGCTTTTCCAAGCCATCTGGAAGCGCTCTATGGAGCGCAGTTTGAGGACCCATGTTCTGGTTGATTTCAAAAGTAAACACAGGCCCCCACTGCAATTACAAAATATGCTGCCCTTGCAGGCAGATTTAGAAACACTTTCAGGTCACTGAGTCACCTCAGCCACCCTGGTGATACAGCAATGCTACGGCTTCTCGTTAGTTTCCAAAGCTGTGCAAATCATCTTAATGGGATATGTTCCCTAGAATATATTTAGCTTCATTTAGTGCACACATCCTTTCGGCCAAACTACAAAACAAATGATGGAAACGTGATTTGCTACCAGAGACTCCTTAGTTAGCCTGCTTAAATACAGTTGTTCGCCCTTACTGAATTCTATGATGTCTGTAAGTAAGATAAGACGGGTGCCTGTCCCCTCGAGAAGTCTTCACAAATGTACTCAAGATTATTAGAGATGATGTAAGACCATGCATATGAACAGGTTTGGTCTTGATACCCATTGCATAAGGGATACTTTCAAATGCAATAAGATCCATTTTATTTATGTTGTTTTAGTTAGTGTACAGTGTGGTTCTCATTAGAGGGCTAGGCTCCATGTATTTAGGTTGGGTCAGGAGGACATGTACAATAATTGCTTAATGCCGCACTTGGCAAAGTTAGTTTTATTACTGGGGAAAAAAAAAAAATTTGGCAGTTGTTAAAAAAGCAGCTGGCACATAAGTTGTTTGACTTAACTATTACCTCATTTTCTCTCAAAATATTGCCAAAACTTCTTAATGACAGTGAACAGATGGTCAACATTTTTCAACGTTATAGATAATCCTTTTCCCAAATCAAATGATGGCATTTTATTTGTTTAACCAGAAGGGGATTTGAACAAGAATTAGACATCATTTAGATATATTCCATGACCAGTATTTACTAAGGGGGAAAGTACTGCAATATTGTCAAAACTGCAACACATCAAAATAATTTAAAATGAAGTATAGGTCTTACATTCACTTTTGGAGGAGAAGGGTCTGGTTGCTGGCTGATTGCTAGTGCTCAGAAGCCTTGGTAGACAGCAGCCTGCCTGCCTTCCTACGCCACTGTGCGCAGTCAGTGACACTGCACTCAGTCCACCTTAGAGTTCAACCTCCGATATCACACAGTCAGCTGGTACAGAAAGAAGGATGAGGAGAGGAGAGAAATTTGACAGGCTGATGAAGTCTCTTACATGAGGTAGACATACACAAAAGTCCAAGATGTTTCATCTTCAGATATGACTAAAAGACAATAAAAAGACACAAAGAGATGAAACACAGAAAAGCAGGTCAGGACAATAGTTTATAAGTAGTATTTCCAGACACCAGTCAGAAAGGAGACTATAGCTGCTTCTGCTGAAGCCAGAAGAAAGTGACACAAATTGTTCATGTGTAGACAGGAAGGAAATGGAATTTGAGATACTGCAGAGAATGTCAGAAACTTGTTATAACCTGGCTGGAAGAGACAAGTCAAGGATGTCATCTAAGACAGCGGATTGACTGAAAAGATGCTGGTGTTGACAACAGCAAAGGGAACAGCAGGAAAAGGAGGACTTAGTTAAAAACAGGACATTGGCTTCTGGCACTATTGCATCTAAGGTGACAGTGAGACATTTTTAAGGACATTTGTACACGTCTGGTGGGACACACAGCTGATGGTAGAAGGGGAGAAAAGGAAAACAACTCATTATATTGAGACAGTGAATAAATATACAGAAAAATAGAAAAGAGGAATTTGCAAAAGCCGAAGGAGTGAAAAATACTGAGGCCTCACATGTCTACCAGATCTGAGCCCTGAAGTTTGGCTACGAGATTTTAACAACGTATTTTCAGTGACCAAAGCACAGGAGTTGGACTGGAAGTTGCCTACAATGCAAATGGAAAGGAAGAACCTACAATAACAGTTGGAGAAGCCCAGAGGTGAAATCAGAAATTATGGCAAAACATACATGTAGTCTAGTCCAAACTTTTGGGTTCTTTTGCAACAGGAAAAAATAATTGGCTGTATTTATTCTAAGAAGGGTCCTGGAGAGAAATCTTTGGGTGGAGGTAACAAGGAGAAAAAGCCAGGAAGCATGGCTTCACAGATTGTTTTAAACTGGATGATGAAGAACTCACTCTAGAATTAAGCAACACTTCATTCCCACCTGAATTATCTAACCACCTTTTCTGAGCTCCCACTAACTAGAAACTGATTCCATGTTCCTGCATATAAATTTTGTGGTATTTGCTACTGTGTACTGTCTTGCTTGACCAAGCTTAAGCATATTGCAAGAAGCAGCAATTAGGACCACTGCTAAATGGCCAACACTTCCTCAAGAACTATTATAACGCAATAATCGCTCCTTCTCTTAGATGTGAAGAGATCTTTAGAAAAAATAACTACATAATGATCCCAGTATTACCTATACCAGGCTGATTATCCACGGTTAGTACACTAAGACAATATTTAGAACTGCTCATATCTTGGCACTGTCAGTTTGAAGGAAATGTCAACATCTCATAGTCTGGTTCAATTTTAATTGGTATGGCAGGCCAACCTGCAGGCCACAGATATCAAAATGGCATCACTATGTCCTACAGTGCTTGTCAAGCCAGGTAGTAGGAAGTCACAAAGAAACAGAAGTTTGAACCAACAGCTTAACAGAATTTTATCTCCAGCAAATATGTTTGTGTAAAACACTTCTGCAAAAAAAATTCATTTTGTTGAGTCGACACTTCCAAAGAAATTGTGTTTCATCAGGAAATCCCTAAACTGTTCCAATTAGAGTGTTTAACCAGCCAAAGCAGAATTCAGCAAACATTATTAAAAAACACAAGTTGTAATTATTACAATTTCATAGCAAAGAAATGTCAACCAATCTTCAACTAATTATCACAAGAGAGGCACTTTGTACACCCAGTATTAAGTTGAGGGGATTAGTTCCAGACAAAAGTTAATCTAAGATCTCTTGCCAATGCGACATTAGTTTATGCTAGATAACAATTAGATTAAATCATCCAAAGTTCTGACCTCAGGTTACGCTGTTCAGTGCATGGATGTTGGGGATCTGTCTATCTTTTCTAGCTTGTTTGATCTGCAGTAATTCTATCAAAAACTCTTCGATTGCCCACAGATAATTTACACTACATTTACTATCATCATTTTAACTTCAGAGAAAACCTGTGGAATCTCATGTATCTCTGGGTACGCTAGCCTTTAATTCAGATAGTGACTGCATTTTTGAGCAAAATCCTTCAATCTTACTCAATCTCTCCTACTCACTGTGCTTTGCTTCACATTGCAGTGTAGTCTTCGAGTACAAAAATATGATTTCTTTTGAGTGAGGCAAGGTCAGGAGATGGGCTCCATGGCATACCTAAAACACTCCGGTGCTCTTTCACTTCATGGGACCAGACTCGCTTTAGTGTAAGGTGTCCACCATGTCCTCAGAACCAGCTGCCTCATTCTACAGATACACTCCTTTCCAACCACACCAGTTGCTAGAAATAACCTGTGTGTGGATTTTTTCTGAGATGGGAAATAAGTTCTATAACGCCATTAATAGTTTTCTAATTGATCATATAATCATATTTTAATGGGCTTTAAAGAACACAGGATGCATAAGAAATATATACATTATTTGACATGATCACATATCACAGGAAAAAATGAAATATAATTGGTAACATCAAGTTCTCCCAATTTACAGCAATTCTAAGCTGTAAAATCCATCTCTGCTGAGTAATTTGTGGAGCCTTGGAAACAATTTCTAAATTTTTTTTCCTTGAAATTCTTTTTTGGTGGAGGAGGTGAGGACAGGACTTAGAATGAAAAAAATGAAAGATTAGTATCAGCTGAAGAGCTCCAGCACATGTTGAGCAAAGTTTAAAACAAACCCTAATATTGTTATAAATTCCAAGATAAGTGAACAGGCATCAGGAGAAGGTATACATGCAACAAGGACTGTGTCTGCTAGTTTATCTTTGGGAGTGTTTGAAAGTAGATGACAGTATATAAAAACAAAAAAGCCAACACTATCATAAACAAATGCAAAATGAGCTGCAGAGATGAAATGGTGCAGGCCGTCTACTATTTAGTGCTTCTTGAAACTCTGCAAATAGGGAAAATGTCCTCCTGGTCACTGCTGACTTATCTGGCCTGCATTTCTTAGCAAGACAGCCATCAATACTGCATTAAGTTTTCAAAGGGCATTATCCCTGCCCGTAAACTGTGGATCAAACAGTGAGAAAGGGGAGTGAAAAATAATTTTTTAAACACAGTAATTTCTTCTGACAGTTCCAAAAATGTCCTAGCTGTAGATCACTCACCTGCACTGGAACGATACATATTAGAAATCCAGCTTTTCACTAGAGACTAGCATCAGAATTTACATTCACTTCTTCACATGATAATCTAACACTGTTGCTTTTTCTACCTTCCTTCTTGTGCTTCATAGTTTAATATAAAGCGCTTTTTCTAGCCATCAGTTATTGTTCTGAAAGAGGACTGTAAGACTTACATGCAGAAGTGGGTTCAATAAGTGTAAGTTTGTGTTCAGACTGTCTCCCTTCCCAAAAAGATTGCATGCACCAGGGTACATCTGAGTACCTCCACTATCAGAGCAGACTTCCTTTTAAAATTGCCTTGTTGTGCTAGTTTGATAGCTGGTATCTCAGCTGAGCAGAAGAAAGGGAGTAGGGCCGCAGATTTAGAAGTCCCACATGTTCACCTAGAGACTCCAGTTGTAGGTAGGGGCTCTTACATTCTCTGTGATACTACCTGGCATTTTTTTTGCACAGCATTATGTTAGATTTCATATTAGAGTCAGTATAAGTTCTAACAATGCAGTTTAGGGGAACTGAATAACCATATCCAAAACTCCTAGATTTGTAACTGGCCAAAATCAGTTTGGCGGGCTTCTCCTGCTATTATATTTACTCTTAAACTGTCATATGACATGTAAGCTTAACTAGGTATCTTCTTGTGCATTTAAGAGCCACAAACTCAGTTTAATCTTTTCATTTGACCTCTGAAAAAACCTCCAGAAAAGGTCCTAGCTGGGACCTTTCAGTGAAGGTAATACCTCTCCACTAAGAACCGGACTTCTGCACAAATCAGTGGGCTGTTACCCATGAATCTTTACAAGATAGGAGATGATAAAGAGGGGAGAACGGTTGCAATGTGGGCCAGGAGTTTTGCCATTGAAGTACATAGAGCCAGGCTTTTCATTAACTTCTCATTAGATACAAAGACCAATTCTGAATCACTAGCTAAGATGAAGGATGCTTTCACAACAGATTTCTTCTTGTGCAGGCTTCATAGTAAATTGGACCACATTAAACTTCACTGAACAGCCTAAAATGGGTAACAGCTAGCATCATGGCTTTTCAAAGTTAATGCAAGCCATCGGGACTACTAACAGAAGTGAAATTTTGCTCTCGTAGATGTGCCTTGATGCTCTGCTAGAAGAACTCTCTAAGTGGCTGCTAGACAAACACTATACCACCCTTCCTTCTAAAAAGAATCCCAATCTATTCCACAAAGAGCTGAGTTACTTTACAGAGATTAGTCTTCTACCAAGCTCCTTCTTAAAGATAAGGAGGTTATACTTGTTTTCTTTCTGGTTTTCATTGTTTGTTTTTTAATATCTTGCACAGGTACTAACAGTCTATAGCAAAAACAAGAACATGGGGACATGGGGGTTCTACATGTCTACATCCCATTTCTAGAAATATCTTTCACTAATCAGGCAGTGGGTCTTAGACACTTTTGACATTTTTATTGCCCAAATAATTTTTTTTAAAGTATCTGGTCAGAAACAAGTTCATCACAGCTTGATCTGATCAGAAGTGCACCCAGGAAGGAGGACATTTAAGGACACTGCCTGTATTATTTTCATTGAGCTGCCAGCTTATTGTCATTTTTCTTGCGCTTTTTAGCTATTTCTTTCTTTTAAAAAGAAAGCTTAGCTTTATTCTGATCTGGTTAATTGTGCAAAATTGACAGCTGAAACATTTTTTTTAAACAAAATATGGATTCAGGGCATTGGCAAAGTCCCATCTCCCATTTGGCTGTTCTGAACTTAAAGGTTTTGCAGCAATGGAGGAGAAGCTAGGCAGGTAGCCAAGGAATTAGCCTGAGGCCGTACAGTCTCCTCCAAGAAACAAGCTGTGCTGTAGGATACATAATCATACTATCTCCTTTCCCAGTTCAGCCAGTCACCGCCTCATCCTCTGGCATGGCAGGACTCCAGTAGCTGCCTGCAGATGTCCAAGAAGGTGTCAGCGGGGCTCAGTATGACTTGATGGAAGTAGTGTTGTAAAAGGGAAAGATTACCACTTCTAGCAGATAGTTTACTCCACGGACAGGTCTCAGTAGGATGGAACACGTGTTTAAGGAACTGAAAATGCCTACCAATACAGGTCACATAAGAAACAAGCTAAAAGCCAAATGAGTTCTCAGGTCAGCAATGAAAACAGCCTAAAATCTTTGTGACATCTTAACAAAAGAGATGCCAAGAGCTCATACTGCAAGGTCAACAGTGTTGTGGCCAGTTCAAACAATCAAGTTGAACCCCGGGAATGTAAAGAGACAGAAGAATGATGCTCATTGCTATCTAAAGGTCAAAGCATTTACAGGATATTGTGTTCCAGAAGCAAACTAGGTCTGTCCCTTACTGTATCTAACCACAAAAGGTGTTGAGCAATTGGCTTTAGCTCACACTCTAGGTTATGTTGAGAACTTCCTTGCAAAGTTCTTATGCTTGTCCGTTTAGACATGTTTTCACCCTGCCACATGATTTGAAAGAATTCTTATACTTCCAGAGCAAAAATATCACCCATTATCAATTAAGAATTCATGCTCAAGTCTGTCTGCAATTAGGGAAACATTTAAGCCCATGCTGATGATCATTTCTAAAGAGCAACACTTCCCTAAATTCAGTCCTAGAAAGTAATGCCTTGAATTTACCCATACTGTGTCACTGAAATACAAGGGAAAATAAAATAATCAGGACTACTAGTGTTTAAATAAGACTTAATTTCATTTTCTCTCAGAGGGTGACTTTTCAATATGATTTCAACAAGAATAACTGCTTTACTAAGCAAGACAACTAGTATTATTTCCCTTCTCCTTAAGCCCTTCCAAGTTAATTCTTCAAGTACCTACAATGCAGCTCTTTCCTCCTTTCATCTCCATAATCAAACTCTGCAAGATTCATTTTGGTAAGTGCTAAAATACTTTAGAGACTTTAAGAGAAAATACCAAGTAGACAGTGTCTGGACAAAAATTAACATCGTAATTGAAGGCAGAGTGAAGTCAGCAGCTCTGGATTAAGCTAAGACAGGAAATGACCAGCTGCATTAAGATAAAAGTTATAACCCTTTCATACAATCAAAAGAAACTAAAGATTTTTGCAGAAAACTTTCTTAAATATTTGGTTGCTTCAAATACAGACTTCAGAGAGAGAGGCTTTAGCTAAACAAAAGACTCTCTCAAAGGGAAATGCTTAGTTTCATTCAGAGTTTTGTTCCTTCACAAACAAATACCAAAGTCAAAAACACTCCCACAAACAAACGGAAGCTATTACAGTAAGGACTGGGCAAAATCTGTACTGGAAGGCCACACTACTTTGATTTTCCTTTTTAATTGTCGTAATCTACTTAAAAACCATCTGACTTTTTGGAAGTAGGGCTCAGATCACATACAGAAATGAGATTCCATTGAAGACTCATTGCAAAGCTAGCAATTTGTAAAGCTTTAGAACAGCTTTTGAAACCTTGGCCAGGGGCATTTGAATTGCAGCTGGTCTTCGTCATTTCTCTTGTTTCGTGAGGTCATTAGATTGAGAACTACACACATTAACTTGGGGTTTATTTATTTATTTATTTATAGGAAGATTGATAGAAGACACAAGGACTAGTGGTATTAGTGAAGACAAACTTACCCGCGCACCCTTCTCTGGAAAACATTTGCATCCAGCGCTGCAATCGCGGCCCCCACACGGTCCACTGTAAGACTTCTTTCCACCCTGTTAAAAAAAAATAGAAAAGAAGAAAATTGAATGTCATAACTATTTGTCAGCTGAAGATCTTCTCTAATTAAAATGCTTTGTTTCAGCATTTTTCACTTATGTTACATTTGTTGTGTGAATTTGCTGGGAAATAATAGTTACTATATTTTGCTGGCAAAATATAGTTACATTTTAACTTCTCTGTAATTGGGTTATTTTTAGAACCATCAAATAGACAGAAAAAGTTGGTTTAGAAATCCTTTGAGGACACGTGAATTTACACAAGTTGGTGCTATTCTGGAAGCTGATGAGTGCTTTCTAAGGCTACCAAACCCCATAAAACTAGATGATGTTTTGAGATACTCAGTACGCTATTAGACTAGGATCACAATCAATAATTAGAACTTGTGCTTCAGCCATCCTTCATGCTCAAGTATTCTCTACGTCAATGAGAGCTACCAAGACAAATTTAACCTTGTGATCTTCGCACATTTGTAAGAGCAAGAAGCTGTACCCCCTGAGCCACAAGAATAGAGAAACTCCTGGATGAGAGAAGGTGGCATTTTTAACTAACAATAAACGTACAAAGATGACAGCGGAAAACCACCATGGATTGGATTTAATCTGAAAATATATTCTGAATTTGCTGTACCAACATTAGTTATTTCAAATATAATTATAATATTTACATATATCTTAAGTCCCTATATCACAAACTTAATTCCCAGCTAATACAGATTGTGACAGTACGTGAAAGTCAACTACGTGAGTTTAGTTTAGAGTTTGACCCACTCCCTCCCACACTCAACAGGCTCAAAATACTGCTCTGCCAAAAGCCCTGCAACACTACTGACAACACCGTAACAGTCCTGGAAAAAAGTTCAATTTAGCCACTCACTAAGAACATCGTGCTCTAAGGAAACTGTCTTTCACTGTCAAGTGTGCTCCGGCACAGTCCCCAGGTTTTGGACCTCTGAGTGGAATAAACATTTAAGCTCCTCACATCAAGGTGACCAAACTAAGTGCTGAAACAAGTTCAGACTGGAACTGAACGTTTCCTTACTAAAAGCATTCACAGAAAATATTTTTAAAGCCTTTAAAATTTCCTGACATCTGTCAGTGAGGAACGTGGAAAATGAAAGGCAATACATGCAAGTTTCTCATGTACTTTTGAACTTCTTTGCAGCAGCTTTCTCAAAGAAAGTAACTAGTCTGACATCACTTGGTAAGTTTTCTGCTAAAGGTAAATAAAGAAGCTCTATACACCCTCACATTCGCATCATTTTGCTAAATTAAACACCTCTTTTTAAGGCAGTATAGAACGAACAGATATTAACAAAAAGCCTTAAATTCAGCCTCCCATACTTCCCTAGCCTGAAGGGAGCATTATCTCTTGCCGCAAAATAGTCATAACAACCTTCAAGCAATTCTAAGAGGCATCAAGTATGAAAAAACCCCATGCAAACAGTAGTTTTGCAGACTTTTGGGCGGTTTTGTTCAAATGAGATCTCATTAGACATGGGGCTTTTGGACTACTCATTAACATCCTACGGTAGGATCTAACAAAACACTTGAGGAGAACAAAGAAAGAGTGATACATCGCAAGAGAGGCACCAGAAAAGGAAACACAATGCAGGCAATCCTGACCCTAGGCAGCAGGAAATAAAAGTAAGCTTCACACAGTAAAGGTAAAAACAAAAAAACCCAAGCAAAGTAGAGCAGAAAAATTGTATCTAGAGGTTATATAATAGATGGTAAGAGCATCTCCAAGCTGCTCAGACAAGGAATGATCAGCATGAATTCGAGTCTGCAATGTACGCTGGCAAAGGCTCAGTACATTAAAAACTGGTCCCTGTCTTAACAGACACACTGCTGAGAAGTCGTTTCTCACCACAAGTATTATTAAGACTGCAGGATCTGCTTCTAAGAAGACTTAAGAGTCAAGTGCACCAAGACACGCCTTTTGCCATGATTATATGCATTTTTGCAGTGGAAATTTGGACTCATACATTGGCTAGCAATATCTCTATTCCCGACACTTAACCTTACATTTACACTCTTAGCGGAGAGCTTTATGGCACCAGGGAATCCGATTATTCTTTCCCAGACATTTATTCAACCTTAAATTCTTCCAAGATTTCAACTTGCAATTAATTTTTTCTCCAGATTATTCTTCTTTCCAACAGTCATTTGCATGAGCCTTTGGGTCGTGTGGTTCTGTTAATTCTGCTTGCCTCAGAAGAGTGTAATGGCAAGGAAACTATTTCACAGCAGGTCTGGATTCTTCTAAGGTCACCGCCTTGCAACAGTTGCTGTCTCAGAGCACTGAAGCTGCATTTAGGCTGCAGAAAAGGAGGCTGAGGGGAGACCTTCTTGCTCTCTACAACCGCCTGACAGGAGGTTGTAACCATGTGGGGGTCGGTCCCTACTCCCTAGTAACAAACAACAGGACAAGAGGAAATGGCCTCAAGGGAGGTTTAGATTGGATATTAGGAAAAATTTTCACTGAAAGGGTTATCAAACATTGGAACAGGCTGCCCAGGGAAGTGGTGGAACCGCTGTCCCTGAAGGTGTTTTAAAAGATGGGTAGACTTGGTGCTTAGGGACATGGTTTAGTGGTGGATTTGGCAGTGTTAGGTGGATGGCTGGATTCGATGATCTTAAAGGTCCCTTCCAACCTAGGTGATTCTATGATTCTAAGCTCACCTTGTTAGAAATCCCCCACCTCTGGTGGCAATCGGGTCCTTCCCAGTGGCAGACAAAACGCAGTGAGTCTTTCCATCCCCCGCTGCTCGTGCTGCTCCCCACAGTGCTGTGGTTTGCAAATACGGTTCTAATCAAAATCCCGCTGAAGTCAAAAGAAATCTTTCCATTGAATTTATTGGAAGCTGGATCAAACTTTCACTGAGGCTTATTAAAAACTGAAAATATGTCCCCATTTTGTGTAATGTTGTGTTCACAATGTATTTCTAGGTTCCTCTGCACAGACTGAGGAGTCATTTTCCTCACTTGTGAATGAAAGCATTTGGAAAGGAAGCAAACCAAAGCCAGTTGGCTCCAAACCAGGTGTTATGTGTCCTAAGTATTTTATTTAGGGGAAGTAGCTGACATCAGACACTCCAAGGCTACTTAAATAGCAAACAGCCATGTGCATAATATTTATGAATACAAGTCTAAAGGCAGCATATGAGATTCTAGAGCACAGTGTTCTCTTCTGAAAAGGTTTAAGACATTTTTCCATTCAAATGCATGAATGCATAGGTCATTCGAACATTTATAGATTGTAATGTGAACCTGTAAGCACGGGCCCTTCATACTTGTTCTGTGTATATATTCAGGGAAGAGATCTTTCCAACTGCTCTGAGACACATTTAAGATTGACAAATACAGCCCCTCAGAAACAGTAAGAATTAAAGAAATGAGGGTACTAGGTACAGTAGTAAGTGCCACCATTATAACAGAAATTAATTAAACTATTTTAATTTCATTGGCTAGAAGTAGACCAAGGTTTTCAAAACAGAAAACATGAAATAGTAGCACTGTTAAAAAAATACATTCTCTGAGATTTAAACAGCCATAATATAAACTGAGTAACATACATACTCATTTTAATTGAGTTATTTCAGGCTTACGTAAGAATCACTAGCATTTCGATGTAGGAAAAAACACTTGATTTAAGAAGTACTGAAATGAGTAAGAAACTATTTTTAAAAGACATTCAAAAACAAGAGTCAGCGTAAGAGCAATCTTCCTCTTCTGCTTCTGGTGTACCTCCATCAAGCATTTATGCAGAGTTGATTCATTCAGATGGAGTGCCATTTGAATCTTTCCATTGACTGTTCTGGAGCAGAGCCAAAGAGAGTAAAGAAACCTAACAGCTGTGATGCCATAAGAGGTGTCCCAGACTCACGTTCATTCCAGCTTCTCTAGAGCAACACACAGGACCACAGAATAGCTGCAAATGATCTTGAAGGCCTCGCCTACAAATTCAAAGAAAATCGTACCTGCAGCACACATGGGACTAAACCAACTAACACAGGACTTCAGTGGGAGATTTCCAGGAAGCTCAGCTCAGATGCATGGGCTGGGGCCCAATTTTGCCTCAAAACTTCTGCTCTGTATCAAAGAGTCAACTTCAGAAGACTTGAAATGTATTGGCAGAAGACAATGATTTCAATCAGCCAGGAGTGTGAGCCAGCAGAGGAATGTAATGAAGGCACATTTTGGGAAAGGACAGCAGAAAGGTTAACAACATCATCTTCAACATGAGGAAGTTAAAGTAGCAGTGGCGATAACCGGAAAATAAATTGGAAACTTTTAGAAAAGAATGGATTCTAAGAAACGCCAGCATGCAAAATTGGAGGATGGGAAGTACACTGCAAAAAGAGCATGTCTGTGATAAGAGGAAAAAAAGACGATGATGATGATAAAGCGGAAAGTGAAAGAACCTCAGACTTGCATAAAAAGATATAGCAGGGATGAAAATATTTTCCCCAAGACTTATGTCCACTAACTTCCCAACTCCAGTTAAGGACTGCTCCAGTCCAGAGCAAAATCCTAACAAGAAACTTAATAATCAAAAGCTGGAAATGGAACATAATGAAAACTTCTGGAATCTTCAAATAAACATCTTTTATATAGTTCAGGATCCTATCATCTGCTGATGACTAATAAGGAAATTATCTTTACAGTACCAGACATTCAGACACCCTTGTAAAATTTCACAGCGAAAAAACTAGTGAAACACTATATCTCTGTTTACTTCATGAGCTACGTAATGCTGCTGCATTAACCTGAGTCTTTTTAGCCTTCATGGCTTTTAGGAATTAAATTCATTATAACATTTTCTTTCTCTATTACTCTTTCAGTTGTTGTATTACAGAATTTAGAGCCCAATTCTGAAAACACTTATCCACATGTTCAACTCCTCCCTAAGAAATCAGCAGATTCTACTTTGCTATGCGTGTGTTAATATGCAGTTTCCTTACTGACATGAAAGAACTTCAAAGGCTAAAAATCCTTGAAAAAAATTATAAACCAGAAACTATGGCAGTCTCTGCACTCGGAAATGGCAGTGTGACCCATCAAAGATAGCATAACATGATGCAGCAAATGGATTCAGTAATTCTTCCTAACACATGAGGTGTCACGGAGCAGAAATAAACTGACAGTCTTGCCAGTTAGATTGTATGAAAACAGTTGCTGGGATTTGTTTGGCAGTCAAATATTAAACAGGTGAGAATAAAATTAATCATGTCAGCAAATCATCAGATAAAATTAAAATACAAACACATTTTTCCCATGAAGAACATCAAGTGCCTGAACTCTTTTCAACTCTTTTCTAAGTGAGGTTCCCCAACCCTTGACTTGCGCTGTCTGCTCAGGTTTTTTTAATGGTATTGAGAGCTAGGTCAAGCCTAGGAGTTAATAATAGGAATTTTTTTTTCACGCTGGAGGGTAATCAATGGGAAGCAGCAGGTGAAGATAAAGTCCTGAGTAACTACCAAAGAGAAGAATGATACAAACCTCTGAGCAAACTGCCTCACCTGACATGTCCCAGGAACTCACCTTTTTCAGGCCACATCATCATAGTGCCTCATAGCTGTACACCCATCCAAGAGGAAAAAGTGACTACAGAGGTATTAATGACATGGTACAAGCACAAGCAGAGTTTTAGCTGGAATACAGTGCACAGTTTTTGTCACTTACTTTCAAGAAAGATGAACTCTGCACAGGCACAGAGCTAGAAAATCCCTCTGATTATAAACGTGTGATTTAAGAGTCTTCCTGCTACAGATCATGATTTATTTGGGCCAGCAAAATGAAGACCTGGAGGTCATACAATGGCCACCTATACATTCATCAGAACAGTAAATGACAGAGAAGTGAACAAACTTTATTTAAACAATGTTCTGGATACCACCCTGTTGCCTAGGAGCGTTTTAGACCTCTGACTGTCAGTAACTGAGAAGGTATGTCAACAGGAAGATCTCTTTGTGGTAAGAGTATATAAACCAGCACCATGAGTGACCATCAGTGACAGAACACTGCATTGTCTTATACTAACTAATTAGAGGAAAGGCCAGTGCTGGCACAAGAGCAAGTATGCATAAGCTTCCATAAATATATGCAGGAGAAATTAAGTTTTTGAGCAGAGGGCAACATTGTTCCAGTTATAAAGGCAAGAGACTTAACAATTTTGATGAACTGGTAATCCCTTTCAACGGAGATTGATACGACACAGTGGCCAGTCACAGTATGAGATGGGAGTCAGTGACTGCCACTTCTCCTTTGTTGCTAAAGCATTTCATGCCAAAGCATCACCTTCCCATCCAGTCCAGTTCCAGCCATTAGCACCAAAAGTGTCTAGAAAGCAGAGCATTGAAGAAAAATAAATTGACCTCATGAAATAAAAACTGATGGAAACCGTCCTCAAGGTCTCCACTTTCTACACCTACAAACTTCTCCCATGATTTGCTACATCAAAATCTGGTGTAAAATTGTGACAAGCCTGGAAAAGCATTTTTCATTGACTCTAATAGATTAGTGTAAAAACCACACATTCAAAAGTAAGAATCTAATAGAGTTTAAATACTAACTCATAAACCACATGTAAAGCCAGACTTCAAGCCCTTCTCTCGTCCTGAGGACCACCTTATTCTTCCAACAGTCCCACGGAAATGACTGGCCTCCAAACACTGCAGCAGTAGGAATGTCACATACTGGTTACTCAATGTTAACAGATTTGAATCTGGCTCTGAACAGCTCCGTCTTCTGGTATTTTGCAGTTTTGTTCATAGGATTACATAAAGCTGCAGATACTTTTTTCTGAATAGTCTCTCAGTCGATGAACATGCAGTTAAAACCAGACAGTTTATTTACAGCTTACATGAGCAAGGACACAACACAAAGCCACAAGCTTATCTTTTACTGCACAAAAGGTCTTTCAAATGGAGCTATTAAACTTGAATTTGTAGCTAAGATACTAATTCATTTCAGGGTTCACCGACTTCTTCGGTTAACCAATGTCCTCAAATATCTTCATTCATTTCATAGAGCTGGCAAACATCTTAACTGGCAGCTGAGACTAAATGATAGTTACTAATAGAAACCAAGCCTCTCCTCCAATTCAAATGACACAAGGTTACAAAACTTGGGGGAAATCCTGGCCTAGAGAAACTAGTGGCAAATTCTGACTGAAACAAATGCCATCCCATACCCACTCACTGCCTTCACTCCTGCCAGTGAGACAGGAGTGCTGTTGCACTGAAAAATAGATTTAAAACAAAACAGAATAAATGTTAAAGGTCAATTCTTCCACTTTATACACACAGTTAAAATGAACCGATGTCTTTCAAACGATAGAAGGATTGCCTGACTCTCATTTTTTGAGGAAACATGCATTTCTTATCCGTTGGATGGAACGTGGAGATAGACTTTGCAGACTTCTTATTCACTGAAGTAATTTTCACTCATACTAATAACATCATCAATTTCTGTGAAGGGAGACATTCTCCCAGTAAAAGATTTCCAGAGTACAAATTTGCCTATGACAGCTGCCAAGTATACTATTTATCATATTTGGGGCATACAAAATGGCTACAGACCTCATTACACATGTTAGTAAGTTAGAAAATTCATAAGCAGAGAACAGGTGGAGAACCTGGTCTGAAAACATGAATAATAGAATTCCAAACAGCTCCATGTCATTTAGAAAATCAAAAGCTTTATCTTTGCAGCTACACAGAATGAACGTTTCTTTCGTCATGTCTGCCAAGGTGTCTGTAACTGGCTGCAAAGTCATCAGCATCAGCCTCATCTATGCTTCAACCTGGTCTCCCCAGCCTGCGAGGCCTGGCAGCACTCAGACTTTAAGCATCCTACATTACTCCAGCATCCACCTGAGTGGCCAGTGCACTGGACCAACCGCTTTATATTTGAGTGATAAGCATGAATCAATTTTAAAATACTCAGTATTACAACAAGTATTATAAAACACTGTACGCTACCCTAATTTCTTTAAAGACTTTATCCACTCTGAGAAAGTCTTGTGATCTTTAGGATCCTGTCAGAGATCCTTGTTCTACAGCAACAACTCCACAGCCATATGAGACCATTTATAACCTCTAATACATAACAATGCAGATTTATGCAAGAGCTTTTGTTAGCTTTATTTCTTCTACTTGTTGAAATTCACAATGTATTTCTTAACAGATTACATTTAGCCAGGCATAAAGAATGTGTGTGCGGCCGTAGGCGCTACCCACATGCAGCCAGGAAACGGAACTACTGGCAGGCATGTGCTCCTCTGTTAGAGCCCATGCTCTGGATGGGAGCGCGGAAGAGCCCAGGGAAAGAGGTTTTCATTCCCTGCACCCCGTCGAGAGGGAGGGAGTTCTCTGCAATAACTTCACAATACTTCACAGTGCACAGGCAGCAGAGGGATATCCACAGGATCCATTATCATGCAAATGTGGCAGTGCGGAACAACGGGGAACAGCAGAATTATTGCACCCTGTTGTAAGGAAAAGTGCTTGCGGAGAAGGCACAGTGTCACCTCAGGGAACAAGAAATGCAAGGTCAGTTTGCTGTTTTAATTTAAAAAGAATCTGCCCATTGGTGGTGTTTATGCATCCCAAAATACATCCATTTGTATAAAGGAAACTTACGAAACTCACAGAAAAGTGACTTTTCAGAGCACATTCACATACTGTTGCAGCACGTAACACTGAAAAATCACTAACGAAATTGGCAAAGAATCTTCTTTCTTTACATCACTTTCTAAGCTGGGTATATGCCAAAGGAAGAGAAAAAAAAAATTGCCCTAGTTCTGCAGCCACACAGAGCTATAAGCTATAGAACCTAAAGCAGTGATTCCAATATCAGAGATAACTGTGTTATTTATACCATTTACCACAACTATTTACCAAGTTTGTACCTGCCCAACAGCTTTATAAGCCTCACACAACCCTCTACCTAAATCCAACACACATTGCCAGCTAGTGCAGATATTTACTGTACTAAGGTTACTGAACAGATTAATATTTAGGATACTAAACCCCATGTTACCAGATAGTTGGCTATTATAAAAAGTACCAATGATGCAGTTGTAGGACGTGGGCCTGATGATCAATACAAGTTGTACGGTGTATGTATATAACACCATGAACCAACACAAGCCTTTATAAACACCACAAGCAAATCAACTAAAAGTCAGTCTTAAAATACCCAAAATAACTCGCAACAGACAATGTGCGCTCTTTCATCAAACAACCTGCTTTTAGACAGCTTCTTACTTTATCCTTAATATCCCTGTGATACATATAAGTTTTCACACAACCTTAAAGGTATGCATATAGCTTGGAAACAAATTTTCATGAACAGCTACATTCATTCATTCATGGACTGAAAGGATAACACGATTCAAGCTACCCTTTTACTCCTGACAGTACCTCGCAAAAAGCTGTGTAATAGATGAAACATGAATTTTTTTTTTTTCTCCAAACAGTTGAAGTTTCCAGTCTTGTAGCCAGTTTTCAAGCCCCATTATAGACATCACCCTCTCATATTAACATGGATCTTTTAGAATCATCTTTAAAACCGTCTCATCTTTTCTAACCAGTTGCCAAAATGGGAGCACAAACTTCAGCATTGCATTTGCAAGCAATATAACGTTTCACTTTCAAAAAGAAATCCCAGATAATTATAATCCTGTAGAAGACTCTTCTGCAAATTCACTATGAAACTAACCATTCCCCTGTCAAACAATCTGCATGTTTCCTTTCTTTAAAGGGGAGGAAAAAAAACCTGGCATTCAGTACATTTTATAAGGGCATCGCTTTCCAATGACAACCACCGAGATTTTCAAGCCTGCTTTTCTATACTCAACATCTACAGAGTTCTGTTGCATGAGAAGTCACTCATTAAGACATTTTTTTGGAAATGGTATAAATTTAAGTTTTGGGTTTGAATACAAAAGCTTTTCATTCAATTGCAGCATAAATCAGGAAAATAATAACTTGAGTAACTTCATCCATTTCAACTAAAATGCTTGTCCAGAGGCTTATATAACTGAGGTGAATACAACTCCTTATATATAATTTTATTACCTTTCTACAGTTTTGCTTTCATTCCAGATACAGCTGGTCAGCGGACAAGCCCTGAAAGTGACTCAGCTCCTTCATCTTGTAAACAGTTCTAATACTTAAAAATACTAGAAGGAAAATCTTCATCAAAAGTCAAGGGAATGCTTACAGTACTTATCAGCAAAACATGTCCCAGAAGGTAAACTGGAATGTGTTCATTGTGATTCATCCTCCAATTTTACAGAAAACACAGACCACCAACTTTGAAAATATGGCAGCAACTTATTTGCATCTTATTCTCAAATTCATCATTCCCCAAAGCCATCTATTAAAAAACTTTTTTTTTAAATGAAGGTTCCAGAGCTGACAATCAAATGGTAAAACCCAAGGAAAACATTGGCAGAAACTGGTTGCTCTTTTAGTGATGCTCTTGGCAAAATGCTGATGGATTATAGAAGTGAGGGAGGGAGCTGCATCTGACCTTCCACTCCAAAGCTAACTACTAATCTCTCTCTGTATCTTTTGGATTTGAGTCAGAGAGAAAAAAAAAAAAAATCCCTGATGCAGAGATTACTCCGATGGAGTTACACTAGGGGTCAATATAGTCTTATGTGTGGGAGACAGCTGGTATAAGGATGCTTGATCTGTCTCCTGGGGAGACAGTGAAGAGTGGGATGAGCACAAGGAAACGCACAGCTATGAATGTGAGCGGAGCCTCTTAACAGAAGTGGCTTTTGAGCCATTTCTGGACTCAGACAATTTAGTCTGCTGACTCAGCCCGCATCAAAACACTGTCTAAAACAGAGGTGGAAGTTGTCAAATAGGAGCTACCATCGCTGCGCTTGAACAAACAACATCAGGTTCCTTTTCCTTTGCTATTCTGTCTGTGTCTTTGAAGGTACTGTCAAAGAAGTACAACTTGTGCAACCACCCCTTCCTGAAGACATCGCCAGTCTTGTGCAAAAGAATACTGTTCATTTCAATTATTTCTATGCCAGTTTCTTCCATTAAATTCTCATTTTCTCTCCTAAACAAAGTAAATCGACTAGTGGCAAAAGAAATAGCCAAAATTCCCCTAGTTCTGCTTTGTTTCAACTTTGTGCACATACAGTACACGTATCAGCAGTATTTGGAATCTCTTTATTAACTACTACTTTAATTTATTTACCTAATGAAAATGTGACCTGCCCAAAAGCAAGGCTCCACATTGTTGTACAGTTAAACATATCTTTAGAGAAAAAACATTGAAAGACTCAACTCCACAATGCACTAAGACGCATGCTTAATTCTGATGACCTCAGTGAGACCAAAGAACACAGCTGAACGCCTTACTAAAGAGAAATCAACTCAGGCACATTCTGGTTTTCATCACTGAAGTCCTCAGAAACGGCCCTCAGGACACAGCAACAGACTTCAGCATAGAGCAATCCTGCAAAAAAGTAAGTGTATGCATTACCGCTCTTCTTGCACAAAGATAAGAACCTCCTCGATTTGCCTCAGCCCCCACGAAGGCTGCCCTCTGACCAAAGCAGGGCAACTACCTGCCCTTCCCTGTTAGGGGTGACTCTGAACACGACACGGCAAGAAAAAACAAATTGCACTATTCCCTTTTCAGGAATAATTAACTTGAAAAAGATGAAAATGCCATTACTAGCATAACAGCAGCAGTGCTGCTCCAAAACACAGGGAGGGAAGTGTGAGAAACCCACTCTCTTATCTGACATTTTTATTTTAAATAAATATGCCATGTAGCTTTTAGCTGGAATGTGGCACACGTTTTGTGTGATTAGCCCAAGGAACAACATAAGCTGTTTGGAATATTCCAGATTCCTTCCTTGTCAGGATTAGGAAAAGGTTGTCCTCAGTACTGAATACCCAAGTATGTACATCTCCAAAGACACGGAACATACCTAGACAGCAACTTTTCTCCACAGCAAAGTGAGAAAAATAATCCTGATTTAGCCATAGCCATTTTTATGCCACCAATATTTCCAGAATACGTTTACAGAAAAACCTCCTGTATCTCTCCCCATGACATGGTACATGATAAAAATGCCTAGGACTACTTCAACAATCACATTATTTTGGAAAAATAATTCTTATTATACAACCCCCACTCCCCCCCCCCGATATTTTGGGGAGGGAATGCAAGCACTCCTATTAATAACTGCAGTAGGGATTCCAAATCTGCACTAAATAGCCTCACACAATGACAATGCCTTGCACTCGAATTCCTTGTTACATTACCAATAGACACTGATTAAGAAACTCTGATGTCCCATCCTTAATTACTAGAGGACTACAGTTTTGAAAATGAAAATGAGTGACTAAGAACTGGGTTTAGTTTAAAAAATGTTCCTGCAGCAAGCAATCATTGCTGTCACAAATAATGGAAATTATACGCAGATGGGTTGGGCACTTCTATTTTATACATAAACAATTAGCTCTGCCTGTATCCCAAATTAATGGTTACGGCTGTAGCATTTGTCTGTTCAGATTACTAATATACCTACCCCAGATTAAATTTCTAAAATAGGATGGCACACGTCAGCTGCAGACAGGGTGGAACCAACTAAGAACCACTCCCATGTGCAGAAACGGTTTAGTTAGCAAAGTATTATGGCCCACAGGCATAAAGTTTACCCAGCTTTTCTAGTTCGCTCACAATATCTAAAATCAAGGTCACTCGTTCTTTTTGGGATGGGACAGAAACAGCTCAGCCAACTCATTTTCTCTCACTTAACCTTTCATCCTATTTTTTAAATCTACATCACAAGTTACAAAAGGACCAAAACGCCCAAACTGTTGAAATTCTATGTAATTATAGTTTATCTAAATAAAAACATACGCACCCATCTCCTGGAACTGTCAGAAGACTACCTGTTATCGTACCAACATGGTTAACTCTTTAACCTCTATCCCCATAGCTTCACCAATTTGCTTTCTTTCCCTGTTCAGTCATTTAATCTCTATTCACCTCATACTCTGTGATCCTGCAAATAACGAGCTGGCTTGTAGCTGGACACCTCCTCACTAATATCCCTGGAGGTTTGTCATTGACTGAGGCAAGAATAGACTAAATTCATTGCAAATAGCACAGTGAGGAATCCCACTGTGTCATGTTCGTCAAGTCTTCCAGTAAATACTTACTACATCAGCTCTGGAAAGTACCAAGCACATTGCGTGTTCTTGGTTAATAAAATTGCAAAAGAAATTAGGGAATCACTTTGTGCTCCACCCACAAAATACTTCAAAGAGTAGCATCATTGAGAAATTGCTCTCCTACTTCTATGTTTGATTTGGATGCTGCACAATGAGTCCTTGTTGTTAACTAAGCTTTGGGCACCACAGTAGTAAGCATAATTAAGAAAAATGGGTTGTTTTTTTTTAAGTAAACATCTTTGTAGCTGTTCCTCTATCCTCTCTTCTATTTCTAGTATGCTATTTCTATTTTCAGGGAGTGGACTTATCAAGTCAGAACATGTTTTCCTCTGAGAAACACACAACTGTGGACTCTTGGCTGCTAATTACTTTGCAATCTTGATTGGTCATTTACCCTTTATCAGAAACGTAAGATGCCACCAGGTCAGCTGTACCATCTATAAATGGATTGCACTAGCGTAAATATCAGTGAAAAATCAGTTCCTTTGTGTTAAAATGAAAAATAATGAATGATGCATATAGTACATCCTTAAAATTGTATATACTCCTGCATGCACCTTAAACCGAGCAAACAAATTAAAAATAAAAAGTGTAAAATCAGACATGTTGTTCTTCTGTAACCGTATAACTCTGCAAAACAAAAGTTTCCTAAAAGACCCATCCAAGCAGCAAATGCAGGCTAAATGCCCTTTGAAGTCCAAAGGCTTCCCATTTAGCTTCTAACAGAGGATACATCAGTTGGCAATTAAAAATTTTCCAATACTATGAAAATATCAGAAATACAAAGAGTAAGCAACAGGTGGAAATTAAGGAAAAGTAAATTATGTTAAAAAAACCAAGAGCGCACATGTGAGATATTATATCACCATGCAAGCAAGCAGGCTTACATATCTAAACATGGATTTATTAAAGTAATTCCCTTTTCTAGCCACAGCTGTAGACAGTACAGTGACTTTGATGAGTCCTTCTATCATACTGATGATAATAACCATATGTTTCTAAACACAGCTTATCTATAAGCACATTTATCTCAAAGTCCTCTACAAACACAGAGGTGGTCCTGCAAAACATTTTTTCAAACAAGCCATCTCTGGGAGGAGACAGGGAGGGCAAACATTTTATCTATTGGAAATACTACATTTCAGACATTTTTTTCATTCCATATGGAACAAAGCTTAGGGAAAAAAAATCCTCAAAAATTAGTGTTTTCAGGATAAAATAAAATGGATGCTTTTAACATTGGAAAAAGAATTCTGGGCACACCTTTCATACTCTGCAGCAAGCCCTAGGGGCTTGGGTTTCAGCAGTGTGTGAAGCCAAGAGCCTGGAGGCCTAGGCTGCTGAGCCACTGGGATGACAGAAAAGCAGCCAGAGACCAGGCAGGTTTTCCATGGAGAAAACTTCCTTCCCAGTTTCCATCTACATCAACAGATTCCTTGTAGCCTTTTCAATACTTACCTGAGCAGCATTCCCAGTGAAAATGAGCTTTTTCAAACCCATAGGGGCAAATAAAACAACAGTCCATCAGTTGGAAGCGAGCAAAAGCAAGCAACATCCCAAAACGCAGATACAAATGGCAAGGCTGAAGGAGTGCAAGAAAGAGACAGAACACTTCCAGAACAGGCAGTGAAGAATAACAAGGGGTTGGAGGACACAAGGCTGGGAATTCAAGACTTTTAAATAACAGAAACAAAACCCTTTTCAGATTCTACCCACCCAGTGGAAACAGAGCTATGGCCAAGTCTACTTTTCCCTATCCCCCAAGCAGAGTACTTCTGGGTTGCTTTCAGACAGTCAGCTCCTGCCTTCTTCTCAGTTACCCTGTTCTAGCTTTGCTTTCATACAACAGCTCTGTGGGGAATTGATCTTGGGCCCCAGAAATTCAAAGAAGGGGGAAATTAAAATTTGCAGGGGAACCTCTAAATGAAGGTGTGTTTTTCTGCAGTTCTTTCTGCTCTGTAAAGCAGCAATAGCATGGCCCCTGGAAAAGGTTCCTGGACCCTATCTTTGAGCCTGGTTGGACGTGCGTGCAGAATGAACATAGCACCACAGTCCACAATTTAAGATGATTACTCAAGACTTTGAGGATTGTGATTTATCTAATGAATCCAAGACATTAAATCAACCAGCAATTTTCTTACTACAGAATAACTGCACTTTCATCATACTTACATACAGCACATAACGTACACAACGGAATGTTGTATTTAGTATCACAGCTGTTAGTTCAGGCTGATTCTCCGGGCTGCGCTTCTCATTTCACGGAGGCTTTGGCTTTGCAAGAGAAGGCAAGCAAACTGTCCTTTCATGGTAAAACAACCCTTTGTAGTGATTCAGCCAGTCAAGCCCTTCCCTGCAGAGCAAAGCTGATTTGCTCAAGGATTCCTCTCCTGTCTACCCAGCAAGTACACTACTACACGGTTAAGCCAGATGTAAATTAGACAGTAACTCGAGAAACCAAAAAAGGATGTGTTCCACATGTTGGAGAAGACCATGGTTATCATGCTAACTCCTCATCCTAGTGACACTGGTAAAGGAGAAGTAAGGAAGGGAGAAAATATAAACTGAGGGAAAAAACTATAGAATGTCAAAGGAAATTTAAGTAGTTCCATTGTGTACCCACATATTTAATTTACTGTTTGGCCTATTTAATTTCAAGTAACGCTTCTAAGCACAGCGGATGTCTATTCATCAACTGTGGATGTTGCAAACGTCTGCCAAGACAAAATGTACAATCTCCGTTACGGATAATCTTACCTGTCTGGAACAGGAAAAGACAAAATGCCTTTATAACATTTATCTAGATTAAACAGATCAGAGGAGGTATAGCTTGATGCAGTATTTTGACAGGATGAGAGTATGTTTGCTGAGGAATAGGTACCGATTAAATCTGAGACAGTGTGCCACAAACATTTCTACTAAGGAAACCAAAAAAGGACAAAACATAGAACTGGCAGAATAAATATATCATTTTATTTACAAATACTCTATTTTTTAGTATGTATCTAGGTTACTAAGCAGACTATTAGCTTTAGAATGATATATTACAAAACACAAAACCAAATGTCACGATTAGTTAGTACTGGATAAGGGAAGGAAAAACTGAGACAAAAGGAAACTATTTTTAGCAACAGCTAAGAAAAATATGAAAGGATACTCCTTTGAGACATCATTATCAAAACTCCACAAATTGAAAACAATGCAAAGAACTAATTTCATCTTTTAATTTTCTTTTTTGTCTCTATATATGTAACATTTATTTTTTAGAATTTTTTTTCCCTGTATTATTTTATATCTGTGGGGGGATGGAAAACAAGGCTTTTGTCTTCAGATTGCCTCACAAACAAGAAAAGGCATATAGTAAGCATATGCATCGTCAACTTTCAGATGTCTAGTTTGTCACAGAACCTGATATGAAATTTGAAGAAATATTTTTTCAGTCTTTCCTGAACCATGCAAAGGAAAATCTGTCATCAGAAAGACTAAAACTATCTACAAAATTAGATTGTGGAGCCTCATGCAATTTAGAACTGAAATGCCTACTTAATATAATCTCCAGAATTCTTTTTTGCCAAAGGCATAGATCTTTATCAATAGGTGTGTGCCCTTGCAAGCAACTGTTTGAAATGGTGACTTGTAAAAATGCTTAACCCTCTAATCCCCAAACACCTACTGGATATAGTACCGCCTAACTAAAGACATACTGCCTGGACTTCTCAGACGGGTGGATGACAAAAAGTGGCTCAGGAAGTAAAAGCAGCTAAAATGAAGTCTCAACCAATTAAATGTAAAGAAATGGGCAAGGCTAAACAATTACTTGATTCTGGAAGTCCAAGCAAGTAAGTATGTTTACAGAAGTTAGTTTGTAAAATAAGTTATCCTGTAAGAACACATTCATTCTATTTAAGGCATTATCTTGCCCCGTCTTCCCTGATGCCCACTAATAATGGACAGATGTCACATAAACAGGGAAACAGTATGGTGGTGATTAAAAAAAAAAAAAAAAAAAATCA
>VFFE01007646.1:1922350-2064708 GCA_008921705.1 Burhinus oedicnemus
CCCCCCCCCCCCTTTTTTTTTTTTAAGAGAAAAGGCACACTGTAAATTTGCCTTGCACAAGTTCATTTGATTTTGGAGCCTGTTATCGAGACATTGTTGAATTCCCCCCCACCTATCCTGCCCCAAAATGCAGCAGCAGCACACAGCACAATGAAAGCCACCCTTCTTGCAGTCCTGTCACTTGATTCAGGGTATTCACACTTGCAACGTGACACAGTTAAGAAACTCCGATTCTACAACCACCAGGAAAAAGGGATGACCTCCAGGATAATATGCTATCCTAAAGAAGAAAATCTGGAGAAATTTTGTGGAAAAATCAGGAGATGTAGTGTGAAAAAAGAAAGCCTGTCCATCCGAACTGACAGAAAACTTACAGACCTGCACTGAATTTCCCAGAGCTAGCTCTGCCCTAGCCATCAAAACAAGCTTACTAATATTTACATGCATTGCAATTTAGGAGAATATTTCAAAACTATGGCTGGTCATGGCAGCCTGCCTTTTGTTTTTATTTTAGGTTTACATCACTGCTTTCCAAAAAGATTTTCTATATTATCTTTATTTTCCTTGGAAGATACAGTCTAGGAATGATCCAAGCATTTGTATCAGCATGCTGTTTAACCCACTCAAAAGTAGTCATGTAATAATGGGTTCAAAATCATGGATAAACATAATACTGAATCATTCATGGTTGCTTTTGAACTCCTGTTCCCCTGCTTATACAGGGGAGACTTAGTGGAGGAGGACGCTGTACTCAGCCAGTTTGAGAGGAAGGGATCTCTGTCCCGCCGCTTGGAACGGGAAGTCTTGCTGCTGGCACATAGTACAGGCAGAGGAATAAACACTTCTGGAAGAAGACCCCATGACTGCCTTGCCAGCCCCCATTGTAGCCTCGTTTAGGCAGTTCACTGACTGTGGGCCCCAGGAGGCACCCACGGCACTAAGGTCAGTGGGGCTAGAACTTCCACAATGCGGCAGCACTGCTCGTTCACCTTTGCCTCCTTGTAGGCCTGCACCAGCACCTCCCTCCTCTCTGGTTGCTCTTACGCTTCTCAGGTGGCCTGGTGACAGTGGAACTCAGCTGCTGGGTGACAGCCAGAGTACCACGTTGCAAAAAGATGGCTAATTGTATTTGTGTTGTACAGCCCTTAGCATAGATAAGGCTTTTCTGGTTTGTTCTGTTAGTGTAACGTTTGTCCAGCACCAGCCACTGGGAGCCCAGAGGCCATGCTTTTGATTCCCCCTCTCATCCAGGTGAAGGGCTGCCTTGTCTCCCATTGCACAGCCTGTCAAAAGGGTTAAACTAGGGAGCAACACTGAGAGAGTTCTGATCTGGACAAAGGATACCCTGAAATTTAAGTATCTTATTCCCTGGAACTTCTGAAAATGCAGGAGTTGGAAGAATTTATACTTTGTACTGTCCAGTAAGAACGATTCTCCTTGCAACAGTTATTTAGATCACTTCAGATTAAATACATTTGCTTTTTAGAAGGTGATTTTATTCATCGGCTCTCAACAGGTGTGACTCCCAGAGCTGCAAGATTACAGCAGTCGTGTACCTACAGATGGAGCTGGCCATTACCTTGCAGGTTATAATTACAGACCACAGCTACCTCATCCACGTTTCGAACAGACCAGGTGTGTTCTGCCAATGAACACATTGTAGTTAGACCCCCCCCAGCCTCCTTTCTTCCCTAGCTCCTTTTGTATTTCAGCTATGGGTGGATGGGGAGACAGTAGATGTACGCAAGGCAGAGACATCACCTTCCTGGGCGTGCAGTACACAAACATCCAAGAAACCTAAAACAGCTCTAGGAAATATTCTCTACTACAATGGTAACAATTAAATTCCCCAAAACAGCCAGCCACGAATTCTGGTTCAGATTCTTGAAGATGCCAAAGCCATTTCAAATCAATTTCAGAAAACAAGCTACGTTTTGAAAGCCCTGTTTTTCATTCTTACTATGATTGTTCTCTGCATAGAGGAGAAACAGCAGGAAAAGATGAAAATATTCAATCTAGTGAGGAAAATTAAAATAGCATTAGAATTGCAGATCTACAAACTAAATAGTTTGTATTCCCATTGTAGTGGGAAAAGTCAGTACATAAGAGTAAGAATGCTTCCTACTGCATCATTACTGCACTTTGTATAGCATTATTAATGTATGCAGAAACTGAGAGTACAGATCAGAGACATTCAGTACTTCATCAGCCAAACTATTTCAGCAGGACAGCCTACTAAAATATGCACAGGACAATTCTAGGTAAAAATCAGGAATATTCAACTCTGTTCAAGTTAATGTTAGTGACCTGGAATATGCACAAGGAAGAGCAGATCATTTTCTTTGAAAGGACTGATCATCTGAGCTCACAACACAATGAAGCAGAGAAAAATTTTCAGAACTAATTGAATAAGAAAATTATTAAAATATATCTCCACAATTTCATTTTGCTTAAAAGCCCCACACAAGAAAAAATTCAAAAGCCCTTCACAACATATTATATGCACTATCACATATCCTTAATTACCTGTGCACACAAATATATTTCTTTCTCAGCATGCACAGCAGTTACTCACAGGGGCAGGGCAGAGCTACTGTCTAGCCCAGCAACCTTCCAGTTATTCCCTAGAGTCAATGGCATGAAAGTGGGCTGTGAGCACAACTATTTATAGACACCTTTTCCTTTTAAAAGATCCAAAAAAAGTTTACAAAGTTCAGAGGCATCCACCACAAATAAAATAGACCTAACCCTAGAGCAGAACACAGTAATTATGAAGAATTTCTTTGAGAAGTTGCTATGCAGAAAAAAAATTGGAAACGCCTCCAGCTGAAACAAATAATTTTCAATAGCAGCAAAATGTAACTTGGAAAACTATGTTTTTTTCTGGCATACACAATCAAGCATCCTTGCTTCAGTGAGTAGTCACATCTTTTACTGCCATTGACAAGTGACATGAGCAAGAACCTTCACAGCAGCCATGCTTCTTAAGGCATCCCGTGCTGCTCTACCTTCTTGCCAATACGTATCTCAGCAAAAGTCAGACTGAGTCTCCAGGCCGCAGCTCTGAGGACACCTACAATGCAATATAGGCACTGCATTCGGCTCCAGAGGTGGCATATCAAGCAACAGTGAGAAAGACCTGTAGAGTTCTGCAGTCCCCAAGAGCATCCTGCTAGCAGCAACCGCCACCACACACCTCTTGGCTATTTCTGCCACAGTATCACGTATGAGACAAAGACACACAGCACTATCTGGTTTCTGTGGCACTAGACAGAAAAAGCATGTTTGTTTGAGAGGCCCTCTTTATTTGTACAGTACTCTGAGGTTAAAGTTTCTGCATCTTACTCATTTGCTTTTGGAAAATTATTAATACAGTCTCCGTTGAAATCATCATGTACTTGTCCTGACATGAAGTGACTGGAAAGTTGGTATCATTAAAAAAAAAACAAAAAACAAACAAACAAAAACACAAAACAAAAAAAAGCATGAAGGTACCTTGAACTACTTTCCAACTTTCCCACCCAAACTACATCAATATATATTGCTGTAATTCTTCCTTCCTCTATCTGAAATTTAAGTAACAAGGTCAATGAAAAGTTTTTGAAAGGATGGAATGTTTTCAGTAGATTACTTAGAACAGCGTTTAAACAGCTACAAAATTTTCCTTGAAGAAAATAGCACGTACACTTAGGCTTGTCTCAGCCTGACACAAGGAGAAACTGGTGCTATGTTAGCCCTTAAATACAAGGGACAAAACACATCTGCTCCAACAACATTAAGAGTATCTTCACTGCCACAACTCTAGCAGACTTGGTCCCTTCACTCTGCTCAGTTGATAAAAGTTTTTGGTACCTGAATAGGCCAGACTGAGGGTTTGATTTGATAACTTTTACTCACACAATTATCCTTAGTTTCACATCAATTCCACAGGACTGCAGGCTGCTGCCTCAGGCCTCATTTCCACTCTCATAGGTTCCTCTGCCCCTCTTTTGTTGCTCCCCATTCCTACCTCTTCAGAGCTAGCAATCACACGAGTCTGCTGGTAACAGCAGGTCAGATTATCAGCAGGGACTAGTTTTCTGTCAAAGCAATAAGCTGATCCAACTCACCATGTAATCTATTGATCCAACACAAGGGAGGCAGGAAGCCACCATCTACCATAGGGTATCCCACACTTAGATTGGATTAAGTGCAATATAAGACTGCACTTCATAGAAGACAGGGGATACCAAGTTTGAATTTAAGTATTCAATTGTATTTAGTTCCCTCACTTTGATGGGCTCAGCTCTTTGCAGGATTAGTCTTTTTCTTCGCTGGGTGCACTGGCATGAGGGACAAAGAATCTGAACTCACTAAAGATTTGCAAGTAATTGTGAATCCTGCATTCAGTGAAGTCAATGGAAACTTCTGACTGACTCCAACAGAGGCAAGATTGGGCTTGTTATCAAAATGTCCTTCTCAGACAAGTCCAAATGCCATTTTATCTGGTGACTGAGTATAGGCTGTGTCTTGCGGGAATATTTTATACTGTGTGCCCAACTCTAAGTTGATATTTAAACAAAGCACCTTCTGCATGCACCAGAAATTGTATTTTTTTTATATATACAAACATATATATATATAAAAAACTACAAAACAAATTTCCATACAGCCCACATTTTAAAGCTACATATAGGGAACAGCCATGAACAACATTTAAATGTCTTTTTGCAGGTATCTCCATGCTTACCAGCAGCAAGAGAGGACCTATGGATTTCAAAGACAGACTTCCACAAATGTACTCCATTATAGGAAAGAAGTTTACATACTCAGCTCCTTGTTTCCTTTTTATCTCTCATTAGTGATCATGGAACAAAAATAATTTTCCCTCTCTTGTACTTACTACACTGCTGCTCTCTGGTACTTGGGATTTCCTCCCAGTCATCTCCTGCCCAAACACTGGAAAGGTCCACAGTTATTCAGCTCTCAAGATCAGATATTTTTAACCCTATTCAGGGTTACTTTCTTCCTATACTGTGAAAGATTTTACATTTCATTTCAATCCATACCAAAGCTATGTACAGAAGGGAGTAGTGAGTTGATCCAACATATAGATAACTGGACAAACATTCCAAGGAAGGAGTTGCTGTGCTAACCTTGCAGCATGCTAGCAAGGGCTCAACAACAACATGTTAAGCGGGGCAGCAGTCACTGCATATATGTACTCCAATCTAGTGGTCTCAAGACTGAACTGTGGTGTGGAGGAACTACTGATGGTGTTCCAAGACTGGAACCACTAGACTGCTTATGCTGCTCTTTCCTACACAGAATTTTAATGTAAAGACTACATATGGTGGAGGAGCATTTTTCCCAGCAATGCATTAGCTACTACACCATCAAAATCACCATCATAAGACAGTAAATAATTACATTGAGATTGATAAACTTCCTTGCCTCAGCTCTTGAAAGTTAAGCCAAGACTAAACACTTTTGTACAGCACTAGTAAACTTTCACCATTTGAATAGCTTTCCTGTTATTGTCAAACCTATAAGCAAATAATCCTCCTGACTGAGCATATGGCAGGAACACAGCAGCCCAGAGAAACAGCAGTATGGGAGAGGAATTTAACATGTCAGTACGGCTTTGTAGAGGCCTCTCTCAAACCAAGGAACAGCCAGTCCTTGTAACGAATGTTCCAAAAATGTCATTTTAAGAACAAAGTGCTCTGGCCTATAGTCCTGCTTAACACCCTTTATAAGCAGATGTTTTAAAGGTCACATTAGGTCCTTTTATAAACTAAATCACAATAGCAATGTTCATTCATTTCACAACCACATTTACAAAGCCAACATTTTAGCCCCCTACTGAATCTTAACCTGCTTGTGGATCCACTGTCTTTCAGATACTGGTTGCAGTCTGTAAGACTTATCCTTGGTGGAGAAGGATCAGGATAGGGAACCTTTGAACAAACTGGACATGCACAAGTTCATAGGACCTGACAAATGTACCCGTGAGTGCTGAGGGAACCAGCTGATATTGCACAGCTACTCTTGATTATCTCTGAAAAGTCACAGTTATCAAGGAGAGGTTCCTGAGGTTTCCTGGAAGAAAGCAAATGTCACTCCCGTCTTCAAGAAAGGCAAGGAGGAAGATGTGGGGAACTACAAGCCAGTCAGCCTCATCTCAGTCCCTGGGAAGCTAGTGGAGCAAATCCTTCTGGAAACCAATTCCAAACACATGAAGGACAAGAACATAATCAGAAGCAGTCAGCACAGATTTACAAAGGGGAAATCATGCTTAATAATCCTGATAGCCTTCTATGATGAGATGACAGGATTGACGGATGAGTGTAGAGGAGTGGATGTTATCTTTACTTTAGCAAGGTGTTCAACACTGCCTGCCATAACATCCTCATAGAGAAACTGATGAAGCGCAGGCTAGAGAAGCAGACAGTGAGATGCATTGAAAACTGGCTCAATTGCCAAGTTCAAATGGCACTTTAAAAATAAATTGAGGGAAATTTTACTATTTATGTACATGAGAACATGTGAATAAACTCACAATGATTCAAGAAGCTGAATGTCATAGAGGACACGGCCCTTTGTTTCAGTGGTTACAATTTTAAGAGGACCTGGTCCAATCGAGCTCCAGCTGGGATGAAGGTACCCAGTACACATGACAGCCAGGTCTCAGATGTCTTTCCTTATGAGCTAACCTAGAGATTTCAGTTCCTTATCATTTGAAGGCTAGTAAATAATTTGTTTTACTAAACAGAGAAGCAATGGACTAGCAAAAGACAGCAAAGGTGACCAGCTTAAAAGCGGACAGCAGGGTGAAAGAAACACAGGTCCTAATTATGATTTCATATCACTTCAAAAGTGACCAACTACCACTAATGTCAGAAGGTAAAAGTAGTTCAGCAGAGAATCCACCATCACAGATTTCTCGGGAGCTTCCACGAGTTTAAGACAAAGCATAATTTATCCTGAACAGAATTTAACAGTGTTAAGTAATCCCAAAGACATGATACTTAAATGCATCTGACATAAACATCATCTTAATCACACTTCTGTAAAACCTTCTGACCAAAAGTGAGTACATCCTCCTAACATATTGCTGGAGCATCACCAGAAATACATCTCTCTCAACGGTTTTAGGTAAGTAATTTACTTAGCTAGATTCTTTCTTCTCCTCTGCAAATGCCTTTTCTAATGGTTGTTTTCAGGATGCCAGCAGAAATAGTATCGCAGAAATCAGACATTACCACTGTAAAATCAATGTGCAGATGCAACATGAGACTTGAGGACAACTTAAAAGTCAGTGTCAGCACAGTTAGATGTTCTAAACTTGTTTTCCTGGCAAAATGTTTCTCCATACATAGCATCTGCTGATATTTAGAGCTTAAAGTATTTTGGAAATACTATATACTTCATCACTGTTAGCCAACAGCTTTTCATCATCTGTATCACTATTCCCATTGCCAGCTGCAGAGTGAAATGCAGAGGGGAGTTAGAAAAATGACTCATGGTCACACAGCGCTTCCACAATCAAAACTCTGACTTTTTTTTGATTCCAGCTTGACACTTTCATTATGACTCAAGGCTGTTTCTCGTACAGTAGACCATCTTCAAAGACTGCTTTTATGTCAGCAATGTGAAGCAAACAAGTGTTTTCAGAAAACAGGAACTGATCAGATGCAAACAATGACAAGAACACATCTGGGAGGCTATTATCTAAAGACACAGTAATTTACATTCATTCACAGAATAAGGTTATTCGCTTTCCACCCACCCACATTTTGGTTAGGCCTATTCTACCTTCATTTGTACATATATCTCTTCAGTCTTTAAACAAATATATGGTATCGCTGTTAAAGCAAAGTAAACAGAATTCTGTCAGGGCTATCTGTTAGAATTGCTTTCTGTTTCTCCAGTGAGGAATTTGAACAGCATGTTTAAAGAAGACAGCTCAAGGATAGTTTTACAAACACTGACATTTTAAACAGTGAAGACACTCCAGGGCCTCTTAAATCATAAAATTTCCCATTCAGCTCAATGACTGGACTATGGGAAGAAATGGATGTTCTGCGATATCTACCCAGCTTGAATGCAGAAATCAAGTAGTTGAAGCTAGAAGCGTAAGAATATGGGGAAATGTTCAGGCTTTTTGATCTTTAAGGTATCCTTGACCACAGATTGAATGATTGCATATCAGCAGATGAAATGTCATGATTTTAGATCTTTTTAACATCAAAAAACCACCTTGAGATCTTTTAAAGACAGTTCCTTTGAATTGAAAATAGCATCTCTTCTAAGAATAATCAAACTCAAACATTCTGCTAGCCTAGGTAATATACACAGGTTTCCACTCCTCTGCCACTCTTGGAAGAACTCGTGCTCTTCCCTTCCACATTCTTTCTTTCTTTGCTCAGCATATGAAGTAAAATATAGGGGAGCAAAATATGTCAGTAACAACACTAAGTATCAATGCATTTAGAGCTACTCACCACATACACATTTAACTCTGATTTCACTAAGACAGCTGAAGAGTCTTACTGATCAATAATTTCCACATGATCTTGTATGAATACCATATGTTGTCCCCAATTTTCAGGTCATTCTTAGACATTATGTTTTCAAAAACTCAAGTGAGTCAGGGAAGGAGAGGGAGAGAGAAAATACACACGCTTCACCTGGCCTCCTTATTTTGTCTCTGAGAAAGATATATACTTGCATGAAGTCTTGGATCCAAATTCACAACTCATGCAAGCAGAGACCTTGAAGTCAACACAACTAAGACTACATTTGGCTCATTTTTGCTACTTCAGCCTCATGTTTGTTTTGACTTGTTTGACACTGACATGCTTAGAATAGACTACATAAAATTAGAGTATCCTTGCATATCTTGGCACTGTAAGTTAAAGTATAGTACTGATCTTGTCCAGTATATAGCAGAAAGGAACAGTCTCCATGTTCTTTTATATAGCACCACAGTTCTACTCATTACAAAACACATTACCATGATGTAATGGGTCATTTAAAGCTATTCAAGGCCAAACAATCTCCCAGTACCTCAAAGACTGACCTCTTTTTTCATCTGAGCAACTTCTCAGAGCTATACCTAGCCCCTTTAAATTTAGTAACTACAAGCAGAGACAAAGTTATCGCCTAACAGATTTAAATAACATAGCAAATGTATGAGCCTGGCATTAGTGTAGGTCAGCAAAACTCCAAAATAGACAAAGAGGTAGCCACCTCACAGCTTAGACACTGTAAACTATCCCTCCCTGCTTTTGTGCTTTATAGAAACTATTAGAATGGTACATACAGAAAGAGTAAGAGCCAGAATACAAAGAACGTTCAACTTCACGTGCTTTTGCTAGCTTATATTTCTGAGCACAACCCATTATCTATACTGTGCAGTAGATACATGCACTAACTTGGAACAAAGGAAAAGTTCTGTTTGAATACTCCTGTCATGTAAATTTAACCCTGAAGTATTCTGAGCATTCACCATTAACAAAATACACCTTTTGGAAGAAGCGCCTCCTACATCAGAACTTTACAGCATTGCTAGGGATCAGAGTATTTTTCACCTTCAAAACACCTACTTTTTAGGCTCAAGCTGCTTTACAAACAATGCATGTAATTTCAGTGTCAACATCTCACAATTACAAACATTTGCATTAGGCAAACAGATTTCAGATTTTGAAGATTTCAGTTACTGCTGACTAAAGACCTCTGTTGCATATAAAGTAATTAAAAGGAAAAAACAATCTTAGATTCTTCATACCCCCAGCTCTCCCAAATCTTAAGCCTTCCGAGTTCAAATTCCCATGTTAATAAAAAGGAGCTGTATTCAAGCCTTTGAAGCTTTTACAGTACAAGTTAGATGTTCACAGTTCCCATATCTGAGATCTTTTCCAATAGCTGTTTTGATTACATTCTTTGCAAAGGATGCAAAGGATGCAAAGGACTAACTGGACATGGAAATGGGATCACTATAGGATATAAGAACTGTGTGAGTAATTATATCTTGACAGCAGCAGTACTGTCTTCTTGATGGAACTATTGAAAATGGAAGCGTTCAAATCACCCTCTGCTTTTAGTACTTTAGTTCCAAAAATGAGAGCAGAAGTACCCACCTGTACCCGGATTTTAAGAAAAAAAGCAATTGTACAGGACTAAAAAGAGCTCGATATTAGCAATAATATTTTGATGCTAATGTTTTGATAACATCTAAGTGTCGAGGCTTTAACATACGCTGGACTGGCTTGAATGTGCATCCTAATTTTCTCGTTGGGTTTTGCCCTTGTTCAGGAGGAACTTTTGGTGCTGGGAGGAGACGGACAAGACTTCTGGCCCCTGCCCTGTCCCTCTCTAGCACTTGCTTAGAGGAAGGGCAAAGGTCACACAGAAGGAAAAAAGGTTTTAAGCTTTCAGTGGAAGGGCAGATGTGCACTGGAATTTAGCTGGAGGGAGGGAAATGAGAGGGGAATAAAAAAAAAATTAAAAAAAACACAGAAGAAAAATTAAATCTGCTCACAGCTCTTCCATAAATGCTCATGCATATCAAACTTATTTGCAAGGCTTTAAGGATCAAAGAAGTTCTTGCTAAAGCACAGTACTGGCACTTGCAGTAAAAATAAATAAAGCAGCTTTTCCGTTCTCACCAACAGATATTGCACCTCTCCATACACCCAGTGTAAAGTCAGCCTCACTCCCATGTTCATCCACCTTACTCTTCATTCAGCCTTACTCTCAACTGCCACACAAGCGCTGTACAGTTTTCACTGCATTCCCCAGGACACAGATTTTTCTTGTGTTCTTCAGACCTGCACAGTCAAGTTCATCTTTTATCATTCTTCCTCCAGCATAAGTAGATGCATTTCCCTAACCAATTTGACTCTCCCCCACTCCCCGTTTTCCCCTATAAACAGGACCACTAGAAACCTTGCTGTTCCAGTTTGCAGCTACTGCTGAACTGATTCTAATTTTTTTTTTTTTTTAAAGAGGAGCAAAAGATGAACAGTAGTCATAAATGCAGGATCAGAAAACTTTTCCTAGGGTTTGTCTGAAAGAGGAGGACCATGACTGAAAGGTTTCTCTTTCTACTTCTGGTCTGACTGAGTTTATGTGAACCATTCACTGCACTTAGATTGTGCAGGAGCTGGACTGCAATATCCTGTAGTGCTGTAGGTGGTAGGATGACTCTTTGCAGGCTCATTACTGTCCCACAATACCAGTAGCTTTTTCTGCATATCTAGTCCCACTCACCACTAAAGAGGACAGAGATAACAGACTTTGCTTTTGGCAGACTCTCCAAGCCCAATCAACAAAGATGCATGCACAGCATGTGGAATTTAAGGTGGTGCCTCAAAACAGTGGGTAAAGAGAAAGTTCCTGCTCATTCACCTGGAAGACACATGGTCAGTTTCTGTATTTATAGGTAACCATGATGGCTGAAAACATGAACAAGCTGCCTGCAGGCTCAATAAGGGAACTACAGTCACTGTTCATCCTCCTTTTGAACGCTAGCTAGCATCCAAAATTTCAGGGACTGCAAGACTTAAATTTCTGACCACAAAACATATAAGAAGGAAAGTTCAGAAGAAAAGATTTGTTTTCTTTATAATCAAGGGTAGTTGGTCATATCCAGCACAACATTTCTTAATAAACATAACACGATAAAGTTATTTGGTGTATCTGAAACACATCTGGTTATGTATTTTACATGTATCTAGATAGCTAAAGAAAAACAGAAAGCAAAACCAATGCACTATGGTTCTCTTTCTGACAAACGACTGTATTAAAGAAACGTTACATGTTTTCCAATTCACAAATGAGTTTTTATCCTCTTGCTAGCATGTAATGTAATATAATCACTATCAAACCTAAGAGGCAAGGGAAATTAACGTATTCAGTAATATTAAAGCATTAAAATCTCCTTACTGACTACAAGTCTGAAAAAGTATTTTATTTTTCCTCAAGTTCCTGAGTGAAGGTGTCACACAACAGTTCGGCAGAATCACTCAGACTGAAGAAGGAACATTATTGTTTATATATTTTCCTTACAAGGCCAACAAATACACATAGATTTGCAAAATATCCCAGAAGGAAGCCTTCTCAAAAAAACTTCATGAAACACTTATTTTCTTGTACATGGTCAAGTATTTGATTGATTTCTTAATGGTAAAAAAAAAAAAAAAGAAAAAGAAAAAAGGGCAAAAAGGAAGGCTCACGGAAAGCAGAGAACTGGTAGTGAAAGGTCACCCACTAATTTCCCCCCTTGAAATTACAAGCAGCAAGCTGGTTTTTAATCCATTCTGGCTCACAAGCTACTTCCAAATTCATCACTGAGGACAAATGCTCATTTTAAAGACTGACCATTAAGTCACTGCTGACGAAGAGATCAAATATTTTTAAGAAATTTTAGAGAAACGTGTTTAGATGTATTTTGTCTTTGTTATGACAATAATCACCATAACCCTTGCCTTCACATGAAGGAATGTGTGTATCTCATAGGAAAGCTGCAACCTTTTGCACCTAACCCCATCAAAAAATCCCAATCTCAGCACAACCATGTTGTCATAAGAAGCTTCACCAGAAACATGAGTGATAGAACAGGCAGGGCTGGGAATTAGCAGGAAGCATTTCTATCTCAGTCTATCCTGAGCTATCAGGGGTTCTGATGACTTAGCCTTTCTTTCAGAGGAGATAAAAACCAGAGATCCTGGCATCTGGTGGCCATTAGGAAACCAGAGATATTGGAGTTATTAGACATTGCATCCTGGGTATATTCCAATACAAACAATTATATTTGGCCTTCTTGAAATTCCTTACTGTTTCAGAGAAAATCATATATTCTTCTACCCGTTCAAAGGTGCTATGCAATGTTTCTTGGTATGCTACAAAACAAAACATTAATACTGCAGGAATCTAATACACTGTACTCCACGATGACATGACACTTGCTTCATCTGTTTCATTTATTATCTGAAAATGGCTATATTAGGTTTTGTTACCTGTGTAATTATACTGAACCCTCATTCCCCAGAGCGTGGAATGTGGACAGGCTGCACACCTTGCAATGGGACCCACAGAAATACTTTACATGGATGAAATCCTTTAGAATTGCCTGAGTAACATTTCAAGGAAAGAATAAGTGAACAGCTGTACCGTGTACCATCCTTGCTCTCTTTTCTGTTGATCTCTCATGTGCTGCCCATCCACATGCCGTTTTACAAGAGTGTTTTTCATAGCATGTAGGATCTTTGTGTCAGAGGTAAGCATTTACATTCCCTATGTCAGTCAGTCATCTGACCTTGGTGCTCCAAATTACCCTTCTTACCATCCCTTTTGTGGCCATAAAAGGACTCAGGTTGTTAATGGTCATTCTCTGAGTCACACCTCAGTTAAATGGGTAAATTAGCTCAAAACTAGATCGGCTGAGTATCTTCTCCTCCTTTATCCTCTCCAGAAATCAAAAAAATCAGTAAGAGATACTGAATAACTCATCTGGATATGATGCCAAACTTACCCTGAAAACTCTTTCCACCTGCTGTTACTGCCCTTTGAGATTTCCAAGAGGTCAAAACTAAGCAATAGCTGTATATAAACATACACCCCCACACATTTTTACTTGAGTCAAGTATAATAGCTTTGGATACTTTAATATTAATCTTACCCAAGGATTACAACCCTGATTAATTTCTCTATTTGTAAGAGGCGTTTGTATTGTCCCCAGAGTGAACACCGAGATGTATTTTCTGGCTTGAGCAGATTTCCTGTATTTTTTTGGCTGTACAGGGGCAGATTTTTCCTGAGTATATGAAATAATCTGATGTTTTCTGGAAGAGCAATGCTTCTGCTGTTGCAAGGAAGAGTAGAGAATGATCCCTTTGGATCACTGATCATTGACTCAAAAGACTTATGATCTGAGTTATCACATCAACAATCAGCTTAACAATAAAATACTGCTGCAAAAAGGTTCCTTTTTTATGGTCTTTATTTACGTGCCAGCAGCATAAAGCACAGCTGTGCTCTGAGCTCACCGTCCTACTGCTACTTCATTGCAAGACTGAGGAGAAAGAACAGTTTTTGGGGAAAATGACAATTGTTTGCAAGACTTTCCTCAGCTAGCTAATTACCAACACCTTCTTCCTACTGCAATAAGTGATTTCAAATTAAAATCAGGCTTGAATCTCCACATCTATACCCAGGAAAAACATTTAGCTCAGGCATTCTCTATGTTTTAAGAGACAGAGGAGCTGCCATCATTAAACAGAGTATCGGAGAAAGCTGTGTGTACACAGTTTCTTAAACAGCAGCAGTGCAATTCTACAGTTGGTGTGATGAGACTGCCCCTTGCTGAGCAATATTTTCCCATGATTTCTTTAGGTTTTGCATGTATTTGGCAGGTTGCAAATCTTTTGGAGTAGGGATTGTATTTCAGTTCTGACTTTTCATGCACCAGAGTACAGTAGGGTCAGATCTGGTGACCTGAGTTCACAGGTGTGAGCGTTACAGAAGTAGTAAAAAAAATGTGAGAAAGCTCACAAATACACAAAGTGACTTTTCAGAAAAAAAAAATCCTTTACATGTGCATGGACATACTCAAACCTCACAGATTTTTAAGAAAATTGATATAAGTACTATCTGAAGAGTATTTTTGAAATGTAAAATCTGAATAAAATTGCATGCTCTGGACTTCTGATAAGTGCTACATTTCCTTCCTTTAACCACAAGGAAAAAAAAAAAATAAAATCACAGCTATCTATACTCCCATATTCATCACACAAACTTCTGTGATGGGTACAAGACCTACAGCTGCAGTGAGAGAAATCCAACCAGAGCTAAAAGTTCAACCTATGAACTGATCCAAACATTAACTTCCTACCCCCCCACAAGAGGCAAACAGCAACTTCAAATTGAAGAGCAGGGGTTGCACATTGTACACCCTGACACCCTGCGGATTCCTTTGTGGTACAGAATACATTAATAAGGGCAAAAGGTTATTTTCCAGCAAAGTTTGTAAATTAAATTCTATAGAAAACCAAACAAAAGGTTACATGAGTGTTCACTTATCTATGAGCAGTGAACTCAAAAGAAAATATTTCATTTCAGATTTTGCAAAGGTGCCCTAACAATGGCAGCTTATACACTACATGTACTCAGCAAAGAAGGCTAAATTAATTAATATCAAATTTCAGTCAAATGTACTGACCTGAGAAAGGTTTCAAGTGATTTTTTTTCACCAAATGAATTCAGGTTTTAAGACCTTTGCTAACAAATAGTACAGAAAGACTAACTGAAAGGAAGAACACTTTATTTGATTACTTTTAAAGCACATAGGCTTTATGGGAAATAAAGGATGGACTAGGAAGTTAGCCAATGTATTTATTTAGATAAGTTATCTTATCTTAAGGTATAAATTGTCTAACTTGTTTGGATTTAACCCAGCTACCAAAATATTCCCTGCCTCACACTGAACAAAACACCTTGCATTTGCTGTGCTGGAGTTGTAAAAGTTTGCACCAAATTATACATTAAACTGCAAAAAGGGAAATAATAGAGGCTTACTGAGGAAAACTCAATAAAAGCTGCCCTCCTTCCTCCCCTATATACACATGTACCCATACACCAGGTGTAGGCACAGCCTCCTGCCAGATAATGGCAACAGCAAACAGGATTCCTGGCACCTGCACTGCAGGCTTCCCTGCTGGAGTTTCTTGCTCCGTTTAACAGCCTTTCTCCTCCCACAAACTCCAGCTCATCCAAAGACAGAGAAATTTCAAAAAATATTTAGAGATAGCATAATCAATTAACATCTTTTAAAAGCTGAACTTTGTTCTGAACACTTAACTGTGTCCAGTGTGCATCAAACACGACATAACCAACACAGCAGATCCTGCAGGCCAGAAAGTATGATTTTTTTTAATTTTTTTTTTTAATTTTTCTGCTCTTCAGTCCAGCCCTATCTAAACAGACCTCCATCCAGCTTGTCAGAGATCCTGAATCCTACAGCACTGGGCGCCAATTATTTCATACAAAGATGCAAGAAACCCCACAGCTGACAGGTCTGAGATAACCCAGTCTCAGCAAAACTGTCTCCTAGTTTCCTCAATGCTGCTGAAGTCAAACATCCAGGCCCCTACAATCAAGCACCTGACTTAAAAGCTATGGAAGAAAAACTGATACTTTTAGGATCATTTTGTTTTCTCCTGGTTTCCTCAATTTTTGTCTAAGATTTAGGGATAGAAACTGAGCTTTTATTTTAAATAAGAGTGGATGTTCTCATCTTCACATGATTCCAACATCTGTCAGATTTAAAAAAAAAAAAAATTCTTTGCAATAAAAATCAAAGCTGGAAGTTCTGCAGGACTGTTAAAGATTAGCATCATTTTTTAAAATAAAAAATTAGCATGTACTACTGTTAAAACAATAGCATTCTAAGGCTAGTACAATTAAAACTCATGAAGTCCTTAAGTGCTCTTAAGCCTAACCCTCTTGTAATCCTTTAAGAAAAAAAACTGGCATCACTTGTATCCCTAGGCAATAAACTATATTACTTATGGTTTTGTTTATATTATGCCTTTATAACTTGAGTAAAGTAAAGTAACACCAACTTTTTTCTGTTGCTTTACACAGATGCTATTTGTTCAGTACCGTCTAGGCTTTTATGCAATCCTAATTTCTAACCAGCCCCATGGGACCTCAGTGGAATACATGTAAAGAAAAGTACAAGATTTAGGTAAATTCTTTAGTTTTGTGAAATTAAAGCTCAAATTCAAAGTTGCATTCAGATCAATTTTTACAAAATACATGTTTTGTATGTTATGATTCTCTATTCATACATATTAGAAGAGCTGGTAGATTACTCACGAACATCAAGAAAGCAAAATACTTTTATCACCTTAGGAAACGAGGAAAAAGACAAATAAGCACACATACACACATTCCCCCCCAAACTTCTTTCAATGTTACCAACAATTACCTGTCTTAAAGCATACCTTCCCCTCTGAGAGCAGCTCTCTCTACTACAATGACTTGAAAGAAAAATTAAATCTATTTTTCCTTTCCTTGACAGTCAGACATACAGACCACTAGGATCAGCATATGCATGATTATTTTACAGATAGCTACAAACATGATCTGGAGCATTTAAGAAAGTTACATGAGGTCATTTGTCAAGCTATGTCGAGAACAGAATCTAGATTTCCTTATTCCTTATGCCATAACCAACTCTGCATGTTTTATCTGCAAAATACTAGCTTCCTGCCCTAACTATAAAATATCTGATAGAATTCGATATCCTGCTACAGTTTCTTGATAACAGAGGGGAATTAGTGATTTCAGGCTTATCAAGAGCAGAGGCTGCAGTGGATATAAACTGAGCAAGTACAGTAAATTTCACTACTCTGCCAAGTAATTGAATGAACTGTAGTGGTTTCTTCTTACAGAGAGAATCTGGTTTCAAACAGAATTTGAATTACTTTCCCGTAGTAGTTTTATGAACTTATTTAATGGAAGCATTTTAGTTCTCTTCCGCAACTTTTTCAAGATACAAATTGATACTATTGTTACTCTGATACAGCGTGAGGTAACTTCTAAATAATCAGGCATAGCATGCCACTGACATTCAATACATAAGGAAAATGAGGATTACTCAAGCCAGACACTAAATAAAATTCCAAAAGAAACTGAGCATAATCGGTTCAACGAGGCTCCGAATAACATACTGTGTAAGGTGCAGGCTGAATTCTCACTGACCTCAGCTAAACACAATAGCATAGACTACATCTGACAGCAGAGAGAGTGTTTCTTAATTGTCTCTACCTTTCTTACTATGACATCCACAACTTTTAAGGGTCTCACAAGACGCTTTTACTGCCTATGTATAAAAGGGGAATGAAAAAAAGAAACAATATCCATTATTTGAAAATTAAAGAAAACTCACAACATTCTTCATAAAGATTAATCCTGCTGTCTCTTCTTTTATTTTTTTAAAACAAAAACATGCAGATAATGCAGCGTTGTAAATCTGAGATCTGTAAGCTGCCGGGTTGCAGAAGGGCCCCTCTAAACAAGTATGTCGTGGAGCTAGCCTGTACCTGTGTCTTACTGCATTCCTCTGGCAAAGGAATTTAGGCCCAAAACCTGGTACCCCTCTGCCCTCCTGTGAGTGAGCTCACAATACCGGAATGAAGAGGAGGGAAATAACTTTCTCACTGGAATTTCTTTAATGGGAATTATAAGCACACCACTTGATGAAATGGATGCTGGACGTATTTTGCCTGGTTATTCTTACACACACAGAACATTATTATATATAGAAAACACGTAACTACCTCAGCAAAATTAATTTACAGTAAATGCAATGGTATCATATAATCCAAAGAAAATCAGTAACCAGTATCACTGCACAAAGATGACTGGGCTGACAGCCTTCCATGCAGGGAAAACTGTAAAACAATAATTCCAGATCTGGACAGTAAATAAATAAAAAATTTTTAAAAATCCAACCAACCAAAAAACCTCCAAAGTTTCCTTTTCCTTTGTTTCACAAGCTGAGAGTTAAGAAGGGAAAATGGATCTGTAGAGCTACAGCCAGCTGCAGAACACTTGTTAATAGCAGCTTAGAATGAAAATTATTAAATTCCTATTCCTGAAATTTGCTCAATATCTACTGGTTTACGAATCAGATTTATGTTTGGAAAAAAACCCAAACAAACCACAAATCATTCAAAATCACAACAATTTTTTTCAAATGTCGCATTAGTTTACATCTATCCAAAATACTTGATAAATATTTTGTTTGTGGTTCATAAAGTATCCTTGAATACAGTTGAAAAGTCATAGTAGCACTGGAGATCTGATATAAACATTAATTAATTCTACTCTACCACTGTCAGACTGTAGTTGAGACTAACTAGCTAGTTTTTATTCTTTGCCACTCCCCTCTGAAACACGTGCAGAACTTGGCTGGATAGTGTGAAGCTGAAAGAGAAAAGCCAGTCAGAGTCTCTGGAAACTTCACACTATCATACTAGCACACAGAAGAAAATTCAATTGAATGGAGATTCTTTAAATAGCTATAATCAACTTTTTACAGTTTTGTGCCTTACTGGTTAGAGGTTCAACCCTTCCAGATCTCCAAAAGCAGATTGTACAAGTCCTCTCATTTATAGAAGAGCCTTAGGGCAAACAAAGCACTACCAATTATGGTGCAACAGTTCAAAGAAGCAAAGCTACATAATAGACCTATGGTCATTATGCAAAGTGATATTTTGCATTTCCTAGCTGTAACGTCTGTTTTCATCCAGCGGCCAGAGCAGAGGACTAGTAGTCGCAATCCAATCCTACCATTGGCTTGCCGTATGACTTGGGGCAAAGCTTTCTTCACGCATGCAAGACAGTAATACTATTATTTAGCCTGCCACAAAACAACGTGGCCAGGCACAGCTGAAGGACATCTGCAAATCACTCAGACCCAGAGATGAAAGATAATACAGTAATGCAACCAGTGATTCTGTATTTTAAAGTTAAAATTGCAACACATTACTTTGTATTTATGTAAGGGAAACAGCGTGAAATGCATGTCCATGTCAAATGAACCCTAGAAAAGGGACAAAACAGATCAAATATTGTTGCTGTAACTTTAACAGACATGTTCATTTCAGGATTCAATCTGTCCTGCAACTCTCAGCACTCTGGAGGGTCTGCAAACACATTTTACCTCCAATGGAAAACGTGCTCTGCGACACTAAAAGATGTTCTGACTCAGACCCCAGTTTGCACAGTCTTGGAAGAGCAGTATTTGCAAAACCTCTGAGGTGATTTTCTGCTCATTACTTGAGGTACGGGAGGCCCTCAGTTCTCAGAGTCTGCTGAGGGCTCTCAACACTCCGCATGCTCCAGGGCCAATCTATTCACATGGAAATTGTGCCACTAAGAGATATTAGGTCAAACCACAGTCTGGAGTTCACTCTAATTATCTAGTCAGATTTCAGTTTAATCCTAACAAGATTACAGATTCATAGAGATTAAGGTTGTTAAAAGTACCACAGAGCAAACCATATAATCACTACCTTGAAGAGACCATCTAAAATATTCTGTTTAGGGTCACCAACTCATTTAACTTTAAAACCTCGGTGGAGTTTAAAGAGTATTTCCTGTATCCATTTGCGGTAAAAGCAGGCTAAGGATCTGACATTTACTTTGGCAACTAGAATACTTCACCTTTGTTAAAGGAGTGGTTTGAAAGCTTTTTCCCTTCACCACCCTGCTAACATCTTTCCTCTATATTTTTCTTAAGCTTACAACTTCTCAAGTCACAGCAAAAAGCCAAGTACCATCTGTAGGAGGAGATTTCATGGGCAGTTTCCAGTTTAAGCCAAAACTACTGTGTTAGATTAAAAATGCATTACTCCTCCTTTGCAAAAACGGTTCTATAAAGCTTACAAGGAAAGCTGTTAAAAACTGTGTTTCAGATGAAAACAGATAAAAAACTTTTGCTAAATAGCAAGCAATGTATTTGTGCTACACCTATTCCCCTAGTGAATCATAAAGTAAAAAGCATATGCATTTCAAAAGTACGCTGGAAATAAAGCACCTTACTTTTGGCACTCAGGGCTTATTGCAGACCACCTCAATCATGCCCACAAGACCGAGACTAACCACACTTCAATCTTTTCCTGTAATAAGGAGTCAGCATGTTCCATGCAAAATGCTATACACTGAGCAATGCAATACAGGACCTGCCAACCTCACCTTCCAGCCAAATCCACACTTCACATGTGCTGCAGTTCACGTAGAAGGCATTTACAAAGATACATTAATTTTACAGATAACGCTCCCACTTTTCAACTCCTTCACACAAACACTTTGATGATAGTCTAAAATCTCACAACGAGGACTGAGGCTGAAAGCCTACAGGCTCCTTTTATGGAAAAGTCTGAAGACTATTATAAATTCTTAATTTTCCAAGCTTACTTTTTGCCAAATGTTTTTGTGCCTGCAGGCTATGTTCTTCCAGTTCAGTTACACCCTGCTCTGTGGATAGGTTTAATCATCAAAGCACAATACAATGCCTCACCTTGCTATTGTTTTGATGTGTTTCCACTATAGCAGTAGTAATAATCCCAAACTGCTCTCAAAAAAAACCTCCAAAAATCCCATATATATTCTACAGAGCAAGTGATTTCTGCACACTCCTTCACAGCAAAAGTTTGACTGATATAAGGAGAACCATTACAACTTTTAAATGGTCCTGCTCCTCTTTGGGAAAGTCAAGCAACTATTCATTGTGTCAGTGAACCTATTTAACTTTGTTACAGTAATGAGATGTGTTTATATATGCATTTCTGGAAAACTGACTTGCCAGCTTATGAATTCCAAGCAGGCTTTAACTTAAAAGTAAAGTATTAAGAGTAATAGATTCATCACACCTTTTATAATTGTATCATTTCCTAAGGAAATACTTTTTAGTTTAAGACTCCTTTTTTCGAGCTAGATATTATTTCATGTCCACAGAGAGACAGCCTTACTACTTGTGAGGACACGACCTTCATTAATAGAAAATAATTTCTTCAGTGATTCAAACGAAAGCATAAGGAACATAAGGAGCTGATTTGAAAACTCTCTGATGCAATGTGAACAGGTAAAGTACCTGCAGTAATTAAAAATAGCTGGGAAAAGACAAAGCACTGACTTGTTACTATTTAGAGCTTTACAATGATGCTACTAGCAAAAAAAAGAAAAAGTAAGAAGATTATTTTCAGTTTCACTGACATTTAATTTGTGGAGATTTTAAGAAGCACAGGAGCATTTATAAGTCCATTCCTTGTTTAACTGCACTTTCATTTTCCCATCCTCTGCTTTCTAGATCAAAATCAACCCCTCCTAACAGTGCTATGAATTCATTTATGAAGTTGGCTTTCAGCTTACTTCTGTACATTTTATCCCCATGTGTAGAAAGTGGCAGGTCTTGATCTCTCTGCCAGCCAAAAAAAATGCTAAAGAAACAGTTAATGTTGCTTTTGCTACCTTGTTTCCAACCCCTTTCTCCTTCAATGGAAATGGAAAAATGACAAATATGCAAAACCATAGGAAAAGGAAATACTACTCTCATTTCTTACAGAAACGTTGATGTATTGCCTTTTCCAGCTAGTTCCCAACTAGTCCAGATACAACACCTAGATGATGTTTAGATTCTACCTGTGTTATACATCACACAGAGGTCTTGCCAAATGCTTGTGTCAAGGATGGAATCGTTTGTTCCTATTAGTAATGGGAAAAGCAACAAACATTAGATGCAACCCTCTTAAACAGATTTGTGCAACAGAGATTCCTAGGTAACAGGCATTGACACGTCCTCACTGCTGCTAAGAGTGAGGCATCAAAAAGCACTATAGGATTAACTGCCAGGAGTCATACTGGCAGCCTCCCTAGACTAAGGCACAAAGGAGAGCTAGAAAGGCAGATGAGCTTAAGAGCACGTTGAGGCAAGGGCTGGAGGCTGTACAAAGTACAGTAGGTTCCAGCCAAATAGGAGAAAATAGACCAGGGAGTGACTAAGGCAAACTCAGAATACAGTAGCTATTGACATCTCAGCGGACTGAAGCAAATCAGCCCGATCTGGTTCAGTGTTGATTCTCTCAATATTAAGGTAACCAAGTGAGCAGAGACTATGCAAACTGGATGGTGCTGGTTTAGTGGCCCAGTGAGATTGACACAACCAAAGCTAACCAAAATCCTGCAGAAACAACAAGAAGGGAAGCTAGCACAGACCTTAGGGATCTCTACAGCTTTGTATCCATTTGGGTAGGAGCTGAATCACAGGGCCAGCAAGCTCACTTCTGACTAGCAAGAACTGTGAAAAAAGTGGCAAAAGCGCCAGAGAAGCAGCAGATCCATGGAACAGTTCCTTTGACTTTGTATTAACTCTGCCTCTTCACATTTCCTCAGATGTGAGAGAAGAGGAAGCCGTTCTGAAAAGATGACTTTGAACACAAGTAGTAAGATCAATGTCAACACCTTTTGAAAAGCAGAAAGTTAAATACAGCTACTGGAGACTGCAGCCACACAACTTTCATATAAATCACACCATCACAGAAGGGGAAGTTTTATGGAAAAACCCAAGGCAGGCTAAACTGCAGGAAATCTCTGCAAAAAGCACAGGAACAAATTATTTGCTTTCTCCGAGTATTTTCAGATTTATTGCCTACATCTCCAAATGCTGTTTTTGCAAGATACAGGTAAATGAGAACTGCATGATTCCACTCTAACTGCTCTTTCTCCTCAGACGTATAAACTGAAAGATGTATATCAAACTCAGTCAGGTTTTATAGCCTTCTCAGGAGAGTAAGAGCCTTCTTGGGTTACAGGGATATTTTGAAAGAAAAAAAACCCAAACAACAAAACACTAAGGAAATAAAGTTCATAATGTCAATGACTAATCTCCCTTCCCACTGATCTTCTACCTCCAATAATACTTAGCATTACAGTCACTATCAAGGCTTCATTTTGCAGGTACCCTTTAACAAGCAACTCAGTGTCCTTCCAATCCCTTTCAAAACACAGACTGACCTTGCTAGAGTGATCCCTTCCACAGGTAACAGCAGAAGTGCTTTCATTTTACTTTTGTCCAGTATTACAAAGAAAACAGTCCTTTATTTTGAGACTGGATTCTCAAAGAACTTGAAAATCATCTATCAATCAAAGCTTAAAAAATTTCTCATTTTTTCTTCTTTGTCGTCATCGTAACATTTAAGCTGAGACACAAGTGTTACCAAAGTCCCTTCTATTTTGAGCCAGTAATATAACTTTATACTGGTACCTAGGCAATAATTTAATTTTAAATCGTTACCCATAGAGGAGCACACAAACCCACTTAGGAAGGAAGAGAGGAGGTCAAGTACATCAAAAATTCTGGCAGCAAAGAATTTTTCATCTTTATCTACCATGACTTCATGATCACCTCATAATACTATTACACCACTCTAAAGTATGAGAATACCTTTTTTTCCCCAGAAAGGATACCTTAATTTTATTATTTTGAGGTAGCTAAATAACTGCCCTAAAAGAATTGATAATCCCATAAAAGGCACTGATAAAGGTTAAAACTGGCTAGCATCTCTGAAATACATTTGTGTTTCCTCAGCACTGTTTAATGCAGAAACATTAGCTTTGCAGCGTTTTGTAGCTTTCACTTCCAAGTTAATCTTAAAAGATGCTCAAAAACCAGGTGGGTCATATTGTCCAATACATAACCAAAACTGTCTGATAAGAGACTAGTTGGATGTCTAATCTTAATGTTTCAGTCAGCACTCAGTTAGCAGAAAAAGTACTTGCAGAAATAATGCAGAGTATCCATATGCACAGGAAATAACTTCTGGATCAATTACACTCTTTACAAAAAACACTGCAACCTCCTACAGATCAAAAAAATTTGTCTGATTAAACACCAAGAGCTGGCAATACTTTGACAACTATGCCTGAACAGATGCTGTGTCTCTGGGCATATAGGAGAATAAGTTCTTTTCTCCCTGTACAAGTCAGGGAGTTACCAGCTCTCCTCCTGGAGCAGTTCTATGTCTACAAATGGGGTACGACTATTATACAAAAACCAAACAAGAAAGAGGCAGAGTTAAGACCTTGTGGAGTTACAGATTTGCAAGCCAGAGCCATTTTACTATCACACTTGCAATCTGTAGCATTCTCACAATATCTGTAAGCATCAGCACGTTGCTGCAGTTACCACAGGAAGAAGAGTTGGTAAGGAGTAAGGTACCGGACCCCTGCTCGCGTCAAGAGTGTCTCTGCTGTGAGGCTGGACAAAAGATAGAGAAGCCCCACCATGAAATGCCCTGCCTACTTTAGGAACACCAGCATGACTTCCTAATAGCAGTTCTTAAGTCAGGGGAACACCACGACTGGCAATAAACCTGGCTTGTTCAGAAGGGGAAATAAAACGCTTCTTCAGATCACACAATGTCTCTCACAACTATGCAAAAGGCGGCCACAACCTTGAATGGATAACGATATGAAAAAAGCTCTTCAGAACACAAGCACACACATTACTTCATTTCATAGCTGCTGTGACCTAACACAATATCTGAGTGCCAAATAAAATGCCACTCAATTATCGTTAGCACCCAGAAGACATTCAGCAAATAAACAATTCTTTGTTCAGATGGGAGAGAAAGGGATATTCAGTTTTAAATGACAATTTTCCACAAAATTCAACATGTCTTGGCAAGGGCTAGATAATTAGCAGTGTTATGAACTGTCTGCTGCTTATATTTGTTTAAAAGTAATTCTCATTATTTTGCTACAGAACCAGGGAATAAATCTCACTATTTTGCTATAGACTTATTACTATTCAAAAGTGGCCTTTGCAGAATGACCGTTCTCAATGCAGCATGTGAATCTTCATGGAACAAGTGCCTCTACACCCATGCATTCTTACACATTAGAAGCTGCCTTATCCAGTAAACAAATCCTGAGATTTACAAGATTAGGTTTGCATTTTATGTTATTTCTTTAATTCTGTAGGCTTCTTCCTCACACAAGTAACTTTACTACAGATATTACTTCTTTCCCAATAAAGCTCACTGCTATGTAAAGATATTATAGCTGTAAAAGTCAAACTACAGAAAGATTGTATACTTATAAATACTGATTAAAAGTGCAAAGAAACAAAAAAACTTTTAATATAGGTCCTAATGGATAAGATCATATTTGCAGAAACTGAACTGTGGAAAGTGAAATGATGAGCGCTGCAACTCTGTTTTTAAATATCCATAATTAAACAGCTATTTTTTCCCCTCTGTCAGAGCTCTGGGACAAAATTTATTTTTGGCATAAGGCCACTGAAAACAATGAGCTTGGTTCAATTAAGCGGGTCCAGTACATATTAAATGAAAAGACATTATGAAACATTTGCATCATAGATTAAAAAAAAAAATCATCACACAGAAAACCTGGAATACATTAAGAGAAGAGATAAATAAGATCACTTGGACTAGCTTGTCATAAACTAGCAGAGCTATAGTTACTCAAAACAGAGTAGACTGCCCAGAACTCATTTTGGCACGTAGGTTTTATTTGCCTTACTTGGATACTGTAGATGTTCTGCTAAACAAGATACTAAGCACTAGAAAAAGAGAGTGTCTCTAGTTAATCTGCACATTTATTAGCAAAAAAACCCTAGAAGATTTGGAAGAGTTGGAATAGTACATGAAGTCCAGAGTCATAAAATAAAAGCTAACTGAACTCTACCTGAAAGCTCAGTTGTTCCAGGAGAACATATCTGACAATAAGTCCTAACAGTAGCTCCTTAGGATATCACATCAAGGCTAGCACATATTCCAGGTGTGCTCAACTAGCTGAACAGCAGCAGAAGGAAAATAAATAAGGAGTTATCATCTCACCTGTATGTCAGGTACAGTCTCAAGTGGGCACAGAATGACTGCTAGTACTATGATGGAGCTCAGCTGAGAGCTTTGTGATGAGATGACAACCTCAAATTTCATTGCAAGAGGCTGTCCCTAGACTTCATGACCATTTTCATCTCATGCTCCACCTCACGCTTATGAGAGGACATCCCAGAAACATCAGCAAAACTCTGATTATCCTTTTAGAAGTCCCTCTTCTAAAAACTGTATTTTGCCCTGGAAAAGCCTCAGGGGTGGACAGTGATTAGCCAAGGCAACCACCTGCCTCTCTAGCACTGTTCCAACATTTTGCCTTACTCCCCCTGCTCTGGGCCAACTTTTGTCATTTGTCTTACAGCGTAATGAATGTCTTGTCTACATCTCTGTTTTATGCTTGCACAGCATCTTGTACTGACACTCCTGGTTCATGATTAATGCAAATTACTGATAAGAAAAGACTGAAAACATGAATGAAGCATAGCTTCTGGAGTGACTTCAGCTGAAAGCTGTTAGGGGAAACTCTTAGGTCGCTATCAGCAATTGGTTTACCAACAAGGTAGTGATCTCTCTGTAAAGTAACCCCATGTGTAACAGGAAGTCACCCAGTTTTCAACATTTGACTGCAGAAAACGTAGAATGCATTACAAGACTAATTTTTTACTGCCATTCAAAATATATCATCATTTATTTCCAGGAAAAATAGGTACAAACTGAGAAATTACTTCTGATACACTTTAAAATCCTATTCTTACAGAGGGAGAGATGACTACACCTTGCAATTGAGACCTCTGAGTCAAAGCCATCTTTGATACAACTTTATTCAAGATGCTGGCCTGACACGCCAGCCACTGCCTACTAGTCATGTCCACAGTAACATTCCTGAAGAATGCTCAGCAATTTGGTACAATATTTTAGGATGTTTCTTTTACAACAGATTAAGTTACTGAAATGAGATTAATTGAAAGAAAGAGAAGAAGAACAAAGTTATAAATCACATCATCTTCAGCAACAAGTGCTTTAATAGTTGACTGCCTCTAAGAATAGTCTTATAGAAGTTTTGTTATTCCTTATTAACCTAAAGTTTTAACCTCTTTTTATTAACATTGTACTTCACTACGCTCAGTCACTTCAAATTATATAGCAGAGGACTACTAAGAAATGTTTCAGAGATCCTGATTTTCCCAAAAAAGCTCTGCTTAGTGTAAAAACAATTTCAATCACTAGTATTTTCTCTTAACAGCTTACTTCATGCTGGAAGGTGTTAGGGAGTGTTTTTAATTTAGTGATACCAGAAAGTCATTTACCTACTATTGTATCTGAAAGCTGACAAAAACATAGTTGTATATCTTTCCTGTTGAGCATGTTTGACAGCATTGTTAATAAGAATAATTAAATGCATTAACTGATTAGACATAAAGCACTAAAACAAAGTATTTTAAGGACATATTTCTGATTCTTTTTCATAATTTTAGACTGATTATACAACAAAGATTTTGCTTGTTTTCTAACCCTGAAGAAAACTGGCAGGAAGACTTAGAAATGGCATGTAGATATTAATCTTACTCATTGCAATAGACTTAAATTGACAAAGTCCCTTTATGGGCAATGAAACATGTTAAGGACTAACAAAAATCTGACTGCTTAAAAGATGTGCTTTCCAACAGGTATGAAGCAAAACTGGACCAAACAATTAAAAACCTGCTGTCAGTTACATCTGCATCAATCAGGAATAATTTCACTGACATACTGTATGAATTTATAAAAATGACTGCAAAATGTAGCACATTTGTTTCAAAAAGCCTTGAAAATACTTGCTTTATAAAAGTCATTTCCACATAGATTCCACTGCAGCAAGAATACTCGGAAGAACAGTTCTTGGTTTTGTTGAAGAAAAAAACAAAAAGAAAAGAAACTCTCACAGCTTCCCACATTGTCTAATCTTTTAATCTTTGAGAAGATTAGAGCTTGTAACTACCACCTGATCAGGATGACGAAATTCTACTAGTGCAATTGGTTACAAAAAGTGCAAAGCAGAACGAAGCCCTTCATATTTATGAAAAGTAAAAACCCCTCTGCTATTAAAGCCTTTTCAAAACATTTCTTCTCAGTTGCACGGGAAGGTTCTAAATCCTTAAAATTTTAATCAAAAGAGTTGCAAAAGCAGTAGAAAAACATTGGCTGACAAATCAAGAACTCATGCTTTAACTGTTTTTGTTAGAAGCTGAATTAAAATAAACATATTTAAAACATATCATACAAACTACTTCCATTAGTTCATTATAGCATATGCACTATAAAATCTAGACAACAAAGATTAGCGTACTGTACAATCTTAATTTACATCACACTGTAACAAAGTCAACTGCTGACTTTACATCAGTTGGACACTTAATTTAGGCTACAGATTTTCCAAAGGACTCTCTTATTCACTACAGTTGAGTGGGCTAACAATTTCAGCACCTCAGTTGCAGAAAATCTATTACACCACCAAAAAAAGAAAAGTTACGAACATTTAAAAAGCCAGTGATCCCTTACTAATCTGTTTAAACATTAATTAGGAACAGTAAGAAAAAAATCTGTGTTTATGTCATAAAATTGTCAGATTGACAGATCATAAAGTCATTGCTTCTGCATGCCAACTTGGAATTTAAAACACGTTTATTAATTCATAGTCACGAACCTTGATACAACACTTAACAGCTTAATCCTTTAATTTCTCCCATCACTTTACTTAGTTATGAGGTTGGATCCCTTGCGAGCAAAGATGTAAAGGGTCAGCTTTTAACAGAAAAGTTTGAGAAGAGGCTAAAAAAGAATGAAAGGCAGTCAGTTGCCAAGAGAGATATTGATCATCCTTTCAGACGCAGAGAGCTGTTGCACTGAATACAGACGGGTCTTTCACCCCAGTGTACTTTGCAAAAACTAATCAGAGTCGAGCAGACGAAAGGCACAAAGGAACTTAGGAGCAGAGGCGTACAGCAATTAAAAAAAAAAAAAAATCCCCAAAACTTTCTGAGAGGGGCGGGAGGATGTCTGTTTTCTGTCCGAAGGATGCCCCAACCCCGACAGGTTTGCCTAGGCACGTCCACCTCCACCTGCACACTTACCCCACTCGCCAGCTCCGCGCCCAGGCAGAGGAGGAGCAGCAGCACCAGCACCCTGCAGGGAGGCAAAGGGACAGGGTCACCCGCCGGGCCGGGGGGAACCGCGGGGGAAGGGGCCGCCGCGCCTCGGCACTCACCCTGCGCGCCCCGCGGCCGGCGGGGCAGGGGCGCAGCCGCGGCCCATGCTTCAGGCAGCCTGCGGGGAAGGCGGAGAGGACGCAGCCCGGTTACCCGCCGCTGCTCCCACGCGGGCACCGGCTCCCCGCCGCCGGAGGAAGAGGAGGGCCCGCTGCTGTCACTCAGGGCGGGCAGGCCCCCTGCGCGGGCCGGGCACGGCGGGGGCCGCCGCCGCTCACCTCCGCGGTGCGACCACTTCCACCGGCTCCTTTCCCCCCCGCCCCTACGACGGCAGAGCAAGGGTGCCTCGCCCGGGGGGAGCGGCCGGGCTAGCCTCACCGGCGCTGCCCGCTCGGGGTCGGTCACCGCTCGCTTCCCGCCGCTTTGCCGCGGCGCCCCGGCCCCCTCAGGGTGCCCGCCGCCTTCCGCTCCCCACGCCGCTGCGCGCCGTGCCGGAGCGTGCCCGGGCAGAAAGTTTGCCTGGTCTTCACTGAGGCGTCGCACCTGAGCGGAGCCGGGCGGGACGGGACTGAACCGGGCAAGCCGCGCCGGGCGGCCCTCACGGCCCCGCACCCCGCCGCCCGCCCCTCCTGAGGTGCGACCCGGCACTGGCAACAGCTCCCCCCCTGCCCTCACACACCGAAGTGCCTCCGCTGGAGAAAATAGTCCGGGGTCCAGCGGCTGCCCGCCCGGTGGAGGTGCGGGGCGGGGAGAGGCAGGCGCCCGCCCTTCGAGCCGACAAAACCCCGGCGCCCAGGAGGAAGGGTGGCTGGTGGGGAATCGCAGCCCCCTCAGAGCGGGGCGGCAGCGCGCCCTGCCCCGCACGCCACACGCACGCACCCGCTGCCCGCCCGCCCACGGTGCGGATGAATATTGCGGGGCAAGTAGTCCCGGGAGGACTTGAGCCGGGAGAAGCGGGCGAGTGCGGCAGAGGGGCGGGCGCTGGCGTCGGGGCGGCCGGCGGGAGCCGCCTGGAGGGAGCCGCGCTGCCCTGCCGGGCTATGCCCGCGCCGCAGGGCCAGCTCCGGAGCTCCTGAGCCGGCGGGATGGAACCGCGGTGGCGGAGCCGCAGCCTGGCTGTCGGCTGCCTGTTGCTGCTGCTGGGGTGCTGGGGGCCGGAGGAGGCGGTGGCGGCGGTGAGTGCGGGGCGCCCTCCTTGTTCTCCTCAGGCGCGGCGGGAGCTTTCGAGCCCCTTCAAAAATGGGGTGGTTGAGGGTGGGCTCCCCGGCGGCCGTGCTGGGGCTGAGGGGGCCGCGGCCCCTGACAGGAGCCCGGCGGGCGGGCAGGGGTCGGCCGGGCCGGGCCTGGCGCGGGAGGGTCTCTCTCTCCTCGCTTCCCTCAGGTGTCGGGGGCTCTGGGTCGGCCCGTTCCCGGGCACTGCCCTCCCGGGACAAAGGCTCCTCGGCGCTGCCGGCGTCGGACCGGCTCTGCGCGGTACCCGCCTGCTGTTGGCACGGCTGGGCTCGGCTGCGGGGAGGCAGGAGGGAGCGCGGGTGCGAGGCGGGGGAAGCGCGGACGAGCTTTGTGTGTGCTCCGAACCCGCTGTTCCTCCAGGACAAAGGAGGAAAAATCTCTTTCTCTTCCTCCTCCTCCCCCCCTCAAAGGACGGTCGTGAAGAGGTGTCTGAGCTCTTGCCAGGGAGCCTTCACCTGCGTCTGTAGGTCACACCTGGACGTGGCGGGGAGTTGGAGGCTTGCGGGCACGGTTTGCCAGGGGACTGTGCCTCAGACTGTGGCTTGGTTCTCCTGAGGGTTGTATTTCTGCTGTCTTAAAACCCAAGCTGAGATGCTAGCGGAGATGGTAGAGGCGTGCAGCGTTGCAGAGGGTGCACAGTAGGTGGCCTAGAGAAGAATTTTGTTTTCTCTCTTTGGGAGAAGGATGCTATCCCAGCTTCCCTGGAGTGGCTGGGCCTTGAAACTGAGGGTGATCACTAGCTTCCCGTTTCGAGGTACTTGATTAAGACCTTTAGCTGTTAACAAGTGGTTAACAGTTAACTAAAAGGCTTATAATTTAACTTGGATTAATTTCAGATTTTTACAATCCCATCCTCTGGCTGTTAACTTTTTTTAAGTTTACTTGGAAGGGGAAATAAATCCAGATTTCTGTTGTTAGGATTACTCTGTAGTTGCAAAATCATAGTATGTTACAGTAATAGGGGTAGAATACCTTTCTGCTACTCCCCCCCTTCCAATTTTGTAGTTAGGGCTGACAAAATCTTATTTGTCTTGAACTCTCCTTTGAAGTGCATTCCTTTACAGTGAAACTTTGCAGACCTTTCATCTGCCCTTCCAAAAAGCAAAGACCAGCCATAATATACTCCCTTCCTCTTCTACCCCTCCTTTTTACCATGCCCAGGTGTGTACCCAAGTGTAAGTGATACTAGTGTGCTGCCAGTGCTTACTGATTGGGAGAACAGCTTGTCTCCACATATTGTCTGTAATACTAGTTCTGCTGCTGTTAAGTGCTACCTCCCATAACTTTCACCCCCAAAGAAGGATCCAGTCAGTCCCGCCTACAAGGCTTCACTGTTTTAGCAGGTGGGGGTTGAAGATGGGGAGGCTTGTGTGTATAAATATGTCCCCTTTCTTTCTTCAGGAAAGCGCCCAAGCAGAGTTTGTTGTGTGTGACTGGTGGGAATCTGTGGGGTCCAGGAAGGGGACTGTGCTGGGCTGGTCCTGTAGGCAGCCCTCTGCCTTGGGAGAAACGAAGAAAGGACAAAAGACAACGGTGGAGTTCCTGGTTCTCAACACCACCTTATGCTACAGCCTCCCTTTTAGGATGAGTCCCCCTGGGGATATGCTGCCCCCACAGTGAGAGGAGATTAACTGAAGGCCCAAGGCCTAGTGGGAATGGGGAAAAGGGAGACACCTCTGTTCCAACCTATGTAATTCCCATTGACACTTTGTCAGAAAGGTCTAACGGTTTCTCAATACTTTGGTGTTCTGATGTCCATGAATCTCCTGTGATGATAACACTAAATGATGCTGATCCTTATTAATGAGGATCAGCATTTTATTTTTCCCATTGTCAGAAAGGGTTGAATTAACACTGTAGCAGTATGCTTGACACAAACTGTCTCTTCTGTGAATTTTGTTTTGGGGCCTTGTGTCAGTCTTCCCTCTTCCCTCCAACAGGATAAATCTGCCGTGATGAATTCAAGACATTCTGGTGTCCTTATTTTAATAATATCTGAAATTGTTATTGAACCTCATAACACACTTCAAATGCAAAAGTCGTACTTTCTTTGCTCCGGATTGTTCAAATAGCGTGTATGGCTGTGTGATCAGTTACAAGGTGACATAATATAATTGAGAATCATCTGCCAATGTGGACATCATAGGGAAATCCCAATGACTTATAAAAAAAATAAAAAATTGCCAAAACCTAATACCTGAGTAACCACAAATTTCGTTGTTCAGATTTTATTGCTGGGTTTCCATAGCCCATCGTCTAAACTTGGGGAGTAGTATATGGATGATGCCATGTACTCTTGTGCAGACTCGTTGTTGATGCAGAATGAAGCGTGTAACTACTGACAGACACCGTAAAAGTATCTGGGAGTCTGAGAACAGTCTCACTTCAGAGTGTGAGAATGAATGAGGTAGAAGATAGTGTCATCAGTGCATGGAGTGACTTCAAGTTACAGTATAAAAAGGTGCTTATTTGTTGTATGCTTTCATCAGAGGATATGAGTGCTTATAATGTATGTTAAGGGACAATATTATTGCTTACGTGCCCTAGTGTTTTTAATATAAATCTACATACATGTATACAAGCCAATGAGCTCTTCCTATAAGTGGAATTTTTTTCCTCTCCTAGCAGGTTTTACACTTGCACTGTTATAGAAAAGTGATTGCAAGTTGTGACTGGGAAACCTAATAAAGAACACAATGGACTAGATTCTTGAAATGTGCTAATCTGTGACACTCACTTGAAGTTAGTAACTGTCTATTGATTTATATTGAAAGATAATATTGAAGTTTCCCTCGTAGTTAAGGCCTAGGTTTTTAGAGCGTAAATGGACTTTGTCCAAAAGTTATTAGAAATAAAATAAGTTCTGCAATGTCTTTTTTCTTTGCATTCTGTTATAAGTTCAGTTTGGCTGAAAGTGTAGGGATGAAAACAACTGTTCAAATATGGTAAGGCAGGCTGTCAGGATGAGTATCATTTGTGATTAAGAAAGAGATGTATTATTAATGAAACTTCTTTAAGTTTAATTAGGATCTCTTTTTTTTTTTCTTTCTTTCAGAGGTTACCATGTATATAAATACATGCTACCATGTCATTAATTACATTGTATTTGATTAATATGGTTAATATTTAAATGATGATCATCTGTGTTTCTCTTGTTTGCCCTGTTTTGTTGTGGTGGTGGTGATTATTATTTCCCATTTCATAACTGGCTGTGTCTCTTTCTAGTTACGAAAGCTAAGTCTGTAAAAGCAGAAAGAAATGGGTGCTGGCTTTTAGGATTCAAAAAGTATTTCGTCCTGAAATTCCGTGGATGTGTCTTGATTAGTCATGCACAAGACTCTCAGTTTCATAACATCAAGGCTCAAGCCCTCCTGCTTGCAACCTGTCATTTGTTGTGTGTTTTGCCTTTGACCTTTCATGGCTCTTGGTTAAAGATATATAGTAAAAGTTGCATCTCAAGGTATGTTCTGGCATATACTAGAATACAAATAAATCAGTGGAAACTCCTAGGCTTTAATTTTCCTGGTCATGAATGAATTAATCTACTCACTGAGAGCAATTACCTAAGTCACTCACCCTTTTTTAAAGTAGAAAGGGAAATTTTCCTTGGACAAAGTGTTACTTTATTTAACAGCAAATGTATATTTACATAGTGATCTTTTTCTACTATGAATAAGCAATAATGCTTACTGTAATGCAATTAGTTGCTGTTGGTTTTACTAGAACATGTGGAAACTTTTCCATACTACAAAATAACTGAAACCAGTAAGAACATCCCAACAAATCTGACATGCATATTTTCTATCTGGGGCAAAGTGCAGTAAGGCATCTGTTCCACACATACAGCGAAGATGTATTGTGCATTTTTACCTTTCATTCACTTAGATTAAAATACTTTCTTCTCTAATTGCATCAATTGTGTAAACTCTCCACTGATCTCACCACACAACAAGATATCTAGATAACACTTCCTTATACGTTCTAGGAATAGTATTATGCAAGCGTACTGAATGGAAAGCAGCCTCTGCCAGTAATGATAATACCAGACAAATTGCTCTGAATGAAGACACTTTCTGCTTATCTGTGTCATAAGGCTGTACAGATTTAGTAATGTTTAAAAACACTGGGTTGCTTTTAGGTTCTTGCTATATGCAGTGTTTGGCTGTCTGATGTTGACTGCAGGCTCTTCCGTGCTGTAAACCATCTCCTCTCAAGAGTACCTCAAATAAAACTTGTTCAAAAGATATAGTGCTGGTACAGTTTTAAGGATCTTAAGCAGCATCCTTTACCCTCCTGTGAAAGGTTAGCCATGCAATTAAACCTTATTTAGTATCACTGGTATAGTGCAGCTTCTGAAAAAGGAAATGTGCCGGGCATCCTCATTATGCAATTGCTAAGTGTGCTATGTGGAGGAAAAGCTTCAGTATAATCTGAAGTTATCAACAGAATAAACATAGATGAGCTGAAGAAGGAAGGGTCCTGTTATAAAAAAGAATTCCAATGCTTATTTTAAAAAATTCCTTTGCAGTTGTTTCAAGTCTTTCTTGCAGAGCTGAAGTCTTTCTTGGAGAATTTGTGAGGAGATGCAAGAAGCAAAAACTGGGGGATGTGATCTTAATTTTAGGAGAGATGGATATTGGGCAATCAGATAATTGCAAAGCTATATTGCAAATGAAAAATTTTACCTTAAACTTATTAATGCTTTCATGTCTCTCCCTCTAAAAGGTGTGATACTTAAACTGTAATGTACTAATAGACATAACTTTGGTCTGCTTGGAAAAAACTTTGATATTGTGTGATTCTCATTTATGAAACTCTGCATCTCTGCCATGATTTGAGTGGGCGGTTGGACTGAACCTCCTGAGGCCCCTTCTAGCCTGAATTATCCTGTAAGTCTAAAATTATGCGGGAGTACAGTTGTGCTCCTAGATGTACTTTCTTCTAAGACAACTGACATATCCTATAGTTAAAAATTAACCACAATTTTATAGTTAAATTGTGAGTTGGAAGGTTCATATTTACTTACATGTTTGTTTTTTGGTTGCAACTAGTCAAGAAGCCATCTCAAGCTGTCAGCACAGCAGCATTCAGAATTCTGATTTTGTATTCGCCTTTTGTGGCGGGTGTCTTATGCAGTGTGTGTTTGTTTATGTATTATTCTGTTATAAGGTAAAAAAAAATAAAAATAAATTGTGGTGGCAATATTGACAGTGAGGTTTTTTCCACCTGAAGTGTGTGTTTTAGCAGTTAGAGAGAGGAACTCTAAAAAATATGGATTTCGCCTGACTTGAAGGTGATAGCCTTCAACGCTCTTAGTTATTGTAGCTCTGTTGTTGGGTTTCCGTCTTTGTCTCCTTCCCCCATTTGGAGGGGAAGGAAAATAGTTTAGTCTCATCTGTATTTTGTTTCTTTTACCTAATCTCTACAGAGAATTAAGAAGTCAGGGTTGAATTTCAATCACTTCTCTCTCCTGGCACTGTAAAAGGCATCTGTGTGCAATGTATTTAAACTAAAACCAAAAGTAAAATGGCTATTATCTACAAAATGATTCTTTTTATTGAGGCATATAGCTAGACCTGTGAAACTTTCCTACTGTAGTCTAATATGACCCCACTGTATGCTAGATAAGCTTTGCTGCTGCAGCTCTGCTGAAACCCCTGCTTTTCCTCCTCTTAACTCTCCCCTGAGATAAGCAAAGCTCTATTCCCTTCTCTGGCTGGAAACAGGGCTAGTAAGTCTTTTTGCCAGTGTCTGTATCTGTCAGGACTTTCTGCTGAAATAGAATAAACATGTTGGAAACTGTGTTTATTCTAGGACTGACTTTAGCTGTTATCAAGGTGAATCTTGGTTTTAAACCACACCATTAATTTAGAGAAAGATATTTATGCTGTACTGTTTCCTAGGGAATTTGCATGCTTTTAGAAACCAAACTTATACAACCCTTAATTGCAGCTGAGGTGTATGTGGTAGACAGCCCTTCTCTAGAAGGAACAGTGAGCATGAAGGAAATACTTGGTTTGCATTAAAATGCTTCACTGATATGGAAGTAAGAATTTCATCTCTTTCTCTCTCTCTCTCTCTCTACTGTAATAGTTGCATCTCTCACCACCTTGTGTTGTATTTGGAGATGTAGTTATGGTAGATAAGGTCACCTTATTGGCTCTGGTAGAAGAACGTGAAGACTGACCAGTCCATTTGGGCCTCTTGCATGAGGTTAAGGTAAGATGCTGCTGATTGCTCCACAGACTCAGTTGAGAGCCATAGCAAGTAATCAGCAGAGCTATATTGGAATGGCTTCATTTAAGAGCTTGAGACTGTAGAACAGTCCTTGAGAAAGGTAAAGCTTGACAGAGGTTCTTCAGCTCAGTGTTTTAGATATTGTAACTTACAGCAGTCATTCCTTTTCAGTACTTTTATATAGAAAATGCAGAACTACACCCACTTTCCTTTCTAGCTTAATTTTCAGTTTGACTAACTCCCTTTTTGTGTGGTTACTAGGCTAGACAAAAATACAAGAATCTTAATGGACTAAACATAAAATTTGTCTTTATTTGGCAACCATAGTGATAAAGTGAAGCAAATTGCCAACATTTGTACTGAGAGAAAGCCAGTGAGCTTTAAATATCAACACTGTGTGTTTTGTTGGGTTTTCTTGTTTTTAACAGACTCCTGTTTCTACTTTAAAGTCTTTCAGGAACTTCAAGTACCTTAGAGGATTGACAGCATTGAGTGGAAGGGCAGAAGTTTGTAGATGATATCAGAGATGTTGCATTTTATATTTCATAACCCGAGTTACCCATATGCCATCTATAACTGGTAGTTATGTGGCTGGGAAGTCAAAGCCTTCTGTTTATCTTGTAGCACCTTCTCAAACAGAAATTAGGTTTCTCATACATAAACATGTGCACTGGTAATATGTATTGGTATGTTGTATTTAATATAGTAAAGTGGAATTTCTATCCTTCTGTGAACAGGAGGAAACAAGATAACTGAGTTTCTCTTGCAACTCAAAACTTGAGAAAAATCCTTGAGCACATCATAAAAATGATGGATTTTGAATGATGTTTCAAGTCATTAGTAAGGTGTTTGGAATTGGTTGCCTGTGTTTCATTCCCAGCTTCTGATCTGGGAAGGCCATCTATTTCTACCTGGGTTTTTTTGCTTGCCTATAGTGCTATACACTGGCAATCTTTTTTGCCCTGTTATCCATTCCTTCATGCTGTTCTTATAGTAGGAGTCTTCTACTTTTCTGTCTTAATCTAGAAAGATGTTGCTTATGCTTCTTAAGTTGTATACTAGTATAAACAGTGTGATGCAAAAATGGTGACTTGGAGTCCAAGACTACTTAAAAGACCAGTGCCAGATGCATTTTTTTAAACTGTGGATTTACGGGTCCTACTGTTTTAATAACTGCCTGTTACTAAACAAATTAACTTTATATTAAACACTTTCTGGCAGTATTTCTCATCTCCATGTCTTGAAAAAAGTTCTGAGTCCATATACTTTGCCTTTATACTAAACACTTGGTTTTTTGCTGTTTTCCTGGTGGTCATGCTCTTGTCCTTTCGCTATTTTTTTAAATTAAGCCGGGGAAATAGTGATGATTTTGATATATACCGGCCTTCTTGGTATTTCTCCAGTACACTGAAAAATGTCAGAATTTTACAGTATATTCAGAATAGTTAATTTTATTACTGTCTCTTCTGGTTCCTAGCCTAACTCTTGCATTCTGGGTGAAAATATAACAAGCATTAGTTATTAATTACATAAAGCTGTCAAGCTTAAGCAACCGTTAATTTAACACTCGCATTTCATTATTTTTTTGGCTTCAACTTGTTAGCAGTGAAGGCTAATATTCCTTCATTAAGGAAGAAATACATTGACAACTCATGAAGAAGAGACTATCTACCATCAGTCTGTGTCTACCAAATACAGCATTGATTCTTCAGAAGTAAACCTTTATCTTTATGCACTTAAATCATGCAGGTGCCCAATAGAGAGAAAGAAAATGACCACCCTGGGCAATGAACTACACTCTTTCTACACCTTGAATGGAAGTAGCAATTATTTAAAAACACAGTTAAATTACTTTACTTAAAGCAATGAAAACTAATGTAATCTGCAGGCAAGGCTAGACAAGCCTTCAGTTCCCAGAAAATTTGATTTCCTGACAAGAAACACCACCACAAAACAATGTTTGGGTGAAGAAGCCTATGAACTCAGTTTAAAAACCTTTTAAAAATAATCCTTTTCGTGGGGCACTTTTCTTGAGTCAACTTACTTTGAACCAACCTGTTGTACAGAATGACAGCAGAAGCCATTGTTTCTGAAAGGCAAAGTAACTTCTAGCTGTCATTCAGACAATATGAATTGACTTAATCAGAGACAATGCTTAGTCTGAATTAGGTCAAGAACACTTCTCTTGTATATTGAACCTTAAAGGGCAATGATATTCAGAAGAAGGAGTTTTTTTGTTTTGATAGCTTAACTTCCAATATTAATTAATCCCTTTCTTAATGGAGAAAGCAGTGCCACAAAAATCTCTATAAGCCTGTGCCCAGAGTCTGCCCAGGCAAACAGTGAAAACATTGATACAAAAGTTGATATTTGTGTGGGTGGGGGTTTTTGTATTCTAGACTGAAAGGAAACTGTATATGTAGTATCATTTAGTTTAGAAGTAGTAGTATCATTTAGTTAGAATGCTTATGGAAACTTCTTGGCGTTAGAATTGCTGATAGTCCTCCACACATGTGTGCACGTGTACAAAAACCTTGGAAGTATCTTTTCTGTTCTAAAACCTTTCAAACTTTTAAAGCAATAGTAGTAACAAAGTGTTAAAACATCTACGTCTAAAGTATGAATTTTTGTATCCTAAGTGAACCTAGAAAATTCCTTAACTTTAGGCTTGAATGAGAAAATGCTTGTTGACAGGTCTAGTCATGCTCAGAAAAATGTGTATTTTTAGAACAACGGCATACTGTACTTAAGAGTGAGAATAATCAAACAGGTCTCTTTAAGATTAAATTGCTTAATACACTACAGAAGTAATTGTGGAGGAACAGCACAGCCAGTCAGGGCAGTGATGGAAATGCTATTACCTTTTTTTGGTGGACACCTGGCATCCAGCCAAAGGTAACCAACCACAAAACTATTGTTGGGTTTAACTCTCTGAATACTTTCACTTAAATGTAGAGAACAAAATTAAAGTGCTAAAATTCCAAGCTTGTCATTTATTGTAGAATCATAGAAAAACTTAGCCTGCAAGTATAATCCTCCTGCTCTGGAGGCTACATTAGGTGACCTCTTGCTCAAAGCAGAGCTGCCTTCGAAGTTCTGTATTTGTTCTTCTGACGGAAGATACTGTTGCAATGTCCTTTTAGTCTGCAACTATTCCAAACCTTGCTTGCTGTAGGAATACAGTTAGAATTTTGTGGAAATGCTCCATATTGAGTACTTGTAGTTAACCTACTAGTTACTGCAGGATGCAGAGCATATATCACAAATTTGCAGCAGGTTATTTTCTTGGCATATGTTCAGCCCCAAATAGCACTTGTGGGAGTTGGTATACTCCCTAAAACAGGGTGCCTCAGGGAATACTTTCCCTTAGAGAAAGTGACTTTCTGTTTTGGAATGTGTACAAATGCCAGGGGCTGTTTCCTACTCTTGCCAAGCTTCAGACTGAACTGCATCTTGAGTTTTAATAATACTTGAGGGCTATTTCCTATGAATGGTTCTCTTTAATTATTGTGATAGGGTGTTGGAACCATGCGTGCTCTCTCCTTGCCTACTCCCACTTTTTTTAAACTGACAGTATTTTAGTGCAACGTTGTGAGGAAGACAACTTACTGACATCATCAGACATGGTGAGAGAATCACCTTAATGAGATACTTTAGGTTCGATATGGTTAACTTGCTAGTGAGTGACCCCCAGAGGGTGACTGAGAACAAACCCAATTGCTGGAGAAAGCAATAACTAAGTTTACATGTGTCAAAGCAAGGAGAAGCTTAATGGTATTGCTAAAGACTTCCTCCCTTCCCAAAACAAATAGTACTCAACTATTTACACAGCATCCATTGAAAGTGACACTTTGCTTGCAAGTTTTAAGTGGGTGGTATCCCTCTAACTATTTTGAAAAAGGAATATTTGGGTTACGCGTTTTGATTTGTGTCTTTACTAAAGCGCTATCTGGTACATTTTTTTTATGTACCCTTCATATTCTGCTGAAATGTTTTTATTACTGAACCTCTCTGGAGGAATACTCTACTATGACTGTTTCTTATCTTTTTATCATCTGGAGGGGCAATAGAGACAAAATACAGGAAAAATTGTTATAAAAGCTTAGACATCAGCTTCTGTTGAAACAAAAATATAAAATGCATTTCCTTTCCCTCTGCACCCCCTTCTTCTAGCACTGATCAGATTTATTTTGCCTTTCCTACTACTGATACAATGTTAATACTTCAAAAAACTTGTTGGTTTTTCAATGCTTTTTGTAAAGATCTTATCTATGGTCCTTTTAGCTAGTTCTTTGGCATGGGTTCAAATTTTTTTTAATGTAATAAGTCTCTGAGAAGTGCGATTTAATTCCCAGGGCATGCTTTTTGTTTAGTGATGATCAGTGCAAACCAAATGTACTGATTCTCAGGATAATGTAATGCATAGCCTCTAGATGTAATTTCTCTAGCATAAGGGAATGAAATCTTTCTTCTAATCAAGTTTGAGTATCTAATTCCAAGATCTGTGTGTGCTAGATAGAATGATCTATTAGCACTAGCCTGCAGCTGTCTCTTCCAGTGTTTTAAAGGCAATAAAATACATTCAGGCCCCCTTTTTCTTTGCCTCTGTGAAATAGTCTGTGGAAAATGACCTTATAGTGATATGGAGGATCGCAATAGTAACTTTTTCATAGCAAGGTGCACCTTGGTATGAAGCAGCTCACTTGAAGTGACAGGTGCTCGAAGGAGACCTGTAGCTTTTGCTAGCACATAGCCAGTGCATTAGTAAATGAACCCGGAGGCTGACGCTGAGGGCTACTCTTTATCTGCTGAAGTTAAGCATGTGAGTTCCTGAACAGGCATCTGAGAGCTCCCACTAAATATCCAACTTCTATCAGCTTTAGGGATTTCTGAACCCGTATGAACAAAAGAAGAAAAGGGCCTCCCAACTCATCATGTCCTGATACTCTGTTCTTTTGGAAGTGCCTCTGATTTACAGGATTAGGACAATTGCTTTGTCTTCCTTTCTTCCTTGTTTAACTTGGCCCTCTTTAGTGCCCCTTACTTTTTCAACTTTGATTACCTGAGGCTGGAGAGTAGCTTTTTTTTTTTTTAGTATTGGGCAATACAGAGAAAGCACTGCCTGTAGCACTATCTTCAGGTATTAAAATGCACGCACAGAGTATACTGATGCTACAGGCGTAAACAAATGATAAAACAACTTGAACTAGAAGAACCTTGGAGCTATGATACTTGGTCCAAGAACTGAAGGAGAATGGAGTTGATAATCACTTCCACCACAAAAAAAAAAATCCCCCAGACACCCACCAAGCCTTAAGTGAGTTAGGTCTTGTTCTGACAGTTAGGAGGGTGTGTACTTTGGATAACATCTCAATGCAATATCACTGCGCACAGCCTCTATTCTTTTTAGCATGTATACTTGCTTAATCTTTGGTATTAATTGAGTGCTTTCAGTAGTTTCAAAATAGACCACAGTGGAGTTGGATTAATCTGGAATGCAGTTCTATTTTGTCTCCCCTTTCTCGGAGGAAAAAGTGGATTTCTCTTCTTGTGTGGTCTGTTTCAGGCACTTGACGCATGAAGGTGCAGTTGTCAGTGACAAATGACTGACATCCACTAACAGGACTCAGAAATTGAAGCTTCCTCTGTTGCATGTTATGTGGATGAAGGTGGGGAACAGGACATTTTCTGGGAATTAGTCTGGAGCTTGTATCTTTATTCCATTTCCTTAACCAGGAAAGTATTAAAAACAGACTGCCAGAATGAGTGGTGTTATGACTGTAAAATACTTGGCGTGCAAGCATATCTGAGGCTTACAAGCCTAGCTGACAGTTAGGTCTAGGTTTGTGTTACATTTGGACATGGTTATAGAAAGTGGCAACATCTAACACCTGTCACTTGGGAAAGGTCCTAAATGACTAGTAAATCTTAACCTATAATGAGTACCATATGGCACTTCTTATTTGCAGCTGGAAAAAATCAAGAAACCTCAAGAGGCTAGTGATTAGAGACTTGTGTGTAAAATTCAAGTAAAACTGAGACTTCCTGAAAAGCAAAGTGGCTTACTGTATACTGCCACTGACTGAATGTCAGGTACTTAATGCTTCTGTCTCAGTGCTAGTGTTAGTTGCAGAAATGTGTAACTGGACAGGCAGATGGAGGCATGCCTGAAACAAACCATTCCTCTAATTTGCTATGTACTTGTTTAAGGAATTCAGTTATGGTCTGTATAAAAGCTAGATGGCTTGCATTCTGAGTTCAGTGTTTAGAACTGAAATGAGCAGTAGTGATGTGTAGACTGCCTACAGAGGTGGTGTAAAACTTGTCCATCCCCAAAGCCTCCCATTCCAAAACTGAAAAGCCAACCAGTGTTACTTTGTTTAGGGTGTTTCTCTATTAATGCTATTTAGAGATTTGTGCAGGTGCTGCACTGCCTGCTGAAGAGGGAAATGTGGTGTTTGGCATATGTCAGCTCATGAACTTTGAGACGAAGTGGGCTAGAAGACCACCTGGTAGTTTACATTGTCTTTAGTGCTCTTTGCTTGCACTGTTTACCAGGAGGTGTACTTGCCATATGTAAACATAGATGCTTTTTAAGATGCTGCCTCTGGATGGCAGCATAAAGGTAGTACTTAACCTGAGTTGCTATTAAAAGAAACTTGTGCAAGTTCACACAGCATGATGTAGAGCTGTTTGGAAATTTGTGTTCATTGGGACAGGAGTAAAAGTACTTAGCTTCTCAGGTCTCTTCAATTTTAGCTTTGAAATGCTTGTGAAAAAAGCAGTGGAGCTTGACATGATTACTTTGCTTTCTGTGTGTCCCACCCAGTAAAATATACTACACAAGGCCATTCTTTGTCTTGTAAGACTAACAGACCACAGAAATCTAAGAGTTTTCAGAAGTGGTGAGAACTGTCCATGGCCTTTTCCTGGCCTGCAGTTGAGCGCAAGGTTGGCAGCACTCATTAGAGCAGACTGGCAACAATCACTTTCAAAAATGGAAAGCTTTGTAGAAAATGAGAATGGTCTACTGTGAGTTGCAAGGGCTAACTCTGTCCTTGTACTGCCTGCTTAAAGTTTCTTCATGTCCTGAAGAGTTCTCGGGTTTCCTTCTCTTAAAGCCAAGTATGGAGAAAGGGAGCAACATCTGGGATAGCAGGGAAGTTGACTGGATGCCCAGCTGGGCTCTTGCACTTTCTGTCTTCTTCTCTGGTTCAGGAATCGGATACAGAAAGATTCTGTGAGGCAGCAGTACCCCCTGTTTTGGTGGTGGTGTTGGGGGGGGGGGGATAACTTCTGTGCATATTTGCTTGTAGCTTTTACCTTAGTTGTTAAAAAAGGGAGGTGGGAACCCTTAACTTCCATGAGGTTAAAAACTGGTTCTGTGTAAGCTTCTTCCTGCTGTCTTGCAGCCCCTCTGGGGCTTGCTAGGGGTGAGTCCTTCCCATTTATTTTTTTTGTTTCTAGAAACTCTGACCAGCAGTCCAGGCATTTGAATAGCCTACGCTTCTACTCCATTTGTTTGCCAACTGAGTCTTTTGTGCAGTGGCAGCAGCTGCTGCATGGCAGGTCACTCGACCTGCCAAAATCTGTAGGTGAGTGCTTATATGGATCTTGATTCTGAACCTTTCTTAGGGACTTCCAGGAAAGGAGAGGGCAATGGTTCCCTGTGTTGCTCTTAGGTGTATAGGGAGAAATGCTTATGGGCAAATAGTTGAATTTTGGGGATGAATGAAAGTTAAACAAGCTTTTGGGCATTAATTCAGTAACGGGACTCTGAGTCCAAAAGTTGTCTGCAGTTAGACTATGTCAGCTGGTCAAAGGAAAGATCTATTGCTGCAAATATTGCCTTTATTTTAACTAGAAACTGCTGTGGAAAGATAACCTTTACAGAGAACTGTGTGTTAAAAAGTTATAATTATTTCAGTTTAAAGCAGTAAAATTCCTTATCATTTGGTAAAAAGTACAGGCAGAAAAATTCAATTGCCTTTAAAAAAGAGCTTACCTCTATTTCTTGTGGCACAATATTTTTAACATAGACATACTTGCTTAAAGTTTTGCATATTCTGAAGGTAGTTATGCCAAGGTTCTCTTGCTTATATTTTTGGGTTTTTTTTAAAAAGTAACCCTGTAATTCTATCCTAAGAGAAAATTATTGATCCATAAAACTTTTGTATAATTGGAACATTCATTTGGGGTGTGGTAACTAGATTTAGTGGGTCTTACAATTATGTTTCATGTTAGTACAAGAATATAAGCTATTCAGGTGTCTAAATAGCAAACAACCTTGTGCTGCCCCTCAAGAGGAAAAAGAAGGGTTGATTATCCCATCGGGTGGCTCAGAATCTCTTTTTAACCTGCCTCTGTTCTCATTCACAGTGGCCAGAACTGTGGCTACTACAGCAAAGAGCTTCCTCTGCAAGTCTGAACAGGTCTTGTATTGTGCAAACTTCAAAGAAAGATAGTGCCTTAAGGTGTAACAGGTTAAATTACATGCCAGAAGTTTCCTTAGTTGAAAAAAAAAAGTTGGTCAAGAACTTCTGCAAACATGTTTTGACTCTTACATTTTGGAACATGAAACTTATTCTCGTAGTATCTTTAGGTAAATTGAGGGAAACGATTACTTAAAAGGGTATGTAATAATCTTTTAATTCAGATTCTGCTTTTGTATTTATGAGCAGTGACATTTCTATACTTCAGTGAGAAAGGAAAGGCCGTTTGGATTATGGAACTGTGATCTGTGATTATCCAATCTAAACCTCCCCTGGCACAACTTAATAGGACAAGAGGAAACATCCTCACTTGTGAAAACACCCCTAGTTCCATCAGCTGCTCCTCAGAAAACTTGCTCTCTAGACCCCTCACCAGCTTTGCTGCCCTCCCTGGACACACTCCAGAATCTCAATGTCTTTCTTGTCATGAGGGGCCCAAAACTGAACACAGTATTGGAGGTGGGGCCTCACCAGTGCCAAGTACAGCAGGACAATCACTTCCCTGGTCCTGCTGGCCACGCTATTGCTGATAGAGGCCAGGATGCTGTTGGCCTTCTTGGCCATCTGGGCACACTGCTGGCTCATATTCAGCTGGCTGTCGACCAATATCCCCAGGTCCTTTTCTGCCGGGCAGCTTTCCAGCCACTCTTCCCCAAGCCTGTAGCGCTGCATGGGGTTGTTGTGATCCAAGTGCAGGACCCGGTACTTGGCCTTGTTGAACCTCATACCATTGGCCTCAGCCCATCCATCTAACATGTCCAAAAAAAAAAAGTAGTCTATTATCTGCAGACTTGTACTCTTGTGAAGCCTAAAGAGCACATATGTGAAATCATAATTAGAACTTACAGTAGCAGCTTTAATGCTACTTGTCAAATCGCCACAAAACCTTTTGTTTCTTGGTTATATTCGTGTCCAAGCAAGTGAAAGGAAACTCAACTTACTGAAGATAAATGGTGAAATCTTTGACCTGGATGAGTAGTAAATCCTTAGCTAGATAACTGTGCAGGTGTTTTGTTACACAGATCTTGGCAAGCTAATAAATGTGAGTATGTTCTTCAGGACCACCACCAAAATAAAGCTTAATCTTTGTCTGCTTGGAACTTAAAGGCTGAATTTATTTTCTGTTATAAATAGAGGTATGAATAATTGAATTGGGACTTTTGCATGGTTACCGCAGAAAGAGTACTGTAGTCTTCCTCCTAGGGCAAAGGTATTTGTAACTGATGCTTTTCTGTATGTTGAATTTGCTGATTTTAATGAGAGTGGATATCTAGCAGGAGAAGTCAGTCTTTATATTGATAGAATTATCCAATACTTACGCTCCTTTTTTCTCTAATGTTAAAACATTCTTATGTCCCTGACTGGTAATCTGTCATATTTGAATGCAGAGGGTGGTGGTAGTAGCATTAGCTGCTACAGGAGTTGCCTAAGAATGACTATGTAAGGTGCAGGATTTGTCCCCTGTGTAAAAGCTTTATTCTAGGAATAGGTCCTCCACAGTTGTCCAGCAAGTAGTTGCAGTACCTACTGTGGAAATTCTCTTCTATGTACCTTAAATCATGAACAAGAGCAAATGATGAGATGTTGTGATTCAGCTTGGGAATCTGCAGTTTATACAGTCTCAGGAACTACAAAACACTATTAAACTACTGCTTAGCAGTAAAGTTGTGTGTATTTGAGCTAATCTAGATATTGTAGGAGTTCTAGGAAATAAGTTTTTATTTTGCCAAATATGTGGTCTAGAGACAGACTTGGTGAATTGTGAAGTCCTATTTCATTGGTTTCTGGACTGTAAGACTTGAAAAACATGGATTTTAGCCTAATTAACACTTCCACTGTTTCTAACACCTCTCCTCCTTCCTCTTTGGCAATAAAACCTGGTGGGGGTGATGCATGCTGTGCAAGAACTTGGGGGGTTTGACGTACCTGCAGGTTTTTTTGAGACGGGGTTTTGTCGTTTGATATGACTCTCCCTATCAGAATGCAAGACTCAGTGTTTCATTCAGCTGGTTTTTTTTCTTCTCTTTGCTCTCCAAAGAAAGTAGTACTGTATTAATTTTATTACCTGATTAGCTTGCTAACAAGAATAGCTTGTCATGTGATGCTGATAAATACTGAAGGGAGAGACCTGAGGTGCTTGATAATGAATCTAAAAGTTAGTATTAGGAGCAAGTCCTTTTTGTGTTAGCTTTTTATAACACTTGGAAGGAAAGGAAAAAATAAAGCCTGAAGTATTTAATCTGCTATGTGTCCATCCTGAAGCTGAGATTATACCTTTGAAAAACAGTAATTCATTGCCTGAGTAGCTGTACGGTTAAGCCTGCTGCAGGTAGTAGAATAACTCATAAGCACACTAGCCTTGCAGAGGCACTTCTGTTACATCAGTGAAAAAGTATATGGGATTGAATTGGAAGTTTCAGGCTCAAGAACTGTGAAGGGAGATGGACTGCATGCAGTATGGAAGCCCTCAGAGATTAATTGCTTTTGAATGGATTTTATGACTGGTTCTTTCTTTGACCATTCTAGTGAATGGGAGTCTTAGTAAAACCAGACTATCAAAAGGTTTGATTATATGTATTCAAATAAATCCTAGTGAAGCCATTAGGAAAAAAAAGTATGGGAACATACAAATACGGAACTCAAACAGCAGTTGCTACATAGTGTGGCTTGAGTGCATATTAACATTTTTTCTAGCCTTTGCTACTTGCTCTCTGCTCCTCCCTCACAAACTCCTGGAGTGTTGTTCCACAGTTCAGTTATGCTCCTCTGATCAGAGTGTGTTGCAGAGATTTAAATTTGCTTTAAAACTCTGGCCAGCTTCTCCTAGGCCGGATTTACTTTGGTGATTTCTGTGCATCTTTTCCCTGCTGGAGGGAACTTTTCTCCCCTGATGAGGTAGCTTAGAATGTTGTGGGAATCAAATAATTGTCTGATTCCCTTCAGGACAATGTCTGTTTATGCTGCTAGTGTGTGCATGTTAATCCCAACAGATGTTGCATGCTGAACCTTGGTGGTCATTTAAATCTCTAAGGGAGCCTTAGTACACTACAGGCCACACCAGCATTTAAAATCAGTGGCTGTACACAATCAGGTTTTTATTCTTACTTGACCTCTTGCTGCCACCAGAACTGAGCTGTCAAGAAAAGTATATAGTCTGTCCGTAAAAACTGCATTGCTGGGTAGGTTCAGTAATGTCACTACGCTCTTCTAGAAGTGAGAGAGGTTATCAAATGGGAAATTCTGGATTCATGATGAAGTAATACATAAGGGGGATGTTGGAGTAAAGAAATTGCTCAGTCTGTAGATGTTCAGACTGTTTCTTGTTTCTTTCTCATATCCAACTGTTTGATATCTGGATTGAGAATTCATTTGAGCAGCTTGGGACATGTCAGAACTCTTCGGATAGTTTGCAAAGGCACCTTATTGATTCACCTACTGTGCTTCTGTAAGAAGTTGCACCTTTTTCTCTTGATTATTAATTTCTAATTTGTAAATTTCAAGCTCTGTAAATGACTGGCTTTCCATCCTATCCCTGTAATCTTTCCCATAAGAGTATTAAAATATTGTTAAACTCCTGTATATTCAAGTACTTACACATTATTTAAGTACTAATACATACTTCAGTTTGGGGGTTTAGATATTCTCTACACCCCTCCCTAATGCACACAACTAACTGTTTAGTTTCCCTGAAGCTCTATCTGTGTAATAGTAAATCACTTCTGAAGCACAACTAAATTTCCCATCTAAATTTTTTAGTTAGGCAGCTAATGTATTGCTCAAATTGTGCTGTATTACTTTAATTCTGTCAAACTAAGTTATAAAGTCAGGCTAACCTACCTGAAGCCATTAACCGGCCTTCTATATCTTTTATTAACTTGCTCTTGGTAATCAGTAAAAGAGATTCTCTTTTTCGCTTCACAGTTTCAGGGAGTCCTAAGCTGCCGTTCTCTCCAGGAATAGCATTCATCTCTCTGGTGGTTTTTAGAAATATTTTGTCCAATACTGTTGTGAATGGCAGCTGGGAGGTGGGAGGGAGTGGAATATGCTGAAATAGCCTTGTAACTGAGGTCTCGAGGCCTGATGAGAAAGGAGGGGAGTGTGCCCAATGTATTAGGCAGGCTTCTAGCCAAAACAAATTTTGCGTCTAACTTAGGCTTATTCATTTCACTGAGCTGACTCTAACAAACCTGTTGCCAAGAGTAAGAAGTGACTTTGATTTCAAATGTGTACTTTTTTTTTTTCTTCAAACGGAAAAACAAACAAAAAAAAACCCCATTCTCTTGGTGGCGTAAAGCAGTTTTCCTCAGTGCATGTAAGACACAAAAGACCGAGCTTGTTCTGGAAGAATTATCCTTTGACCAGTAAACCAATACCATCCCTCCTTTTATATACTAATGAAAAGAACTTGCTCTCCACACATGGATTCAATGGGGTAGAAGCTGTCGGGAAAATCCAATGAAAGGATTAGCTAAACTCGAATAGATTAATTAGGGCCCTTGATTGTGTCTTGCTATGCAAACGTCACAGCAAAGGCAGTGGCAACGTAGTGAGTTCATCTTTACAGGTACATGGTGGGGAGTGGGGGGAGGCAACAGCAATACAGTAGGTAAGAAGCAAATCTGAGCAGTTTCAGTCGTCTTCTTAAAAGCTGCCTCTTCCTTATCCATCTTTGTGTAGTTGAAAACTGAAAGATTTTAATATGCATGGAGATTGTGACCTTATGATCAAGCCACAACTTGCTATTACATCCAGTGTTTTTTTAATCGTTTTCCCTGTCACATAAGATGATGTGTCCTACTGGCCAGAGCTAGGAATTGAACTACTGCTGAAGGCTTTTGGCAGCCTAATACAAGGCAGGTGATGACTTCAGTTCCCAAACCTGCAACAAATGTACCAAGTTCAACTTGGAGTTCCACTGAGGTTTGGAGTCATTTAATTTTCCATGTCTGAAAACCCAGTAAGTCACCCAACTTTCAGAACTAGTGGTAGTAAAGCTGTTATAAAGGGCAAACTACTGATTGTAGTCATCTAAGTCTTGCTCTTAATGTAGATTTTTCTATGCTTGAAATGTTGTAGTTATTGTATCTGTTTTCCTTGATTAAGGTGTAGATAACTTACTGTTCATGTGCAGGAGAAATTCCGAGTGTTGCTATGCATAGTAAGGAGCCTGAATTTTCTTTGTATTAATATGAGATACAGAATTAAATTTGTGACACCAGAATCTCTAGCCTGTGGCTGCTGAGTGGCTTTCAAACTTGTACTAGCTTGTTATGCAGTATACATTCTCTTGTAGCACAATTCTTGTGCCTGCTTTCCCAAGTGAAAAAGGCCTTGAGATTATTGAAAAGTCTAAACAAGAAGAAAGTTTTCACTTAGAATAGGTCATTAAGCTTTTTTTTTTACTGTGCCAGCCTGTTTTACTTTATGTTGTTTTTTATGCTATGCTGCAATATGACCCGTAAGTGGCATGAATTGATCTTGATATAGTACAAATTCTCAGGGCCTTTTTTCTTCAAACTTTTTTTAGTTAAAAAAAACTTAATTTGGTGGGGATACAAGTTGATGCAAATAAGAAACACAATCTGCCAAATACAGCTTTTGTACAGGAAGATAAGAGACTCTGCTGAGGGAATGCTTCTTGATAAGCTTGTGGGTGAATAGATCTTCCCAGGATTTAAGCCAAAAATTACTACCATTTGATTACAGTGGGTATTTGAAGAGTTTTCTGATTACAGACTTCTTTTAGCTTCCCTTCACTGCTGTCTGGGAAAGACCATATTCCCTTCCTGTGAGTAATGCATCTGAACTGGATATCCAAACCTATCTGTCAAAAAGCATTCAGTGAGTACGCCTGACTCTTCAAGACAGGCTAATTGTATATGTTAGGAGGCTACTCAAAGTATAAGGAATTCAGTCTGAATATATAAATGACTTTGGAAGACAGTCACAGGTTTAAAAATAAAAAATCACAAACTATATTGATTAAATCAGCACTTTTTTCTTTAATCTACAAATAGAATAAGGGACAGAAGCACTTTCTTCAAAAACTTTATACAGGAAGATTTAAACTCATTTTAAAAGCTATTTTGTTTTTAATGCCACAGTACTGGGAAGGACACACTTTATCTTTTGGCATCATATCCGCCATTATTTATTGCAAGCATATGCAGGAAAGGCGCTTCTTTGTCACTGCCTTCAAAATCAGCAAAAGTCCTTGATTGTGAACAAGCCGACTTAAAGATCACTTCTTTCTGCTTTATTTTGGGACACCCAGAGGCAGGAGGCAGGATGTATGGGGAAGTGCTGGGGCTTGGGAGAAAAAGGCTTCAGGGGAGGGGGTGAATCTTAGGGCTGTGGTCTTGCCTCTTAGGAGGGCGTAGCGAAGGTGGAGCCAGGCTCCTCTCATCCTGCATAGGGTAAGAGGCAATGGATACAAGTTGCAACATACAGAATTCTAGTGAGGTTTTTTTGGGGGGAAAAGCTTCACCATGAGAAGGTGGTCAGACACCAGATCAAGGGCCCTAGAGCGGCTGTGGGACCTCCACCACTGGAGTTAGCCAACATGCAACTGGACGTAGGCCTGTGCAAACTGCCCTAAGTTGCCCTGCTTTGAGTGATCCCTTCCATACCAAGTTATTCCATGATTCCATTAATTGGATATATTTTGTGTAGTCTTCATGCTGACAGGATCACAGTTGGAGATGTGTTAGCACTAACAGTGTAGTTTTCTGCAGTTTTACTGTAGAGAGACAGTAGCAAAGGCTAGAGACTGTCACCATCTAAAAACTTGCCTTCACAAAATGGTGTGTATCTAACTTGTTTTGTGAAGGGGCAATGTAATCTCAAACCATCTTTTTTCCTCTCCAGCTTCCTTTTCTCTCTGTTCACCCCAACAGTTCTCTTGTACCTGAGAACTCTGGAAATTTCTATTAGAAGCACTCACTGGAAACTGAGAGGAAGATTAAATGGCTCTCTTCTGTTTCCAAACCTAAATAAATTCTCCTTATGCTGTGTAGGACCTTGATCATGCTTTCCATGTGTGTTATTTTACCCTATGTGTGTTTTACCACTACGCAGCTTTTTGTAGTTTTTAATGAGTACCGATTTACTTTATTTTTCCTCCCCCTGCCTCTTGGAGGCAGCAGAGACTTTCATGTAGCTCTCACTGTGCTATCCCTGTAGCCAGAAACCAGGGCTGCTGCAGGCCAGCTAGGTAACTTGCTGTTTCTTTGGGTTAGGCTTGTACTGTGAGGCAAGGGAATACTGCGTGTAACTAAGGTTAATCCCTTTTAAATGAAGCTTTGTTAACGAGATTAATCCTAAAACTGGTTCACAAGGAACTTGCTTTTTTAAAAATCCACTATTAAAAATGAAAAGGATCTGATACCAAATTCACAGGATAACTTGGATTGAAGGGCGACATCAGAAGGGTGTCTAGCCAAACGCCCGGCTCCAAACAAGGCCAACCATGAGGTCAGGCCAGGTTACTCGGGGCTTTGTCCAGTCTGATCTTTGAAAACCTAAACTGGCTAGTAAGGTTTAATTTAACTTTAGGAAATAATGCAATAAACCCGTGTTAACTAAGAATTTTGAATTTTCATATACATCAAATCAAGAAACTGATTACAAAAGCTAAATGGAAGATTTAGAGAGATGCCCTTGTCTTATTGTGTAGCGCTACTGCTGTATTTAAAACTCTAAAGCTCTGCCTTTTGCTACAAGATGCTTTAGTTGATCCTGGGATTGTGTAGCTCCAGGTGAATTAAGCTATTTCTGTGTTTTCAGTCTGATGCTTGGTAGTGTGTTTAGGATAAGAGCCAGGGCATTCCTAATGCCAGGTAGGTGATGGGTCATGTCTCTAAATGCTTCTGTGATAATGAAGACTAGAATTCAAGTGTGGGTGTACTTTAGATCTGACACACCAACTGGTCCTCTCCTTGATTGAAACTTTGTACATAATGTTCTCTGTAGATTTACTGGGTGGGGGGGGGACCCCAAAGGCTCAGCTTTTCAAACTTTTAAAGTATGTGCTGCATTTTTTTAATACAACACCACACCTGTTCTCAGAACAAGTTAAACCCTGAAGTATTTCACATAGTGTATCTTCCAATGCGGGTCATGGTTTTTAACTGTAAAGAGCTTTGAAAATTGTTGACCATGTGTATTATGTAGTAACAGTCGACAAATAATTTTCATTCATTGTGGAAATCTCACTTCTGTAAACACATCTGCTCATCTCCGAAATCAACATAGAGGTCTACTGAGTACCCTGTCTTGGGGTGGGGGAGAAAGAGTATAAACTAAGCAAACATGGTATGGAAAGGTTACCTAACTTGCATCTTGTCTGTGAATCAAGCTTCCATTTCTCCCTCCTCTGACCTGTTAATATCTGCTTGTTGCTCCCCTTATGCTAGGGACTGTTGTAGCTGACTTGTCGTGCTTTGTAATGAAGTGTGAATGCAGCTAGATGAAATTTACGTGTGGTTTTTTTTTTAAAAAATCCTTTTCTCAATAACTGAGCTGTGGAGGGAAGAATTAATAGTGTAGTAAGTATTTTTTCCAATAACTACCACAAATATGCTCAGAAGCGTCAGGCTTGGTTAAACTCTTGTGCAAAAACTGACATCTACTGGTGGGAACCATAATTGGACTCTTCTCAGTGTGGAGGCATGTGTTGAAGAGCCTGTTTTATTGAAGTTCTGGCCCCTTTGGCCATAGGTGTTGGATTGTACTTTGCCCTAGAGTAAATGGTGTTTAATCACAAATTTAAAAGTCTAAAATTTCCAGGGAAGCTGTAATATACTTACAAGCATAGGTATTAATAAAGGTGATTGAACTTTCAGTTAACTGTATCTGCTTTGAACACATGTATAATGGCTAGATGACAAATGTTGTAGGCTTACATTTTAGACTCAATTTTATAAGAGTATATGAAGTCTTCAATACTATTACGCTGATTAAAAACATCTAATTTTTTTCTTATGTCTTTAAAGGCTTGCCATGGATGTACATCTTTATCCAAATGTGATTGCAGTGGAGTAAAAGGTGAAAAGGTAAATATCTCTTTACTTTTTGTTTCTTTTTTTTTTTTTTTTGCTGGCAGACCAACACACAAACCACTGAGCCATATGCCAAATTCAGATAACTGAAGCTTATGGATGACAGCTTTTATTTCTTGCTCATGTCTTATATTCTTTGACCGTAGTGTGGGGATGCACCAAAGAGTGTAGCTGTTATGATGACTTCAGTATTGAGTCAGACCAGCTGGTCCATCTGATGGTGTACAGAATTCCATGTAATTATTTTTTCAAGCTAGGGGATGGTGGCACAAATTTCTCTATCTATGTGAGAGTAAAAAACAGAAAAGACACAAATTCTAGTAAAATAGAAAGAATTCCTATTTCCTGCCAAGGCCTGCCCACACGAGCTAGTTAGTGTGGGCAAGCTAAGGTGTGGATTGTACAATAATGGCTACGCTAGTAATGCTTTAGTGGGAATTTAAAACTGGAGTGAGTGTGGGTTGCTTTTGCACTTTCCTTGCATTGCCTGCTCATAAGTAGTTGACACTCGCTAATGGGCTCTAAGCTTGCCCTGTTTCTTACCTCATAACTTGGATAGCTGTATGCTGAGATGATTGCTGTTGCTATCTAGATGCTCAGCTGAACTGTCGAAGTGACACAATTCAGATACAGCCTTCCCAACATACATAGCTGCCACCCAAGTAAGCAGCTAGTTAATGGCCAAACACGTATTCTAGGATCAAGTAGAATAAAAACCATCCCCAACCCAAAAAAACAACCCTGTGTGGTTGACGCAGTGAAACAGGCTGTTGTGGCCTGCCCTGCTGGTGTCCTAAGGTGAAGAGATGCACGTTGACATCTCAGAGCTTTCCTGCAGATTTGACCTGAGCTCACTATATCTCTGCAGTACTTCATGTCTCTGTCACCGTTATTTCTTACTGTTCTACGTTTTTTTCCTTTGAGGAAACAGGTGCCCAGCATTTCTTTTAGTTACAATGCAATGTAGATGCACAGCTCGGTACTTGCCTGAATTGAGCCTTTTCTCAAGTGCGGGAGCCTAGTTGTAAGTAAATGATGGTTAAATAGTTCCCATGTAACTGCTGTTGTCACAGGAAATTAATGTGATGAGATCACTGCAAGGGGGGGAGACTGCCTGAAACACTTCCACTCTTAGTTTTGTAAATAGTTTACTTGAGATACAATGGAGTTGTCTTAAAGATGTGAACTGATAACAAAGAGTTTGATAAGCCGGTCTTATCAAACCACTTACCCTATCTTAGCAAGGTTCTAGAAGGGCTTCAGTGCTTTAACTTCTGACACATTTCAAAAGTGATTTTTGACATTGCATAAACAAGTGCAACCTCAAATGAAGGAAAGTAATGCACAATAATCAGTCACTGCATTGGCACTGTAATGTGCTGAAGCAGAATTTTACTATTGGCTGAGGTTAAACAGGGCAGATGTCCAAAATTCAGAGTAATTCTTGGTGCCACACCTGCCATCCAGATAGATGAGGTCATTCCTTGGCATTTGCTTGCTTTTATTTCATTAAGTATACTTACCTACCTAGTGAGGAATGGTATGCCCTTGATAGCAAGCTTTCTGAGTTAGATTTAGTTAGCCAAAGCATGAACCTGGTTGATGCATTCCTACAGGATCTTCAAATGCAGGTGGCCAAACCAGGTGTATCCTAACACTAGTCACAGGACTATTTCAGGTTTAGTTTGAATGCACTGAAACATTAGGCTTATGTTCCCAATACAATTGTAGCATGTACAACTTTGGAGAACCCTTCTGTAATTCTAAGTTGGCCTTTTTCCACACTAGGCACAGCTGTTTTGTGCATTCAGTGAGCAAATGAGTATTGTTTGGCTAGTGTGGATAAGGAAAAGCTAGAAGTAAATGTTCTGGCTTTCTAAGTAAAATCAAGTAATTATTTTCTCCCGCTGATTCAGCTTTCTCTTTATACTACTGTTACACATGCACGGACTATGACCCACTCGATACATTCAAGTCCTTCAGTGTCATTTAATGAAGTTGAGATTCTTTACCAGAGAAAGGTGACTGTCTTGGGACTGTTTGTTTGGAGTCAGAGGGAGCTTTTTGTCCAAATACAGTCAACAACTGGAGCATATGAGCTTTAATCAAGCTCTTGAGTGTCATTATGTATGGTGGGTTTTGTTTCTACGCCTCCAGACTGTCCTAGCCAATTGCTAAGGAGGACTGCACAGGAAAAACTCTTCCACACTTAGTTTCCAACCTCTGTTGGCCTTTTCTGGAGTGAATTATAGCAAATCCTGAGCAGAAGAGTGAGAAACTTGATAACGTTTTGTGAAAAGGAAGTGGGGAAGAGGGGAGGGGAACCTCCATTAAAACAAGCATAACATCAGACCAAATATTTATATAATGGTTCTGCATCTTCCTGGAAAACCCTTAGGGGGCTTCCAACTGATCAAAGTGTAATCTTTTAATAAAAAACCCCACACTTTTAATGTATGCCTAAGTCCTCTTGGGGAAGGGGGGGGGGTGTGCCTGAGACTCCCACATATTAAACTGGTAGATATAAGGCAAGCTTCCATCCTTAGAATGGAAGATTCACTTTGAAATTTGGGAACTGTGATTATTTTCCACCTCAATCAAGGTAAACACAGCATAATCCTGAGGCATGCCAATGTTGTGGGTTTTTTGTGGTTGGTTTTTGGGTTTTTTAAACAGCCTTGTAGAAGTTTGCAGACTATCATGTACACTTCATGTGAAGGAACAATGAAAAGCAAAGCCCATATTTCTTAAGTATGGTGCGTTCCTTGCAGAACTGGCTTGATCATGTGTACACACCCCATTATGTTAGTTGCCCTGTAATTACAAAACCCTCAGTATTCGATGCATTGATGGATTCAGCAGTTCAGCTCCGGGGAACCACAACAGTTCTCTGTCACTGACATCCATAATGCTTTCTCTAATAAATTCTTTGGTTTGGGTTTTTTTTTTTACAGCCTTAAACTTTTTCTAGGGTCTTGTACTACTGCAAGACATCAAGGGCTATCTTAAGATGATTAGGTTGATCCATCGCAGTTTACCACTTACACATTTGGTGTAAGTTTCCAAACCTGATACTATCTTCAACCCAGCTTTCTTGCAAATATTATCTTTATTCCTGTTGAGTGTAAACTGCTGCTACAAGTTTCAGGCTTTTGCTTTGTATTTGGCATGTGACATTTGGTGTTCCTGCTTCCTTCTGCAGTGACCTCTGAACCAGGAGTCAAACTCTATATCTCCTTGCCTAATTGATGTATGAAGAGCATTAGACAAGGAGCTGTTTAAATAATCTCAACTTTTCGATTCTCCCATTGAGAATATGACAATGTAGAACTTGTTGAACTACTGAAAGTCAGACGTACAGAACCTGGTTCTTTACTGGGAAGATGGGAAAAGCCTTGTTAAATGCATTCAGCAGAGCCCTGTGCTTCTGTTCCACTGTATTTCACTTCTGGCCCACAACCAGCTTCCGCATCCAAGTTGCTGTCCACTTGCGTTAAGTCAACTAAGAAGTGCTGCTTTGTTCAGCTTAGCGGAGCCTGATGTGTTCCTTTTGAGACTCAAAAGTAGCCTTCTTCCTAAGCATCCTAGCATTCCCTTTGGGATACCCAAATTTTAACAGATCAGGTAAACTAATACAAATAGAACTGTAACAAATAGGAGAACTATTTTCTTGTGTTGCCTTGGGGAGCCACAGGTCTGTTAGCTGCTTCTATGCTGCCAGTGATTCTTGTTTAACTCTGCCTCGGCCATAAGCCCTTATATCATCAGTAGCATGTTATCTGTTGGAGGATCAGAGCACAGTAAGTTTGGGGTTTTTTTGTTTTTTTTGTTTTTTTGGAAGCCCATAGTACAATAGCTGACAAAAATCAGTGCACTAAAGTTTTCTTCCTCCGCTCAGGCCCACCTTACTAAACTTAAATATAAAATGGATAGTATAAAATTTAAACATGCCTAAAATGGTATCGTGAAGAAATGAGAGTAATTTGAATTGAGTGTACCTTCAGCAAGTTTGCCAATGACACCAAGCTGTATGGCACGGTCGACGTACTGGAGGGGGAGGGATGTTGTCCAGAGGGACCTGGACAAGCTTGAGAGGTGGGCCTATGCCAACCTCCTGAAGTTCAACCAGGCCAAATGCAAGGTCCTGCATGAGGGTCAGGGCAATTCCAAATATAAATACAGTCTGGATGGAGAATGGATTGAGAACAGCCCTGAGGAGAAGGACTTGGGAGTGTTGATGAGAAGCTCAACGTGAGCCGGCAATGTGCGCTTGCAGCCCAGAAGGCCAACCATATCCTGGACCGCATTGAAACAAGCGTGGCCAGCAGGCCAAAGGAGGTTCTCTACTCTGTTCTTGTGAGACCCCAGCCTGGAGTATTGAGTCCAGCTTTGGAGTCCTCAGCACAAGAAGGCCATGGACCTGTTGGAGCAGGTCCGGAGGCGGGCCACAAAGATGATCAGAGGGCTGAAGCATCTCTCCTATGAAGACAGGCCCAGAGAGCTGGGGTTGTTCAGCCTGGAGAAGAGAAGGCTCAAGAGAGGCCTTCCAGTATCTGAAGGGGGGCCTACAGGAAAGCTAGAGAGGGACTTCTTACAAGAGCATGTAGTGATAGGATGGGGCGGTAATGGCTTCAAGCTAGAAGAGGGGAGATTTAGATTAGATATCAGGATGAAACTCTTTACTTTCAGGGTGGTGAGACACTGGCCCAGGTTGCCCAGAGAAGTTGTGGCTGCCCCATCCCTGGAGGTGTTCAAGGCCAGGTCAGATGGGGCTTTGAGCAACCAGGTCTGGTGGAAGGTGTCCCTGCCCATGGCAGGGGGGTTGGAACTACATGATCTTTAAGGTCCCTTCCAACACAAACCATTCTATGGTATAATGATTTAGTGGAGAAGTCAGTAAAAAAATTGATTGCAGCTGGGAGCCAGTGTGCTGTTACTCACAGTAAGCTCAGTAGTGAACTGGGTCTGGTAAGAGTATTAAAACTGAAGTAAATTATTAAGCTGCTTCATACAGGTGCTTACAGGAATTGCTCTCACTTTTCAACTGGAAGAGAAGTGTATAATTGCTTTTCACTTAAGGAACTGGATAATGATTGGGTTTTAAATAAATATTGCTCAGCACTTTTGAGACTAACCTGCTTTAATGCTTAAAAGCTAGTTCATGAGTAAAAGCTAGCTAAAGAAATAAACACAATAGAAATTGCTACATGTGCAGTGTCTAAGGCAAACCAGTATGACTTGTAGATTATTGAGCTGGTGTTACCTCAGCTGAAAACCACATCCAAAGATGCTGATAAGATCAGCTGTACAGAGGCTGGGGAGGAAGAGGATGGTAGTGAATCTCAGCTGCTCCAGCTGGCGAAGACTGAGAGCCAAGGGCTACAGCAAGCAAGCTGCATGCATCTTAGTTGCTAAGAGAGCACATACCCCAAGACTACTGCAGTTTTGCTTTAAAATGGTAGTACCTGCTGCTGCTAAAATAGGCTTTCATACCTTCCCTTAGCTAGGTATTCCTGTTTCTCCTCCTGGGGTTTGTGTGGCTGTGTTCAGAGCTGTCAGTGAACTGATCTCACTGAAAATAAGTTTACAAAGAAACTAGGTTCATTTTCAGCCTGCTCAGTTCCTTCATGCAAGTTACACAGCACCACAACTATTTGTGTAGCTGTGATGGAAACATGTGGCTTAAGGTGGGAGAGACCACATTTTTCATAGCATGTAGGGCGCAGTTCCCCTTCAAAATAACTGCCAATACATTATGCTATTTTCAATGAGCAGGACTGCTGGGTTCTACTCATTCAAATTAAGCTAAATTGATTAGGAAGTTGTTCTTTAGTTATTAAATATGGTTAGTCCATGGCCTTTTAAAGGAGAACTTCAGAAGGTGCTGAGTTTACTGGGTTGGTTGAGCAACCCAGTAAACCCCTTGATGTAAGGGGTGCATCTCCAAAGACTCAACTGGGTTTCAAGTTCCCAATATATGATCTCATACAAGCTTGGTGCCTGGGATTCTGGCAAGAACAGCTTGTAATATCTGAGCTCTGAAGGCATTTCAGACACTTTGCCTTTGTATGCAGATACAAGAAATCCATACCCCTTGCAAAGGAAGAATATCTTATTCTTGGGCTCTTTGGATGTATATTCTTGGAGCTCTAAGTCTTGGAAGAAAATCGTCAGTGTATGCCATCAGATCCCTCTTTCCTTTTGGTTTTATTATGGTAAAATTCAGCACAGATGTGACCCAAGCTCAGTTTTTCTACTCTTGGATACAAATTGCTAAGAAATAGTTAAAAATTCTCAGATTTTAATCACTTTGTCAACCATAATTACACGATTGGTCTGTGCTTCATGAGTCTTGGCCTGAACTCCACTAATGTGGCCCTGTATTCTGAAAGGCTTACAATCCTGGCAAATGACCGTTGACCATTAAATCTTGACTGTTTCATCTTATAAAAGAAGTCACAGATGATATTCTGAAGAATTTTGTTTTTTGAAGACCACAGGTCCTGTCAGAGGGGATTCCTTTATTGTGTTAAACTGTATCTTTAACACTACTGTTTGGCTGGTTGGTGTGTGGTTGTTGGTGTTTTTTTAATGAGGTTTTGATTAGATACTATAGTTCTAATTCTGCTAAGTTAGTCTTTTTCAAGTTGAGGAAGAATTTATGTTGACTAGTATTAAAATCTGAGGCAGCTGTTATTTTTACCCTTTCGTTTAGAAAGGGAGAAAATAATATAGCTGTCTGTATCACTTCTTCCGTGCTGTACATCTCTTAATGTTGCTGCAGACATGTGTATGTGAATCTACTTTTAAGTAGCCACCCATAGTTAACTGTCTTTGGACTCCTTCTGATGTTCGCTGCTCATAGCAAGGGCAGGAAGCAAGTATGTGCCTCTATTGCCAAACGTTACAGCCAGGCGTTTACACGTATTTAGGCATTGAAATGGGCTGTCCAACTGCTGCTTTCCTGAATATATTTTTGTTTCTTTTTTTTTTAAGTCTTGTCCTCTTTCCATGAGTATACCACATCTATGTAAATAAATATCATGGTTTCTCTCCCCATAATTTCTATTTATAAATATTTAGGTTGTAGGAAAACATTCTAGAAATGTAAATCAATTGTGCATGCTTTAAAACTGCATCTATCCCTGATTTATTAAATACTTGTGAACTATTATTAGAGTATGTGGAACTATGCCAGATTTTTCTGTATTACCTGTTTAATTGACTATATCTTGCTGTAGCTTAAAACATAGTGTGTTTCCCAACTATTTTTTTCTTCCTATCCCCCAAGCAACAGTCATGTTCAAATTTATAAGCTGACAGTTTTGCCACATCTGTGTAGCTGATTGAGGGCAATTGTGTTGCCAGCTACTCTGGATTTATCACTAAATGAGAGCAGAATCTGACTCCTCACCCGTTCCCCAAGGAAATGATGGTTTATAGCTGATGCATCTTTATTCTGCTATGGAAACAATCCTGTACTTTCAGGACTGGAAGATGAGATCTGAGTTGACCTAAACCTTTCCTATTTATGTTTCTCTTTAGTAGTTTCTAGTCTGAAACAAACATCCAGACTTCCTCAGTTCTTTCTGTGCAAGCGAAACTGGCTAGTGACTGTCAGTTTTTGCATCTATAAAAAAAATCTATTGCATGCTACTCAGGGACTTCAATCTCATTACATCCCCAATGCTAAAATGTCCTTTTTGGCATTAACTTTTTGGGGAAGACTTTTTTAAATGACTTTTCAGTTTCAGCATGTACTTGCAAGGCAGCAGGCAGTTTTTCCTAGCAAAAGTGTAGGATCTGAATCTTCATGAAAACAGTATGATATATGCAAGGTGTGCAATAGGAAAAGTCCGGAGGCAGAAGCAATGTCTGAAAACTGTTCTTGCTTATGGAATCCTTTTATACACTATTGAAGTAGAAGACAATAACAAAAATTCCCGCAAGATCATCTGTATTCTGGAGAGCTGGATTGGCTTGGTTTCTCCCCCTACCCAGCTTGCCCACGTTTCTTTCTCCAACCAATTTTTTTTATCAGAAATAGTGCTTATAGTGCAGCTATTTCCTCTGTAATTAGTTTGATACAGTTCCCTCAGGAAGTGTTGGTGTAATCCCTCAGCTCTACCCAGTCACAGTCCTTCAAATCCTCTGTTCACTCTTGGGTGTTATTTGCTGGTAAACTCCGCAGGAGTTGCTCTGGCAACAGTTTCCTCGTGCAAGGCCCTCATTGTTGCTGCTCGCTTTCAAAGTGGGCTTAGAAAATTCTCATTTCGTCATTTCAATAGTGCAGTTTACTAGCAGCGTCTGCTGCCTCCTGTATTTCTCTTGCTTAACTGTTTGTCTTCGTACGTTTCTCTTTCACTTTAAAGGCCTTGGCTTCCCAGTTCTGTGACTGCTTAAAGTGGAGACCTCAGAACAGTTGCATTGAGAGAACAGTTCTTCAGCCTTAGATGACACGCAAGGCCAACCCTCTGCTAAAAGTCTGTTCTAGTAACCATTTGCAGATGTTACTTTCTCTAACAAAAATGTGAAGAAGTGTAACCAAGTTGAGATTAGTAGTCATTGTATAGCTTAGCTAGCACCTGATGCATCTGACATGCATCTTGTACGCAGGTGTGTTTCCTTAGTGTGCAAAAATGGTTCTTGCCAGAGCTTGCTCCAAAGTCTGGGTCTGGCTCATGTTTTCCTTATTGGGCACTCCCAAATTCCTCATTCTCCCTCCTTCAGGGGCACACTAACCCTTTCATATCCTCACCTGAGATAATAACACTCCTCCGGTCTTGCTTTTCTGATGAGGTAACACGCCAGCCATGTAGCTCTACACTATAGCCTGGCACTTTGTGTGCAAAAAAAGACAGTCTGGACCCTGTCTGTCAAACTTAAGCTAGCATCAATTTATGATGCAATTTCAGCATTTCCACAGGGAAGAAAAAAAAACCTATCCTGTATAAGAGTGCAATATGTGACCTACAGTAAGAGAGGAGTATGTTTACGTTTTCATTAATAGGAAACCACCTTTAGCAGACCAGTTAATGAGCTGTCTGTTCCTATCCAAGGAATCCTTCTGAGTCTTGCTGTATAGGTAGGACTAAGTACAGCTTAGTTTCCTCTGGAAGGTTGCAGCTCTTGTTTGCACACAGCCTTTAATCTCTCATCCAAAAGATTTTCCTCTCGTGTTTCCAAGGAAGCAGTATAGCAAGTTCTGGAAAAGAAAGCAGGAAGAGAAGCCTTGTTACTGTCTCTGAAAATTTTTGAGATTTCAGCAGCTTGTAAATGTTTACAATGCAGCTTCTAAGTTCCTGTCCCCCACAGTGGAATACAGAGGACCTACTTCAGCAGTACAGTGAGAAAATTAGGATTTAAGAACGAGATTTAACACTGCTGTCATGCTGAATACCTGCTGTCATACTCGGTATATAGCTGCTTATAGCAAATAAAGAGACGAGCAAAGCCTTAATAATTGCCTTTTGCATATTGTGCTCAAGGCTGCAGTCAGATGCTTCTGTTTGCTTGCAGTCCCCAGTCTTCAGGTCTCTGCTGCTGTTGTCCTGAAGATGTGAGACTGCTGGTTTGGTTCTTTCACCTGACTGAGGGCAGCTAGGCAGGACCTCTCGAGTTCCTAGAGAGTGCCATAGCCGGTAGACTGCCAGATAAGAGATGTGGGAGGTACTACTCCTGTTCTTGCTGAAGTGGTGCAAGACAATAAAAATTTGGGATGAATTGGTTTAAAGAGAACGTGCAAAAGCCTGCGCAACTATAACCTAGTGATTAAGGTGCTTGTTGGGGTGGAACACTTATTTGGCAGTTCCTATAGTTGTTGTGAAAAAATAATTGGGGTAGATAAACAAGTTTTTTTGCAGGTAGGAACCAAACCTACCAACTGAACCAAACCTATCTGTAGAGCGATAACGAATAATGCTGAAAAACTACCTGTTTCATAGCTGATTATATATACTGGTTGATATAACAGAGCTGTAGGAAATATCTGTTTATGTGGTTGAAAAGTATACCATAATATATATGCACAAAGAGGTGTATTAATTCTGCTATTTCCTAACTTTTCTGTACTGATTGAAACCATAATATTTACTGATTTTTATGAATATATTACATGCAAGGAATAAAAGTAAATATTTTATGAATTTGCAGCTATGCATATTCTGAAACTGCAGGTAAGTGATATTGTTAACTTACACTAACAAGTTAGAGGGCGGCATATGATGGTATATGGTATTTGTTACGCTACTGATGGACTATCATGGCTAATCATCGCATAAATATTTAGCAAAATATGGCTGCTGCTTGGGAGCTTAAAACGTTAGCAGGAGGCAACAGATAAAAGGAGTAAGAAACCTTATTTCTTTGCTGTCTTGTTCCTGTCCCACTTGATTTAGATTGTAAGCACTTTGGGGTGGAGCCGGATTTATGTTCTGTATTTGTCCAGTATTTAGCTTAGTGCATGGACAGCATCTTTGTTGCTTTTGTATTACAAATAACAATCTTGCAACTGGGAAATAATAAGCAGCAGTCATGGTATAGCAGCAATCTGTACCCTTCTAAGAGTTTTTATCGATATTGCAGCAGAGGTAAGTTTTCAGGAGAGACTTAATTAATAAAGCTATGTTTTTATAGGAAGAGGGAAGAGTTCTATGTATTTAAGCAGTACAGGTGAAAGAGATGGTTGAATTATTTTGGTAAATAAGCGGCTTAAATACAGGATAAACATCTTATGAAACTTGTTTAAGTGGTGCAATTAAAGGCAATGGCTGGGTATGTTCAGGAATTCCTATAGCTAAGCAGGTGAGATGTTTAATCACAGTGTTTGTCTGTATGATGACTTCATACAGAAAACCAGAAAGACTATGTGTTTTCTGAATTTCTCTATCATAACTCGTGCTTTTGTCATGTTACACCTCCACCACCACCTATTCTTTTTGTAGGGTGAAAGGGGATTCCCAGGCTTGGAAGGACAGCCAGGTTTGCCTGGATTTCCAGGACCAGAAGGACCACCTGGTCCAAGAGGCTCAAAGGTAAGTCCCAATTCACTTGAATAGCACGAAAATGCTAGGTAGTGCTAGCTTGCTTGTAGTTCTGATCCTAAATCACTCCGGAAGTCTTGATTATCATTGGTTTAATAGTCAAAATCTTCAGATGTTGGGATATGACGTAGGTTTTTTGTTTGGTTGGTTTGAATAGTCAACCAGAGGGAAAAGATTGCCGTAAGTTTCCTGTTCTTAACCTACACACGTGCTTGCAAACACTATGTGCGTGCTTATATCCTCTCACTAGGTACTGCAGATTAAGGTCAAAGAACAGGTTTGGCAAGGTGCTGTAATGTAGTTTTATTAGTCCTTGCAATAAGGTGCTTCATCGCTCAGTTTACTGATAAGAGTGGTGTTTGGCTGTCAGCTGCCCGGAGGGGTCCCACCACATATGTAAACTGATGTTTGCGCCTGGTGGCGTTCCTGGGCTGGTTTTGGGTGAGGCAATGCAAATGAAGGCCTCACTGAACCTATGCAGAGATAACTGAGGAATGCTCCTTGCTTTCCCTGGGGGGGTTCAGTTTATTTGCTTCTGAATTACATCATTATGCTCAGATGGTATAATATAGCATTAAAATGTTGAAAAGCCCTCCTCTGAATGCATTTATGTTTAATATACACAAGATTATTCAGCATCTGCCATTTCTTTTGCAAATGTTCACAATATAAACTAACAGAAGCACATCAAAAAGAAGCAAAGAAGAAAATAGGTAGGTGATAAGAAAAAAATGGAAGTCTACACTAAGAGATTAATTGGATATAATGAGACTGAAACAACAGAGGGGTCTTGGACTAGAAACTTTGATTATATTTTTATTTCATAAATGCCTTTTCTCAAGATTTTGATACGAAGTTCTGCATTATCATAAAGCAAAATATTAATGGTACGGGATCATTCACATTTAATCTTGTTTGTCTTATTTTGCCCACAAGAGGTCACTGTAGGATATTTGATGAAAGCAGATGACTAGTATCTGCTTATAAGCAATCTTAATAGCTTTGATTTTTATTTTTTTAAAAAACTTTTTATCTAAGTTGTGGTTTATCAGCTGTGACAAATACTTTTCAATTCATAGTCTAACACCCAAAACAAAATAATTTTGAGCCCCTTTACTCAGGAAATGACAATTAATATAACTTTTAGTCTACTTACTATAAACATGTTGAAGAAATTTTATCATGCTTACAGTTTATTTTGATAGAAAGGCAGACCACAAACTTGACTGTGGGGTTTCTTTTGTTTCTTCATTTTTTTTTTAGGGTGATGATGGACTTCCAGGGCCTGTTGGACCCAAAGGAATCAGAGTAAGTAATGGTGCAGTTTTACGGTGATATATTGGAATTACGGATAAAGACTGCCAGGGATTGAGTGGGTCTTCACACAAGCGGTGATTTATGGCGGGGGCGGGGGGGAGGGCAGGGTGAATTAACTTTTAAATCTGAAGAGTAATTTATCTACCAGCTAGAAGAGATTGTATTACTACTTGTAAGTAATATGAGATTACATAAGTAATGCAATCTTGTGTATTGCTTGTATTACTTTCAGAAACTCATTAGGGAGAGTAACTCTAATACTTATTTGATCTACTTTGCTATACAGGACCTAAACACTCTCCAGAATTAATTGAAGCAAAGTTACTGAAGTAGATACAGTATATGTAGGGTCGATATGGGAGGGGCTGATTTGTCCGGAAATCCTTTAGGTTTTGTGCCTTTGCTTTTTGTTTTTGTCAGACCCCTCAGCTGGTGACAGTTGATGCGTTTCTGACTTCACTGGGACACATCCATTTTCCACACCATGAGTGTTGACTTATTTTCTCTATGTATCTATATACTGTTACTTTAGTTGTTCTGCATTGTCTTCTCTATGTTTTTGTGGATGTTTCCCAGAAAGAAGGGTAAGAACTTTGATGGCTGTCCAGTGTGGTGGGGTTTTTTTTTATAGGTGATTCAGATGTTTCTGTTTGTCTTTACTTATGTATGCACAAATAGGTTACATTTTACTAAAACCTGGTAAATCCTTTTGCACATCCATTTGTACCATACTGTTTAAAACATACGTGGTTAATTTCCTTCTAGGGACCGCCAGGGCTTCCAGGATTTCCAGGAACACCAGGACTTCCTGTGAGTAGGAATGGGCTGTATAGATACTCATCTGTTCCCTTTTGTCTTTCAGGCCCAGAAGAGCATCCTACAAGCTAACTCTTCTTTCCTCTTTTCCTCTTTAAAGGGATTACCAGGACAAGATGGGCCACCAGGACCTCAGGGTATCCCAGGGTGCAATGGAACAAAGGTGGAATCCCTTTAAAATTCTTAACGATGCAACAGTAATATGATAGTGAACTCTTGTTCTCCTGGCTGCAGCTGATACGTTTAGTTTATTATGTGCAGTAGTACTTGCTGTTATTGACTTGTGCAGGTGATTCCAAGATAATTCAGACACATGTATGAGAGAAGGGGTCATGGTCTGGTACTTAAAGCACAAGTTTTGCCAGCACCAAGACATAACATTTATATTCTGCAGCCAATGCAGTTAAATTCTTAGTTCTAATCCTTAATTTTATAGCAAACAACTGAGAGGAGTGTCTTATAACTAGATCATGTACTGCATCTCGTCTTTGTAGTAGACCCTTGCTGCCAAGGAAAACTCATTCCGTAACAGTGGGACTTATTAATTTTTGATAATATTGCATTGAAAATACTGATTCAGTATTGTTGTTGGAAGGAGTCACTTTCATTCTAATATGTTACTTAGCTTCAGGTTACGATCTTTGCAGAAGAGAAGTTGATCTTCTATAGCACTGTGTGTTTTCCATCTCTGTAGTACAGTACTTTGCCTGGAAGTATGTGAAAATATCTGAATATGGAAAGTTCTGTTTCAATCAGTTGTGTGATTTAACAAACTGTTTATCCTATGGGTTGTTGCAATACAATCTGCTACTCTGGACTTGTAAGCTAACAATGAAACTGGACTTTTCTTTATCTGTTTTTGTTATGTTTTGGTTTGGTTTTGGCTAATCATTTTCTTCATCCCTAAGGGAGAGCGTGGATTCCCAGGCAGTCCAGGTTTTCCTGGTTTACAAGGGCCTCCTGTAAGTAAAAGATTTCTGGATTGGCTACCTGTAATCCACTGAAAGACTTCTACTTAGATCTGTGAAAGATCAGATAAATATCAGCCTCTTTTTGCAGTTGGTCTTTTAATAAATAAAAATATATTAAATTTTTTACGGATAATCAGAATATTTTAGATGTCCATTAAGAGTGAGCTTTTTCTGCTACATACTCTAGTAAAGCTAATAAAAAACCTTTTGAATTTCACATCCTGACATGCTTTGCCACCTGCAGAAAAATACAAATACATGTATATGTGTCAGAGAAGTAAGATTTCGATATGGTCATCCAGTACATCTAAGGAGTCTTAACAGTGATTAACAGGGCAGAAAAAAGAGACAGTGTTGGGTGCTTTCATTATAAAACACAAGGACATACAGCGAAGTGACTGTCAGAACCCAAGTACAGACAGAAAGAAATGTAGTAGAAAGGATTAATTATAGGAGGCAATGAAGAAACAAATTGCTAGGAAATAGAAATGTAGTCCCTTTAATGCTCAGCATTCACTGTGAAAGTACATCTCTAATTTTTCCATTTGATTCTGAAGATAATAAAAAATTTTATTTTCTATTTTGTATTTTTTTTTAAATTTCTGTCTTTAATACTTGCCTCATAGTATAGATCTGATTAGTGGTTTGCAAATAACATACCAATGATTTACTTCTATTGATCTTTCTTTTGTTTTTTGTTTCTTTTAAACAAAGGGACCCCCTGGTCTGCCAGGTATGAAGGTAAGTGTTCTGTAATCGCACATTGCAGTACTAACGAGGCATGGGTGCGCAGTGTGATCTGGCATAAGCAACCTGCTTGCTTTTATGCAAGACCATGTGCATCCTTTGGAATCTGAAGTGACATTCTGCAGAAAGCTTAGTGTTTCTAGGCCGCTCCAGTGCAACTAACTGGAAATTCTGCAGTAGCTTTACTCAAATTGAGTCAGTGGTTCAAGAAGTAGCAGACTGTTTTCTGAAACTGGTTTCCTTGAGAGTGTGAGGGACAGTGTCTGTTTGTGTTGTGAGGCATCAAGTTAGCAAAATCCCTACGAACACCCAAACGCACCAGTACTGTGCCTGTGTATGCTCAAGAACACTACTGAACACTTGGCAATAATAACTTAAAATATCCAGTGAAGAGAACAGTGCAACATCTTATATTCCTTTTAGAAACATGCTTTCTACTGTATAGATTACTATGTAGATGGCTTTTTCTCCTAATGTAAATAATCTCATAATCTGATTTTGGACCTTAAGGACCCGTTTTATTTTTTAAGCTTTTTTTTTATCCTTGACCTAATTTGAGCATGAGCCAAAACATCAGTTTTGGTTCAAATCTATTTGAAAGGAAATGTGACCTACAGAATTATTCCAATAAAATCCTGAGAGGACAGCATAACACTGGTGCTGGAAAATGGTGGCTATTAAGCTGAATTGCTTTTCTTAGCTCCTTTCTTCCCAATTGTTTTAAAGACACTGAAAGGCAAGCTGATCAGAACGTAAACTTTTAAAACAAAGATCTTCCCTGAAATCAATAAGAAACTGTGCTTCAATGTAGAACGTGAAGCATGACTATTATAACAGCATACTCAGCATTGATCTCATGAGGTGGGACATTAGAAAAAGCTGCATAAGCCTTTTTTCTGTTGTGTCCTATCCATTGCTTTCACATGGAGCTAGAATGTCTCTTTCTTTTGTGAAGCATTTGTATTTCAGTCCCCTAATCTTTTGGATTTTAAATCAATGCTGATATATTTGTACATATAAAAAGAGAACTTTTAATAGTTGGTAGTTTAGCCATTTAAAGAATCCTTTGAATATGCAAAGATATCTCCTAAAAAGACCTATTCTTGGAGGATCTAGTTGTTATATTAAAGAGTACTGCCAGGGTGTAGCATAACTCTGAGTCTTAAGTGCCACTATGTGTCCTTTGGAATCAGAATGGTGATAAAGAATTGTAAAATGTGCTATTAATTAAAGTTAGCTCTCTTTCTTTTAGGGTGAAGCAGGTGAAATAATTACATCCTTGCTGCCAGGACAGAAGGGCGACCCAGGATTTCCAGGTCTTCCAGGGATACCTGTAAGTTGTGTAAAGTACTATTAGGCAGTGTTCTACCAAAAAGATAACATGAAGGGTGTTTGCGTTACAGCACAATTGGAACGTTTGGTGCTAGGGGATGCATGTGTTTACATGGAGAAGCAAGGCTCACATGTAATGTACCTCTAGTTTATGACTTGAGAGAAAAGTAAGTGCTTCCATATTGCTCTTAATAGGGTGACCCACAGAGGCCAGAAAGGTCCCCTGGTCAGGAAAGTGGTATCCAGTAGACAGCTGTACTCGCAGTTACTGACTTGCTTCTCTGTTTCCCCTGCCTGTTCCCCCTTCCTAGACATTTTCTGTATCAGTTTTGGAGTTCCCTTCCTTCCTTCACCCTGACGTAAAGCAAGTAACATCTGCCTTTCTGGGCTGCAGCCACTATTTTGGATGGTGGGAAGAGAGGGTAATGTCTCAGCTGTTCTCCTCATGTTGCACCTCCTGAACAGTGTTTCTGTTCTCCCAGCAGTCTTCTGTGAAAACAGCTAGTGACGCCAGGCCCTGTGCTTCCCCACTGAGCCATTCATTGCTTTAGTGGAAGAACAAGGGGAGCAGAAAATGAGTCTATCGGCCTGGACTGGACAGAAGCCAGAGACTCCCATTTGCTGGTACAGAGAGGCAAGCCCCGGGCTATTCTGACCAGACTGAGCCTGTTAGCATTTCTGTTCCTCTGATCTGTGCTTCCCTATTGTCTGTTTCTAGCTGGAAGGAATCACAAATACAAAGTGTTTTGTTGTTCTCTCTTGGTGCATGAAGAGAAAAAAAGAGCAAAAGTAGTTCAAAACAAACAACAAAAAAAAAAAGCATTCCCTTATCCAAGCCAAAAAAGATGTATTGATGTTGAGAGCAGAACACTCCTAACACGATGTACAATCCTTTAGGCCTTTCCACAAGGACAAATTGGTAGGTTAGTGGTCACCTGCTTTGATTTGATGTGTATGGGGTGCCAGCTGTTGCAGGGTTTTTTTGACCTTGAATGTCTCACTGTTGGTTTTTTTTTCCATAAAAAGGTGCCTCTTATAGCCTCCTCCACTTTCTCAACAGGGCCCACCCGGCTCCATGGGAGTACCAGGTCCAACTGGCCCTCCAGGGCCCCCAGGTTTGACAGTAAGTTTCTTTAACCTGTTACCCATAAAGTGTTAAATGGGGTAGTTACTTCTTTGTCATGTCCTCAGAGGCAGGTCAGTAAAGTGCAGATATCTTGGAAGTCAAGGCTTGGTATGAAGACAACAGCAACCACGCATTCAGTTCAGCCTGGAGCTGCCACTGTGCACATTTAAATTAAATGTGATACATTTGAAACACTCAGCCTGTTCCCAGACCTCTTTTTTCTTTAAATCAGCCTGACTCTGTGCAGGCTCCTTATTTGTGCGAAACCTGAGGGATGAGATTTAGCTTATTTAGACCAGGATGACTCTTTCCATAATGTTTAATACCTGACTAATTAATTTTATTTGACTCTCTCACTTAAAGGAAGAACTAGTTTCTTACATTTGTGAAGTTGAATAGTACGAGGAAGAGCTATCAGTGGAAGGCATGGTGCCTTGTCAACATGAGTATAATGCACAGGAGTCAAACATTGTTTGAGGTTTTTTGTTTTAGATCTTCTTTTCTCCCCCACAAGGGGGTATGTAAAGTGCTTGGAAATTACTCTTTTGTTTGTTTCCTTTTTTAATAGGGACCTCCTGGTCCACCAGGGCTGCCAGGACCTAAGGTATTTTCTTTCCCTCATTGATGGTGGTGGTGGACTGTTTTGTTTTTCTTTCTGCTCACTTGTGACTTCTAAGGGCTGATGAGTTATACTTTTTCCAGGGTAATATGGGCTTGAATTTCCAAGGACCCAAAGGTGAAAAAGTGAGTATGTGATCATGATGATATTTTTGCTTATTACTTTCAAAATACTTATGCATGCCATTTTGGGTTGCATTGCCTGTAACAGCCTGCAATCTTCTTGCACATTAGGGTGAACAAGGTCTTCAGGGACCTCCAGGGCCACCAGGACAAATTGGAGAACAGAAGAGACCAAATGACATTGAGTTTCAGAAAGGAGATCAGGTGAGTGGGAAACTATATCCATGTGCAATGAGCAATCTGCAGCCTCCATTGCCTCGGCTCATATATGCTTACATCCTGCTTGCTTACTTCTATTATTTTTTCTCAAAGTACTGACTGTTTCAGCCCTGAGTACTTTGCTTTTAGTAGAAGGCATGCTAGTCATATTAGCTGAGTTACTTTCCTTAGTAAAATAACTGTCCTTAAGAAACTCTCTTAAAGGAAGTTCATAGGAACAGTAAAAGCAGTTAAAATATTCTCATTCCTTGGAACACCCAGACTGGGATTTTCAAAGCTGTCTGGGGATTCAGATTCCCATTAATTAACCAGCTATGTCATCTGTTGTGAAGAAGTCTTTCAAAAATTTTAACTTGATTTCTTTTTTTATTTTTCTGCCCTTCCCCCCCCCCCTTCTTTTTGTCAGTAGTGATGCCCCAAGATTTTTCTTCCTTGTGGTCTGAATGAAGTGCTTTCCCTGTTTCTGGCCTCTCAAAAGTAAATATCAAGCCATATTATGACACTAAGCTCAAACCGTTGGTTTGATAAGTATGGATCCTTCCTCACCCATAAATGCCAAGACAAAGGCAAAACCAGAGACCTTTCTAGAATGACTGCACACTGCAAATGTACATCAGTGGATAGCTCTAGGGAATGCCTTAGTGGTGCCTAATGATCTTCTGAAAGGAAGGGTAACAAATAGTTTTGATTAAGATGAAGAGCAGAATTATCCTACACCCTGCCAAAATAAAATACTGCTGTGTGCCAAAGCAGTAGGACAGAAGGTAAAGAGCAACATTGTGTGTCTTCATAGTTCTAAGGAAACACAAGGTGACATTTTGACCATGCTGTAGCTGAAGCAAAATTTCATCTGACTTTATTAAGGTCAGAGTAATTTGCCTCTGTCATCAGGGATCTCTGAAGGACTAACTATACTGGCATTAAGTTACATAAATGTACAAAATAGAAGTATTCTAACTACGTTCCTTTTAAAGCACGAAGGCTTCCAAACACAGTCTGAGTGCATTGTCTGTGACCAATCTTAACAATTATTTCAAAGTTTAAAAGTTTATTTTTATTTCAGTAAAGGTTATGCTTGGTAATACACAATCAGTAAAAAATTTCAATGTTACACTTATTTTTTTGTGAAGTACACATGAAGTTCTGGTGTGTACCTCTACCTGTGGTCTCTTACTGAAAAATCCAGTGTATAGCTGGACTTGTAAAAGTCTGGAAGGCTTCTAAGAAAATAGGAGAAACTCTGCACAGAAACCTTTTGTGGATTCAGTACCCTGTAACTTTAGGTTAATGGTGAAGAGATTTAAGAACTTGTACGGAGGTGTAACAAGATAAAATAGAAACCCTAACTTTTTAACACAGTGATCCTGTGACACTTTTCTGTTGAAGATATTATTGATCACGATGTCCTCACAACTTCAACAATTACCAGTAATCTAATGACTGTTGCTCCAGTACTCTCAGCAGGGTCTGACATTTGTTCTTTCTTTCTTCCTTTCTTCTTTTCTTCCTTCTTTTTATTATTGTATAGCAACTGCAGGCCACCAAACCAGCTGCTGCAGTGCACACAGGGAGGCAGTTGTGTCTTAGTGGAGTGAATCATCTAAATAAACAGGATGAGCAGTTAATAAAATTTATAGCTGCACTTGAAGTTCCACACAAAGAAAGAATAAATATGATCCTTTACTGTACTTGGAAATCTAAATGCCAGCAAAAGAAAAGATTCTATTAAAAAAAAAAAAAAATCGACTGAGCTACTAGGGAGTGAGGGAGGCTTTAATCCTCTTTTTCTTTGCCCATGCTTGACAGGGTATTCCAGGTGATCCAGGCCCACCAGGACTTCCTGGGCCACAAGGCCCTCCTGTGAGTAGTCCTCTCTTAGTTCTTTTTTGTTGCGTCTGTATCAGAACTGTAAATTCATTCTGCTCTGGCTTGTGGACTCAGTTTAAGATGACATTTGTGTGTCCAGGGTCTTCCCGGTGGCGTAAAAGGTGAAAAAGGTGAGCAAGGAGAACCAGGCAAAAGAGTAAGTAGTCTGTTTAACCAAACGTTTATCTTTCCAATCAGTGTTATCTTTGAGAATTAAGCGTATGTTGAATTCAGGTGGGGCCATCAGCCTCTGGGTAAGATACTTCTTTTTGTTTTCTGTAACTTGGCAAACTAGTAGATGATGCATCTGGTTCATGAAAGTGCTTCTAGCTATGGATCTCTCAGTGCTTTCTAATGGAATTATCTGCATGTAGATCTTAGTTTTGGGGGCAGGCGAAACTAATTTGAATGATGTTATCTGGTTACACGTGGAGATCTTCTTCAAATTTGCTGGACTGTTTGACGGAAGGAGCAATTTCTGTTTCCTTTCAGAAGAGGGTCTTCATTCAGTTTGCTAGGTACTGGGTTGGCAAGCAGCATGAAATTGGTATATATTTAAGCAGGTCTATGTAAACTCATTCTCAATGGGTTTACTTGTGAAGTGAGTCACAAAACCAAGTCTCTGAACACTGCACTAAGATCAAAAGTCCATTTGTCACTTCCCAAGAGATTACTTCAGTTTATGCGCTATCTGGGGAGGGGACGAGTCAGGATAGCTGCATCTGAGGATAGCACAAGTCACTTTGTTCCTGTCTAGACTCAAATCTCTTCTGGATATCACAGCTCAGAATATCTGAGGAAGATCATAGAACTGCTAAGAAATAGAATGGATATAACATGGGCTGGACCAGCAAAGAAAAGCTTCTACCAGCTCAAAGCATTCTGTATTCTTGTTTTCACACCTACTGAACCCATCATTTCATCAACATAATGGGCCCCTTTGAAAGCCAAGACACAAGTCTTGCTCAGGTTAATTGGACAATATACGAATACTGTTTAGAAACATGTTGGTAATAGGTTTTCTAATTTCCATGGGAAATAAATATGATGGAAACAAATGTTTGGTATTCTAGATAAAATCCTTCTTAGTTGCTGAGATTTATAGGAGGGCTTTGATTTGCCTTCTTTAAGGAACATAAGAAATGGAGCAGATTTACAAAGCCAAAATTGTCATTATATTTTGAGTGGTTTTTGAACTGTATTTTCCAAGTTGCTTCTCTCTGCAGAAGTAAATGGGGGACCACATAAACTTGCAAAGATCTGAAAGGATAAAAGTCCTGAGGGGATATGGCAGATGCCTTTTGCCAAAACCTTGTTTACCAACATTTTTGTTTGTTTTTATTACTCTGAATTTGGGCACAGGGCATACTTAAAGTGCAGTTTTGCTATTATGTTACTCTGAAGCTGCCTTTTAGGACTTCATATGATTCTGTGTGGCTCAAACCCATTTCAGATATACTCATAAAAATGTCAGTATATGTAATCAAACAGGTAGTTCTGCAAATTCACAGGAGATCTTAAAACCTCATTTTTGAGAATCGGAACTCATAGCTAATAATAAAGAATTCACAAATCACATTATACTGTAATACACTTTATCTGTCAGGTCTTATTATCAGCTCCTTGGTGATTGATCTTGGCACTCTGGTGAAACTTAGTCATCTATTCTAGTTATGTTCCAGCAGGTGTTCCTCATACATACTGCTTCTGTAATGCTAACAGTAGCGTTCTATTTCTCTTGCCCAGTGAATGCTCTGGAATAAAGTGGAGCTTGTATTATTTTTATTGCAGCAATGACAAATCTGTTCAGCAAGAATATATGGCTTATAGAAGTCACTTCTTTGAGCAGAATTGCACTTTATATTTTTGTTGATACTATTCTTCAGAAAATTGCATTCGGTTTAAAGGAGAGTTAAAATTCAAACACAAAAATGTTTGTATTTAATTTTACCGGTCGCATTATACTAATTTCCTAATTAAATATAACGTTCTAGTGTTTAGGGAGTTAGGATCTGCTTTCCAAATAAATGATGATAAAATAAAGGGAGTTACTAAACACAGTAATAGTTAAAATCAGCCATAGCTAACTGGAGATCATTTTGTGCTGTATTTGCACAACACTTCTTTGAGACTTGTTATGTTTTTGTGCTCTGGTTTTCAAAATGAAAGCTTCAGTTTAGAAACTCCATTGGTTATACTTGGTTGATATCTTTGACGTATTTGTCACCAAGATCTGCATTCTAGAGAAAGTTTAGTTTATTGAAAAATGGGATATAAGTAGCACTATTTCCATAAGAATTATTCGCCACTGAAGTATTTTATTTCAATGCATGTTTATGTCTTTGAAGGGAAAGCCTGGCAAAGATGGTGAACCTGGTCAGCCTGGTAGGGATGTGAGTAACTCGTACATTTCTAATCTAAGCAGACTCTTTATAAGCTTTTCTTCTGATATGGAGAAGATCTGAGTGTGATTATCTTTTCCTTTTCTTGAAGGGTTTACCTGGTGGGCCTGGAATAAATGGTGCTCCAGGAAGAGAGGGTGAAAAGGTATGCCAGGTTTTTGTCATTATTGCTATAGTAGCTTGAAAATCTGCCATCACTGAGCTCAGTTCTGGCTGAGTAGTAATTGCCTTGCCTATGCTGTTACGGTGTTGAGGAATATTTGCAATAACTTTCTTGTGTACTAATGTGCAGTATAAAAAATGCTCTTAATTTCGTTGGTAGGGTGAAAAAGGTGACATTGGTCCCCCTGGTCCTCCTGGAATTGTAAGTTGCTAATCCTTTTTTTTTTTCTTTCTGCATTTGGTCTCATCATAGCTCTTGGGTGACTGTGAGTCCCATCTCCGGGTATAACAATAACAGAACCAGTAAAGATTTCATATATTCACCAATAGAAACAATTGTTTCCTTCTTTCAAGATAGGTTCTGTGCTCTAGGATTTGCTAGGTTACAAACACAAGGCTAGAGTATAACCTCAGACCAGCAGAAACTGAGTCAGCTTCACTGAAGCCTGTTGTAACCATGTTGGCTTGGTAGTAACAGTGCTTTCTGTTGGGGATTGCTCTTTACTGGAATTTTACCTGGTAATTAGTGGAGCAGGAAAAGCATCCTGTCATTGGTATAAGGTTTGAAGTATGTTGAACTTTCCCTCCCTCACATCTCTTTACCATTCCAGTGACTCTTTTCATGGCAAGTTGTTTCACGTGAACATGAAACATTTACAGGTCATTTCAAGACCAGGCATTGATGCAACAGTGGGACCAAAAGGTAGCAAAGGCTTGCCAGGACTTCCAGGAGCCAAAGGGGAGCGTGGATTCTCTGGTAGGCCAGGCCCACCTGGCTTGCCAGGTTCTCCAGGTAGGATTGCAAGCATTAAAATAAGCTGTATGCTCAAATGTCTGAATTCACGTTTAGCTTCCGTCTTTTCATACTCCTTTTGACAGATGGACTGAGCAGAAAGTGAAGGCAGAGCTATTTGGAGCTACCTTTGAGCTTGAAGGGTGGTCTTTAGCTTATGTGAGGAATTCTGAACATTGATTGCCCCTGCTGTGGTGAACAGAGGATGCTAATAATCAATGCTGTCAAACAGATACTAGCTTAGCGGTCCTAGGTGTAATTTTACTCATATCACTTACCTGTAACGTACGCTATCCATTGCATTTCACAGAGAAAGTATTGTGTACCAGATATCTGTTACCAGGCCATCAAACCTAGTCTCTTCTGTACAGCCAGTAGTAAAATACTGCTAGTACTCTGCTGTACTGCTAGTACTCTGCTGTACTGCCAGTGCTAAAGGAGGAGATGATCTGAGTCTACAATGGGAGTGAGTGGTGATGCCTGTATTTGCCTTCTACATGCACAGAGAAAAACATTGATTCTAATGATACAGCTTGTAAATGTTTTTTTTTCCTTCAGTATTTCCTTTCACTAGTCCTGTTTTACTTTTTTACATCATAAACTTAGTTGTAGAGTCTCAGGGCAATTTTTCAAACAAAAATCTCTGAAAATGCAAAATGTGCATATGTCAAACACTGCACATCAACATGTAGTTTGATTCCATGAAAGAAATGTTATGGAGTACTTGCATGGAAAGACACAGTCTTTCTGTAGCATGTTATTCATCGTATATCATTGTTATTCTTGCAAAAAAGTGATTTAAACCTTTGAGCTATCAAGGAACTAAGTTCTCTTCATCTTAGGGGTCACTACTGTTGGACCTCCTGGCCCACCTGGCTTACCTGGTGAGAGAGGACAGAAGGGAGATCCAGGTTTACCTGGTGTTTCTATTCCTGGGCAGCCAGGACTTGATGGACCACGAGGACCTCCAGGACCACCGGGTCCCCCAGGGCCACCTGCACCATCTGTTCCTCCTGGTAAGTGATGACCACACAGACTGCAAGTAGAAGAGACTGAACAGCTTTGATATTCAGTCTTTTTTTTTTTTTTTTTAATTCTACTTTCAAAGATGTAGTTCATCAGTAGCTGAAGCCCATGAGATTCTGAGTTATTCATATACATTCTCCAAGTCACTCCCATTGCAAATCAGGACACTTGTAGGAGAATTCTAGCCTTAAAGACAACTACAGAATTCAGGAATTCAATGGTGTGAGTTGCAGTCTGGCTTTATCATGCCAGTTTCTACCCTAAGTGAGCTGTGACTTACCTGTGCAATTCAGCTAGACTGTAGGAGAAGAAATCTTGAGGGACCTTTGTGCTAACTCACACAGTAATGATAGTCCTCCAGAGCCAAGCAGATTTGGCCCAGAGGTACAAAATTAAGTATTTTTCCAATTTGTGTTGCATCCTATTTAATCCAACTCATGAAAGTTACATTAAAATTTGTGCATAAGGCAGGAGGTAATCACTTTGATCCTGTCTTGAGTAAACTTAGCTTTTATGACATGTGATGTAATGCTTGGAGGGATTATTTCCTGCTAAGAGTTATGATACCAGGAGAGTCAAAAGAGTAATTTTTCACAGAATTCCAGTTTCATTTGATAAATATTCTAGTGTGTAGACCACACAAAATTAGCTTTGGGAGTGGACACTTTGGATGAAGGCTCTTACTTCCTTTTTTGTAGAAGGGAAGTAAGGAATGGGAGATGGAATATGAGAACTGGAAAGGGGCTAGCACGGTTCAGGGAGGAATGTAGTGTCTAGATGTCCCCTCACTCTGACATTTCATATGCATGCTTTTATGATATGAGGTTAAATAGAGGAATGTAGTGTAGAGATGGAAGTGTGCAGGCTGTGGGAAGTAGTGGGAGATAGTTGAGGTTGGGAAGGAGAACTGACTGTTGTATAATATCACTGATTGTTTCCTTTTGAGTTTGTATTACATTGGTGGGTTTTCATTAGCAGTCCTCTGTTTGAATTGCCAAAATGTTTGGCCTGTGATTGTGTGGGTATATTAGAATATCCACACAAATACTAGGAAGTGTGTTTTTGTACCGAATACATGCAGTAATTAATCATGTCAGTCTAACACAAATCGATCATTAAACTTCTCCCAATTCTCCTTAGGTGAAGGGTTATGTGAGCAGGGGCCACCAGGTCCTCCAGGAATTCCAGGACAACAAGGCTTTACGGGGGAGCGAGGCCAAAAAGGTGTAGTGTCATGGCTATCTTGTTTTTTCTCTTTGTTAAAGCTTATTAAACAATGTAAAGCCTTCATAAAATAAGGATAAAGAGTGTCTTTTCCCAGTAGGGTTGAGTGCAGATATTTCCTGTTTCTGAGTAAGAAAGTTGTTTTGTTTGGGCTTAGGATACTCCCTCATCTAGTGTTAAAGCATAGGAATCTCAAAGTGACTGAGGGTACAACCAATGCTGGAGCCTAGCATGGATCATGATTAAAGTAAAATGGAACTTCAGGTTTATGAGTTACCTCCCAGGTAGATAGAAAGTGCGTGCTTTGTAACAGCAGTTGCCAACTCTATATGAAAAAGTTTTATACTTATGTCATGAATAAATTTGACATTTTTTATGGAAAGCAGCATTGAAATTCTATATGCAAGATTTCTAATTTGAGCTGGTCAATCTACAATGAGTTTGTTTATTTGGTAAGCAAAAGAAAGACATCTTTAATGTGTATCCTTGTTTCCAAAAAGACAACCTTGCAATGAGGATGCTGATACGGGTAAGTGAGAATCTTTTCCTAGCTCAACCATGGACATCCTAGATGACTTTGGGCATCTCATTTAATTTTGTACTCCTTTCAAACAGAAGTCTTTTTTTTTTCTTGTGGAGATTTGTAAGGATTAATGAATTAACCTACATGAAGTGCTTAAATACTACATTGACGAATGTCAGAAAAGCCTGTATGTGAAGGAAATGCCTAAAAGTCTGGAAGCCTTTTTTTTTTTGTTTAGTTGTGTGTTTTGTTGGTTTTTTTTAAATGAAACAAGCTTAGCCTCTTGTCAAATCAATGAAATATTCCCAGTATTTATTTTGGACTCTGAGTTTAATTAAAGTTTGGCGTTTTGATATATCTGTTTTAGAGTTGTAATTTGAAGTGTCAAGTACCTACTTCAGAAGAGGATTCTTTTGCTGAGGAAAAAAAGTCCACAGTTTTATCTTTTTATTCTTGAAAGCACCTTTTTTGTTTTAATTTATTTTGCTCTATCCTAAATAAATTCTAAGCATATCTGATATTGTTGTCTGACAACCAGAAAGTTTCATTGCCTTCATGGGGGAAGCCTTCTAATATTTAAGCAATCGTATAACTACATAATAGTGATTTTGGACTTGGTGTTATAGGTCAGTAGCAAGAAAAAAGTTGCTGTTGTGCTGAGTTCTTTTAATGTTTTCTAAGATCAGATGCTCAAATATGCTTTTCCAATGCAAATCTTTTTAGGTGATCAAGGAGACACATGCTTCAATTGCATAGGAACGGGAATAACTGGGCCTCCTGGGGAGAGAGGACCACCAGGACCTCCAGGTAGTCCAGGTAAGGCTGTAGTCTTTGCTATCTTGCTTAATATATTCTATAAAGTCACTTTTTAATCTCAGTATCTGCGTATAATGCTAATGATATATCTGTACAAATTCAGATGCACAGTTGCCAGCTCCAGTATATAATTGGTGCCTGTCCTATTTTGTACAGCTGGGTAGTGTTAGGAAGAAACAGGCTGGACTCATGTGAAATTATCAGTCATTTTTCTGAAAATCTATTGGGTTTTTTGTTGTTGTTTTTTTTTCCCAAAAATTCTGTGATCAAAGATAGACTTGAAAGCATTCTCTATGTTGAAGGTTTATGGTCTGCTATAGATTTAACTGAAAGAGAAAAATTAACTTCTACTACTTGCTATTCCTGAAATGATAGAGGAACTGGAGCTTTTAAAGTGTGACATTTTTTGACACTACTGGTTTAACTTAGAGTTACAAATTTCATTCTGCTCAAATAAAATCAAGCTCTCCAAAATACCTAGACTAAACCTTGTCTGATTTTAAAACAACTTAGCTATTGTCTTATGCAAACTGCATACTTGATATTTACAGCTTCTACAGTTTTATGTTGTTCTTTTATGTTTTTCTGCCCTACTCAGGTTCTCCTGGTTTTCCTGGACCAAAAGGTGAAAAGGGGCTTCCTGGATTAACTGGCCTTGTAGGGCCACCAGTAAGTGGTGGTGTTATGTTCTGGTGGGAAAAGTGTCTCATTTTTCTTGCGTGTTTGGTAGATCTGTGCACAGTAGACATGAATTCTTGTCTAATACTTCTTTATTTGTCCATAACTAGCTTGAATGTATAATTATTATATTGTGCCAAATAGAGGGAGTGGAAGAAAAACTAAAATGCCTTTTTTCTTTGTTTCCCCTTTCCCCTCAGGGATTCCCAGGGCCCCCAGGTCCTCCTGGGAGACCTGGTCCTAAAGGAGACCCAGGGGATGTCCTGACTTCTCCAAGAATGAAAGGTGACAAAGGAGAACCTGGCTTCCCAGGACCTCCAGGTCTTCCTGGCATAGACGGCACTCCTGGACGAGATGGACTTCCAGGTCTACCTGGCCCTAAGGGGGAACCTGTGAGTTCCAATCAAAGCTGTCTTTGATTGGACAGATGTTTTGGGAAGTCCTATATGCGTTTGACATAGTGCAGATAAGAGGACATGCAAATGCACTTTGCTGTGTTAGTCACATTCAGAATAATTCTCTTCAGTAGATGCCAATCTAGTGATGATGTACAGAGGTACTGCCTGAATCCGTCAATGCCTCTAAAAAATAAGCTGAGACTTCTCTTGGGTAATGTCAGATGTCTACATTTCATCTGTGTAGTGTGAAGAATTAAGCAGCCAGGTTTAGACCTTATCTCTGCCATGTTAGTAAGATGTAGGCAGCTAATGGCCTTGAGACCTAGAAAGATGGAAACTGCCAAAGACTTTCAAAACAGAAGCAATGAAAGACTTTACTCCTTTGCTAGTAAACATAAATTCCTCTTTCCCATCCTGCTCTTCATTTTTTTTCAGGGTAGTGTTGCATTCAAAGGAGAAATGGGTATTCCAGGTGATCCAGGAATACCAGGTCTTCCTGGAGACAAAGGACTTCCTGGACCTCCTGGTTTTGGTCCACAAGGTTCACCTGGTGAAAAGGGCATCCAAGGTGTATCAGGCCGTCCAGGGCCTCCTGGAGTTCCTGGTGAGTTGGTCTCTGTGTGCTATTGAACAAAAGCTGTTAAATAAAGTTTTGTCCTCTTGCTCCAGATAAAAAGCAGCATTATGTTGTGAGAACTAAGGTTTTCCCCAAAGCCATTGTAACACCTAGTATTTGTAAGCTCCTTTACTGAAGGCCATCACAGAATCACAAAGTGAGCAGAACTTGTGCTATGTTACTATAAGCATATGACTCACCCTTATGCTCTGACCTCTAGAGAAGCTTCTCCTTTTCGACTGACTATAGTGGAAATGCATTGTAACTACCATCTGGCTTATGCTTAATAATACTGCAACTACAGCAGTTTTTGAAAACAAGGGTTTTCTTTGAACAAGTTTGCTTTTGTTACTTTCTTGTCAACTACACAGATCCTGATCAGGTTGTGCTGGTGTCAGCTATGGAAAACACTATTCATGTGATGGTACCTAGGATGAAGCTGAAAAAAATAACATTTCAAGAAAACTGCCTTAACATTAAAAAAATGCTTCTAAGCATATAAGTGCTGTATGGGGCTCAAGGACAGATAGCCAATTGGGTAAAGTGTTGCTGGTGTTCTTTGTAAGCTTGGGATGTGGCTAGTATGTTTTTCTGCTCAAAATAAAACAGAAAAGAAACTCCTACTGAGCGATACTTATTTCTTTTTGGTTTTAGGTCCAAAAGGTGACCCTGGCCAGACTATTACAGAACCAGGAGTTCCTGGGCCCCCTGGTCCTCCCGGAAGAAATGGTGACCCAGGTCTTCCAGGTAAAGCTGCAATTAGACATCCAGGGGATTCCAAGAGCTTTTTATTTTGACTAATTCTTGATAACTATGTTGATTTTCTTCTTTTTACAGGAGATCCTGGCCAGCCAGGTCAGCGTGGCTTACCAGGCATCCCAGGTGCAAAGGGAGAGCCAGGTATTCCTGGCATTGGACTTCCAGGTCCACCAGGCCCAAAAGGTATGTTTACAGCCATGTTACTGTATTGTACTGGCTGGAATAGGGAACAATAGAGGGTTGTGTCTTTTCACTCTTTCCCAGTGAGTTGATTTATGTCTCTAGAATCCTTTAAAAAATGTTTGTCTTGAATTTATACATCTTTTTAATAGTTTCAGAAGTATCAGGAAAAAAATCAGCTGAGCTCTTATTCCTCTGTTCACTGTACTGCTCCTTCATGATAGCTTACATTTTTTCAGTAAACCAAGGACACAAAAGCAAATGGGTAAAACCTTGGGAAAGGATGAGTGTTTGAGCTTAAATCAATAAATGATCTCCAAATGCTGCCTCAAGATGTTAATGTTTCTGATGTGAACTGTTTGTAATCTGTTAGAGCACAGAGCCATGGGGAGTGCCCTCCTCCAAGAGGAGTCCCAGAGATCATCTGTGGCAAAGACTGTACACTGAAAAGTTATCTCAGCCAAACAAGTACCCCTCAAGTATGCTTGAGCTAGCACAGAATGTCTTTTCAGAGATTACTTTTCATGGGCCCTAAGGATTTCTGGAAGAGTCGTTCTAATGCTCTCTGGTATCCTCTCCTCTGCTGCCCTAACCTCCATGCCATGTGTAGGTTTCCCAGGGACTCCAGGCCCCCCCGGAGCTCCAGGAACTCCAGGTCGCCCTGGTCTAGATGGACCACCTGGACCACCTGGTTTCCCAGGACAGAAGGTCTGTGTTTGCTTGTTTAATATAAAACTTCACTTTTTTTTTAGGGGTTCCTCTGTGTCAGTGGGAAGTTGGTGGGGAGGATTTCACCTCTTGTTCTCAGCTTTTGATGGCGGGGAAGTCACATTCTCTACTTGAGGTTTGAGTGAGGGTAGGAAAAAAGAAACTGAACTGTAAGATGGTGGGCACTTTTTCTTTATTACTTTAGCATTTTTAGGAGTGGCTAAACTTAGAAAACCCCCTTTTAAACAATTTGTTAATTTTTTACAGGGGGACCGTGGATTTGGAGTTCCAGGACCACCTGGACCCCCAGGACTACCAGGCACAAAAGGAGTTCAAGGACCTAAAGGTGATCCTGGCTTCCCAGGAAACCCTGGTCTCCCAGGACGGGCAGGTTTTGATGGAACTCCAGGGCCCAAAGGTATGAAGAACTCTCCTCTTTTCTGTTCCGTACTGAACTTTAAAAAATACAGATGTGTTGAGAGTCATATGGCAGCTAAATACAAGCAGTGCTGACTTTAGAGCAATTACTTCAGGGTCCATTTTTCCAAATCGGAGACACCTGTGTAAATGGAAACTCATGTTCTCAAAAGACAAGCAAGCAAGGGAGTGTAAATACCAATCTGTGGGTCAATATCTGAAAGTCTGTATTCTAAAGACAAATCACGTTAACGTGAGGATGAAACTCTTTCAATAGAATAATTGTCATATAGAGGTACTGTGCTTTAACATGCAGAGGGTTAGCAATTCATGAGTTTCTACTGTTAATCATTGTCTGTATTGAACTGGAGAGCATCTGTTGAGTTTGATGTGGATTATGATGCAATAATGTGTCTCTGTAGCCTAGAAATGTAAACTGCATGCATTCCACACAAAGTGAAGGCAAATCTCCAGCTTTCAGAAATAGCCTCTGAAGTGTGTTTTTTTTCCTGTGTCAGATCCATATTTGTTTGCATGCAAGGATGGGATTTCAAGTACAATGTGCAGGCACTCTGCTTCTGAAAACAAGTATCTCTGAATTGAGTTCACTATTTAACTAAACAAGACTGTTCTTTTAGGTGACCCTGGACCAAGTGGACCACCAGGACTCCCAGGCCCGCCAGGCATCCCTGGCATTGGTGGTCAAGGTCCACCTGGATCTCCAGGACCTCCAGGTCCCGTTGGCCCCCCAGGTAAAGCTCGCATGAATTGTACCCTTAGGTTATTTCTGGCATACACCAAGCAGATACTCAGGACGCTGAGGGTCCCACTGAACAGATAGGCAAGGAAAGATAGACTTCATGTCTATTAGCTTGGCTGTCTTGCCAGTCTAGCAGGTAAACCTTGGTACATCATGTTTTTTACTGAAATCAGAAGTCGAATTACATTCAACCCTGCCATTTGCACAACTTTGAGAGGTCTCAAGGGTGTAAAAGACCATGTTGGAGACAACTTGGGGTCTCAGCAGAAATTCTAGAAAGTGTTGTGCACTATCTGTGACAAAATCTCTGTGAAGGGATTTATTGCAATACTCTTCAGGGCAAGGCAGAAGGGAGCTCAATGTCAGTGCAGAGGCTTTGGGGATAGCTGCCTGTACTGTGCTGTTGTTATATTGATTTCAAATAGCAAGATAGTTCTTTAAATTCCAAAGCAGTTTTCTAGCTCACCAAACTGTATTCCAAATTCACTGGGTGAGAAGTATTTTTAAGTAACTTTTTTACATTATTATTCAGAAAACTAATTTCTGGTTTGGGAAAAAAAGCAGACAAACTCAATCCCTTATACAATACTACTTGTCCTCCTTCTACTTACATGGTGAGTGCAAAATCAAGGGAGTGATTCGAGTTCTCCCTGACATGGCTAGGCACTTTTTTTTTAATAGAAGCTGAAGCACAATTTAACTCAGTTAATGTAGAAAGGAAGAAAGCATGAGTATTCCAAACTAGCTGGTTCATTATTTTGTAGAGGAGAAAATGTTCTCCAAGTAGTGATGTGATACTGTTTTAATAAAAGCCTGTCAGTAAAAGAGGTTATAGACGTTCATCTTGTATAAGTACACCTGGAAAAGAGCTTTTGAATTCCTTTTACAGAAACCTCTGAGTTCTAGGGTTCCTGATTCCTTCACACACTTTTTTCCTGCAAAACCAACAAGTTTCATGAGTCCTGATAGGTTTAAAGTAGATTGACAAAGTAGAACCTAACAATAATGATAATTAGGAATATATCTCTGAAGGGAGTTTGATTGTCTTTTATCTAAAATGACTGGTGACTGATGAAGGTATGAACTTGTTCCATCTTTGTGAATAAAGGGTACATGTGCGTGCATGCATGCACATCATTCTATTCACAAAACTTGTTTAGAGAAATTCCTTTTCCCTTTCGTTTGGTGAATGGCCTTGCCGTGCACCAGCTCCTGATGTTGCAACTGTGTGGCAGTAACCACAGTGAGAATGTTCTCTGTGGACTTGAGCATGTCTGCTGCTGAAACATTTCAAAACTCATCTGTTTCTTGCTGTGCCTGCGTGACTGTTTACATTGCATGTTTGTGAGCTACACTTCCTGAATTCGTTTGTGTGCCGGCATTGTTTCGAATGCATGCTGAAAAATTCATGGCCAACTGTAAGATTGTGGGTCACAGATTGGTTGATCATATTCAGATCTTTATGAACTGTGAGCTGAGATTGAGCAAAGTGCTTAACTTGAAGGTAGGCAAGCACTTCAGAGTTTGAGTTCTACTCACATACATAAAGTGTGGGTCATGTTTGAGTATACTTTTTCACAAGTTTCCCAGCGGCGAAAGGAATGTGTGGTCCCTGCAGCAGCAAGCCTTGAATGTGTCCAGTGTTAAGAGCTAGGGACAGAAGGGGTCTGGACAGTGTGCACAGAAGTTCCCTGAGGCAGCAGGTGGGTCCTCTGCCTGGCTTACTGGGCTTACTATACCATGCTGAACCTACGGTTGCACTTGAGACTGAACTGAAACGGAAGGCAGCACTAGTGTGTATTTGGAGTCAGGGGGGTGGGATGTATTAGTATGGGTTTGAATATTTCATCCGATGCATGTTCTTTTGTCTTCCTGTAACATCTCTTCTGGTGTTAGCCAGAATTTGATTTAATTTATTTTGCAAAATACCAATTTTGACAAATGCGTAATTACTACTAGAGTTGGTGGATTTGAAATGCTTATATTTTTGCTCTTCATGTCTGTACTGACTAATCGTTGTGCTTACTAACAGCATGGTGGCTCTAAAATCTAGTGCATGGTTGAAGGTCCCACTTGATAAGTCCTTGTTATTTCCCTTGGCACTGCTATTTCTCTGTTTTGTGCAGAATGCCTTACATTCTTGTCTCCTGGCCCTTGTTTGTTTTACTAAGCTGTTTTGATTCTGTTCCCTTATGCAACATTAGGGTAAAGTTTATGCGGCTCTGTTTTTCAGGTGATTTGGGAAATTCTTGAAAGAATTTCCCTGTTCACAATTTCCTTTTTCTGCACCACCATTTCTTCAAATAGTTTGCAGTAGCTCAACATTCTTCTTCTTTTGAATATGTAACAAATTACTTTAGAATTTATGTTGTCAGTGTTGTTCTAATTATAATATGGTTACGTTTTTGAGAACTGGAAATTCAATTAGAATGAATTTCTATTTGAAAAAGTATCTTTACTGTTCTAGATAAGGAGTTCGTCCTATTACTGGGCTATATATTTTTATTTTGCACTTGCTGATAGAGACCCCTTAAACGCAGAGCATGTGCAGTCCCTATCCATTCTCTGGTACTGTCTTTTTCTCTGCAAAGTAAGCAGTTCCAGGCACATGACACTACAGTTTAATGCAGTGATAAGCTGCTGCTAAAGAGGAGCTTGCTTATCATTAAATAAATGGAAGTCTACAGCCTATACCATCAAGAAAACTTGATCTGCAAAGAACTTGTTCCCGCAGTTGAGAGCGGCAGTCACCATTACAGCATTAGAGTAATGCTGCCTTGTAGTTAGTTACGAGATTTTGGCATGGTGTTGTCATAATCTCAGTAGACTATGCTAGGGCGTGTAACATGCAATATACTATCTCTGTAGGTGTAACAATGTAAATTTGCATAATAGAACTAAAAGAATGGGGAAAAAATTTAGATGGTTTTTGTGTTATAAAGAAGCATCTTTTGGAAATCCCTATTTGAAGGGATGTGATGCAGCTGATTGGTCTGTGTACTCTGGTGTTCAGAAGGTGCCCAAGCCAGTATCTAGTAATGACAGTTTTATGTAAGAAACAGTTCAAAAAAAGCTTGTTCCCCAGTTGTGAAGAGAATACAAGACAAGGAGAAAGGGAAAAATGTACTATCATTATTTGAAAATATCTTACTGAGTTTCTTGTTTCTGCATACAGTGGTGGCTGCACTTTGGAGAGGAAAAAAAAAAAAAAACCACCAACACAACAACTCCAAATTTCCCTGCAGTCTGGTTTCTTTTAACTGCATTAGTGTTGTATTCTTTGTACTTAGATCTGTTTTTTGTAACTTTAGGGTAGATTTTTTTCTTTGTTCTAATCTGTACGTGCTTTATTTTGTTTCCTAACTTAACGACTATTACAACTCCTTACTGCTACCTGTCTCAACTTCCTGATGAGCTCTAACTCGTTGGCTTTTGAACCTCAGGTTCTCCAGGTACTGTGGTTTCTTTACCAAAGCCTTTTCTTAACTTCAAATTTAAGAAAATTTTGTCAGCTATGTTTCCAGAGTGAGCATCTTCACTGATACAGTACACTGGAGGGAAACAAGCTGTCTGCTTGCTTCAGCAGTGCCTCAAGCTCAGTATCATTAGTATTAAAAAATTTTAAGCATATTTTGACAATTCATATTTTTCATTCAGGGAAACGTAATGCCATGTAGAGTTTTGCTATCCTTCAAAAATACTCAGCTGATGTTGTCTTAGAATGTAGTAAAATGGAATCATTAATGGAACTACATTGTAAGAATCTCAGTACTTAATGACAGAATACAAAGCAGTCTAATCAATCTTGGCTTTCTGTTTTATTAGTCAGACTTAGAGTTGTTGAAGAGAGTTGTTTTCCTTCTGAGATGTTTTTGAATTGCATTTGTTACAACTTGGTAAAATTTTAGCAATGCTTCTCTTCAGGAGAATATGGCCTTTTAACACCTGGAAGCCATTAAAAAATAAATGGCTTTAGAAGAATTGCAGAGTTTTCATCAGTGCTGGGAATGGACTGCAGATAAAACTTAGCTATTTCTACTGTACTATGCCCAGAGACACACAGATCTCTGTCTTGCCTTACCTTTTACTAAAAGATTGTGTCTTAACAACATTGTCTAGGGTTGCAGGGCATTCCAGGGGAGAAAGGGGATCCAGGTCCTCCAGGCTTCGACGTTCCTGGTCCTCCAGGTGACCGAGGAACCCCGGGATATCCAGGACCCCCTGGTCTCCCAGGGCCTCAGGGTGCACCCGGACCACCTGGCCGGGATGGAATACCTGGGTTTCCAGGTAAGTTCACATTCTTTTTACCTGTGGACAAAGACCAAACTGTAGTTGCAGGTGGATGCTCTTTATGCTTGCGCATGCCAGCTTAATGAGCTTCGATGTTTATCCTATCCATTTAAAATTGGATACATGTGACCTTTTACATCTCGTACTTCTTAAAAAGAAAAAAAAAAAAAAAGTAATGGAACTTGTTGCAATGAGATGTGTTGCATTAAAATCCTTGTCACCTCTCTACTCTTCCCTGTAACTCCATTCAAATATCTTACATGTTATTCTGTTTCATAACTTTCAAATGTGACTTTGATCATCATCGTTCTGACACTTCTGACTTATTTTGTGATTATTTTTGTCTAGTCATTGCTACAATTTAGAAATAGAATTTGTTTAAAGGAAATAATTACAAATGCTATCAATTGGATCCAACACATAGTTTTACATATTAATTTCCTTATTCTGTGTGTTAGACCATTCAGTTAAGATAGTCTGTTTCGCCCTCTGGAATAGAAATCTCAGAAGTGAATTTTGAGAATCTGTCTTCAGACAGAGGTGATACAAAAGATTCTAACAGTAGTGTATACCTAATTGTCCTTTTGGTGTTCAATAAATTCCATTTTGCCTTCAAACAAGTATTTATGTTTCAATCCAGAGAGCTGAACTTATTGGAAGTATACATATGCTTTCTATCATAAAAAGCAGTGCACTGCAAATTTTCTTCCCAGGACTTAATTGTGGAAAATTTGCCACAATTTTCAAGTGTCATTTTATTTGATTTAGATCTATAAAAGAACTGAGCACTTGCAATTCCCTTAAAACAGGTTTTGTATGCACATGCTGGTTAATAAATACCATGGAGATGCAGGGAAGTAAAAGTTAGGTAGTGATACGTTTTGAGTTTTTATTCAGAATGACAATGGTGATTCCATGCATCTAGGTGCCAAAGGTGAGATGGGCGTCATGGGAGCTCCTGGTCCTCCAGGGCCTCCAGGAACTCCTGGAAGAAATGGCCTGCCTGGCTTGAAAGGTAATGTTTGGTTTCTCTACACCTGAAGAGAATGCAGAACACTGTTTTCCATGTCCTGTGTGGAAAGAGGCTTTGTAATACTAACATCTAGATCTTCGTTACTGGGAACTGCTTAGGTTATCTTGTTTTGACAATGCTGATGTTCAGAATTGCTTTGCAGTTTTAACCATAACATTGAGTCACTTTTTTTTTTAATTGATGTCATGAAATGTTAGCTATTCTTAAAACATTATCTTTGGATCGATGGCATTAAAATAGGGGCAATATTTCTGAAGTATGTTGTAAAGTCTGCTTTAAGTGGTAGAAAAAAGAAAATCATAGCTTTGGGTTATGGAGTCATCCAGAATCAGCTCTATAGGTATCACAGAGACAACTAGCCTACCTCATCTCCAACAAGGGGGCTGGGAAAATGTGATTTTGAAAATGTTTGGTAGAAGAAAAACCCATTCATCTCGCCAGAACAAGGAGGCTGTGAATCCAAAGCTGCTGTAGCTGTTGGCACTCCTCTGTGCTAGTGGCACAGAGCGGTGGGGCTCTGGGAGCTCTCTGGATGTGGGTCATACAGACAGCTGCTTCCTCTGAGCTGGGCTGGCCGGAGCTGACAGGCTACAGCATACAGATGTCCCCGTGTGGTCGGCTCACTCGGCTTTGTTCCAGGGCTTAAGATGCTGTGGAGAACTGTGCATAACCTGACTGATCACTTAGTGAATTCCAACTTCATTAATAAATTGTGGACTCCCTACGTAAGAAAAAGTATTACAAATGTATTAGCCTACTTTAAGGATTACATTTTTTTTTTTTATTTTTTTTTCCCCTTTTGTTGTCTGTACCTACTGTAGGTAACAGTGGATTACCTGGTCCACCAGGGTCTCCTGGACTGGTAGGACAGAAAGGCATCAAAGGTGAAGCAGGCCTGCCAGGCCCACCTGGAAAAATTGATCCAAAACAGCTAGGAGCAAAAGGAGAAAAAGGCGAGCCAGGTGTTCCAGGTACAGAACTTTGCATGTGGGTCTGGGGAGGTGGTTTGTCCTCTACAAGAGACCTGTAACTGAATCCATTACAGAAAAAAATAAACTCAGAATATAGAGGTGGCTTAAGGTTCTCTTAGGCTTTTTTTAAGCGCTTCTGTTACCAAGTTATTCTGTATGGTTAGTTTGCAATGTCCTTGCTCATTAACTGTTACTATTATTTGTCATATGGCGATATTGTAATAGCACTAAGGTGCTTTCCAGCAGCATTACGATTCAGTCTTCTAGGTGTTATTCCTAAGGATGATGAGAGATAGTTGTCATCTCTGCTGTGCTCTCTGCATTCCTGCTGTCTCGAAGGCCCTTGGGCCTTTGCCGTGTGGGATGGTCATCTGCTCATGCATCACCTCCAGACTCTCCCTTTGGCTGTCTCTGTAAGCTTACCCTCCCCTGAGCTACATGTCATCTCTCTGTGTGTTTCTACTTGGGAAGCTGGCAGCCTGGAAGGTTTTCTCAGTACACTCAAGTCTGTTTGCTCTCTCACTTGCTGGCTGTTGTGTGTCGTCATCCATCCCCCATCCTCCCCAAGGGTTTTGATGTCTTTGAACTGAAATTTAGCCTTGAGAAGAGTAAAAATAGTCCACCCTAGAGAGAAACAGAATGCCTTTAATGTTGGCCCAGACATTATTGTGCTAATTTATCTATTGTATTAATTTCTCTGAAGCCTAGGTTCGAAGATGTTTACCTTCCCCACACCCCTGTTAAGTGAGAGCTGTAGAGGGCAGACTTAGCCATGCCTGCAGGGCAGCACAAAGTTATTGTATGGCATGACTACTACATAGAATTTGTAAAAAATCTGCTAAAATACCTGCCTTACTTTTTATAATATATCAGTCCCAAAGTACTTCTCGTGTAGCAATGTAATTAAATATGTAGGTAAATAATCTGAATTAATATAGAGAGGTTAGCATGGAGTCCGCTTATCTGAAAAGGCAGTCCTTTCTGAATGAAGTATATTGGCATTAGTCATCAAGTTACTTTTTTCTCTCTGTTTACTTATATTGTTCCTGTTCTGTAGTAATTTTAAATTTTCCAGAAGCAATATATTGTGTTCTGTGATACTTGTCTTTGCTAAACTAGGGGGAATTATATTTACTGAGGAAAAATCCCCATTTGGATTTTTATTCATCTATAGCTATATCTGATCTCTTAAGGTAAAAGAAAAACATACAGTAGTAGTAATAGTAATAATAATAAAATGTATTTTTTTCCCTTGAGGTATTCCTGGTTTATCAGGACAGAAAGGTTATCAAGGTCTCCCAGGTGACCCAGGCCCACCAGGACTTAGTGGCCCACCAGGTGTGCCAGGATTGCCAGGTAAGTAAACAAGGCCTCAGATGGACAGTTCTGATGTATAAAAAAATAGCATGCATCTTTATCACATGGGATTGGGATATTAATCCAGGTATATCTAAGTAAAGCCTAGGGATTTACACTTAAAGCTGCAGAACAGTTTTGGGACATTTAAAATCATTATCCAAACAGCCTGCTTTGAGCTCTTTCCTTCTAATAGACCCACAAGCAGTTTTAAATTGACCCCGTTGAAGATTAGGATAGCTTTTAGGGTGACTGGAAAAGTGCTTGCTGCTTGAGCAAGCAACATGACTGCAGGATCTGCCAACAGGACATGTCTGTTTCATATGTTTATTTCTTATAATACTTTGCAAATGGCCAAATGAGTGCATTGCAAAGGCTCTCTGGATGTCACATCATTGCTTGCAAGAACTGCAAGGACCAAGAAAATGAATTCTGTTTTGCACTGCTCCTTCCTACAGCTGTAAGAATTTATCTGAAATCTTGAATCTTTGCTCACTATGTCTAATGTAGGTCTTGCTCTAAATATCTTGTTGGGCTTGGGGAATTTTTTTAATCATCCAGGACTCAAACTAGTTTGAGCACTGTAGGTCACACTTAATTCAGTAATAGAAGCTACTGAATACCTATTGCAGATGAGAAAGAGGTAATGTGTTCATTCTGCAGAACAACTCATGAGAGACCGAGTCACACCAGTACTAAATTGTTTCAGATGGTTACTAAATCATGGACTGGGATTTTGACCCATTTCATTATACTAATCTTCAAAACAAAGAAGTTGCCCTGATCAAATCTTGGCTCGGAACAAACTGAAGATGTTTAATATTTCACTACAAAATGGGTGTGAAAAAGCATGTAGGATCAGTATGAGGCCTAAAGCAACTCCAAATCCATTGCCTTTGTAATTAGATGACAAGCATATTCATATGAAAACACATTGCAACAATTAAAAGTTTCTGATATTCATTAATTAACTAAACCCACAACTTTCCTAGGCATCAAGGGAGACACGGGGCTTCCTGGGCAGCCAGGACCAACAGGACCTCCAGGGTTAAAAGGTGCCATGGGAGAAATGGGCCTTCCAGGTTAGTTTCTGTGCTTGTATTTTACTTCATTTTGGCCATTGTCTTCCTTTTATATAGTACAAAGGTGGATCTGCATGTGTGCAGTATCCAATAACGTAATTAAATGGCAGTGCAGATGAGGAATACATAAAGACCTACAGACATATCTGTTGAAAATAGTATATAAGAAGTTGGAAATACCCATTAAAACAGAAAATGCAAAGAGAGAATGTATTGTAAATACGTATTATTTTAAAGTGCTTAAGGATGTAGAAGCAGAATGATCTGCATTTTATAGCTTTTATACTTTTCTGGTTTCTCAGCTTCTGCTCTGTGAAAGTTCAGAAAAAAGATGATTCTGTAAACGCACCTGTCAGAAGACAGACATCAGACACAAGCAAAAGGGGAAAGGAGAAAGTGAATTCCGTTATTTAGAAAGATTGCTGAAGCAAAAATTCCAGTTTCTGAGGATTCTAATATTAAATTGTGCCTAGATACTACAATGAGATATTTGGATTTGTGTAAATTAAGAATAAAAGAAGAAAGCTTAGAAATGTCATGCAAAAAGCCATGAGAGACTTTTAGATAATTGTTTTAGTTTGTTTTTTAAAAACAAAAACACTTAGGTATTCAAAGCCAACCAATCAAATTGTTGGTCCTTCCTAGTTCATTTGCTGTAATTTGAGTGATTTCTCTAAACCACTGCAGAAGTTTTACTTATAAAACTTGTGTTTTATCTTTTGGACAGGTCCCCCAGGGGTTAAAGGCAGCCAAGGAATAGCAGGACGTCCAGGACAGCCTGGGCCTGCAGGATTTCCTGGACTGAAAGGGGAGAAAGGTGATCCTGGTCTTTCAAGCATCGGTATTCCTGGTCTCCCTGGACCAAAGGTACATTTACAAAATTCTTCAACAGAAAATTCCATAAGGAAATTGGTTTCTGTGTTTATTTTTTTTAAACTATGATTTAATATATATTATGTATAACTGTAAATATGTATACAAATATACTAATAACAAGCAAGGTTGACTGTGGTTTGTTCTTTTCAGATGAGAGCGAAAATTTCTAATTTTAAAGATTATATATATATGTATATATAAAAAATTTAATCTGGTTAAAGGAGAAGATTGTTTACCAGACCTTTTAAGTTGGGTTGTTAGTGGCCTACCCTGCACTGTGACACCTGCTGACATTGTGGTAGTTGGCAGGGGTTTCTACAATTAATATCACTGTTCCCATGTCTAATTATGTAGTTAATTCTAAAAAAAAAAATTAGGACAATATGCATTTGAGAATAAATTATGAAGGAGCTGATATATCATGATTACTTCTTAAAATTTTAAAGTCTATATAAATCATTTGCACTAACATTTACCTATATCATCCTTTGTCACCCACAAAAATACAACAAGAAGACCTATGGAATATCTAGCAGCCTTCACTGATGCCTTACAATTGATGTTGTGCAGCAATTCATTTAGCAAAAACATTGCATGACTAAAGCTCCACAGATTTCTCTTTTTCTTCAGCATTATCATGGGGTAAAAATCTGTCTCTTCTGAAAGGCAAGCCAACACTTTTCTTTAACATAGGCCAATTCTGAGGAAAAGCTATAACACTCTATACAAAATTGTATAAACTGTTAAACTGTTTAAAATCTTTACAATTATTATTTCAAATTCATTTTCTGCCTGAGATGATTAACATTAACTGGCTATAAGGAGAATTGTACACAATATAATGGTGACCTTTTTGTGATGGTAAGACTGGGAACATACAAGAAGGGCTTACCCATCTTACAAAGACTGGGTTCTTATTTCTGCTTAATGTTTTCTAGGGTGATCCTGGTTTGCCTGGATACCCAGGTAGCCCAGGCAGTAAAGGTATAGCTGGAAATCCTGGTTTGCCTGGATTTCCAGGCAGTCCAGGTACAAAAGGAGAACCAGGCCTTCCTGGATTCCCAGGTAATTCTGAACAGGATTTTTTTCTTTATTTTCCCTCTTGCTTATATTGGTACATACATCTAAACACAGTGGCTAATTGGTGAAGGGCTGCAGCTTCTTTCCAAGTTTCTGGCAATTCGCTGCTTCTAAGCTTTGTGCTGTTGGAATTGTCACTGCAAGAGTAAGTGTGTGAATGCACTGCTTAAGAGTGCCTTTTGAAGTTATTCATCTGCTCTGAGGGGATGTAGCAGTTGTGTTCGCTAATGCTCTCCACTCCCCACAGCAGTCAGACTCTCACCTCCTCTGACCCACAAAATACCTATGTTTGGCTCCATAGTTTTCCTTCCTGAATCAATAAAAAAGCGTCATCAGGAAAACTGGGCTTTTTTTTAATAGCATTTATCATCTAAAAATGTGTTCTAAAGAGAAATCTCTTTCTGAAACATAAGGAAATCAGGTTTTGCACTCTTCTCTAAAAAAAGATATTAATAGAGATTGTTTATGGGTATATGTCAGTTCTTTCATTCTCAATTTAAAGCAGCAAAGCGTTTACTGCATTTGCAGCAAAAAGGCTGTTCTACAAGCATGCTTGAGTTGCTTTACTGTAGGAAATTAGGGAGTTTATAACAATGTAGTCATGGCAGCAGGAAGCTTAGAAGATAACAAAACCTGGCCATGAACCTGACAGTTTTTCAACCTCTGCTTCATGTCGTGCCCGAAAGACTGTGAACAGTCAAAATGGTGTATTGAGACCTGCCTTCATCAGGCTCAGGTGCTGTTCAGAACAGACACACTGCAATGGATCGACTGTTTTTCTTACCTCCCACTCAGTTCGTGCTGTAGGGGGTGAGAATCCAGTATAAATTCTAATGAAGAAGACTTTTTCTAAGGTGGTTTTTCAGGAAAGGGAAAGAGGCTTGGGGAAGGACTATTCAACCACAATTCATAATCCTTGCAATTTGTTGTCAAGCAGAAACACCTGTCTCTAAAACGGTGATTTCTTAGCAGACTGCCAGACTTGCTCTGTCCTTGGCCATGGGCAGTCAGCCATTAAGAATAGAGTCTTGAGAGTACCAGTAAGGACAGTTGTGCTAGTGTGTTTTGTTTCTGTACGTTCTTTGCTTTATAATCCATGTCTTCAGCTGTAAATCTGCAAAATGAGCGTACAGTATCTTGATACAGTTAGCTCATTTGTTACTCGGGGCATCTCAGATTATGGCATTTCAAGGTCTTCTGAAAAGCCAGTTTTGTGCTTAATTTGACTGAAATGCCCATACCTTACAGGAACGCCAGGAATTCCAGGACCAAAAGGTATCGAGGGGCCTCCAGGTAATCCTGGCCTGCCTGGACCACCTGGGCCAGTAGGTGAGCATGAACAGTGCAGCAAAGGTCAGCTGCTTTGGAAAAACACAACCCATGAAGCCACTTTCTTTCTTTTTCTTTTTAACGTCATTAAAATGTATCTGTATCTATATGGATGCTCAAACACCATTGCACGCACTTAGTTCACTGAAATTAAACAGAAAATAAAAGTTTTAACTTTCTCTTGATGACTTGTGTCTGCTGTCATAGGCATATTGTTGGCTATTGAAAGAAGTAGTGAACTGTTTCAGTATTTACCAACTTTATGTTAAGTACTCCAGTGGTCGAACCTGGTTTTATAAGAGCAAAATTCTAATTTATCCTAAAGGGAAGCATTATGTTATTTTTAGCAAACACTAACTGCTTAGGTCACAGGCCTAAAAACCTCTTCTAAATTGTCAAGGGAGAAGGCGAGAGAAAGGTTTTTAATTTTAAGATTACACCCTTGTGAATTTGTTATTCCATTGTCACACCTTTGGATTCAGATGGTGGAGAGAGGGCGGAGGTTGCTTTTTTTTATTGCAGGTTAGGCATTACTGTGCTAATGTGTTCTATTCCCCTTTTAGGTGATATTGGTCGTCCTGGCCCTCCTGGTCCTTCAGGGGAGAAGGGACAGCCTGGTCGAGATGGTATCCCTGGACCAGCTGGTCAGAAGGGTGAACCAGGTTAGGTATCCTTCCTGTTTGTTTTCTCCTCTTCACTCTGTGTTGTGATGTCCCGCTTTCTCTATTCTATTTTTCCTGTAATTGCCCATACACCTTCAAAGCTGCTCCTGTGGTTCCCAAGTGCTGAATGGTTCACAAAGGGTGCTGTCAAGCTGCCAGTGAAGCATAGGACAAGAATTCAATCAGCTCTTAGAATTTTTTTTTTTTATTACTTGATTTCAACACCAGCCCCTGTTCCTGTATTCCATGGTAGTTGTATTGCTTTAACTCAGTTACAGAATGGATAAACAGTGTAATGTCTGTCTTAAAGATAGAACCTCAACCATAAATGCAAATGTTTCAACTCCTAAAATCTGAAAGAGCATCTTGTGAATGGATGAAAATAACTTACGAAAGTTACAGATGCATTCTGTAGCAAAACCTCTAGCTTTGGTGTTGACTGGTGAGTGAATGAGAATCCTGGTGGTCTCAAGGAATTGGAGATTTAGATGAACCGCACTTTCATCATTCTCAGCCTCATATTCCTGTTCCTGGAGAACTGAAAGCTAAAAGTTTACTATTAACTGAACCTGTTTCTTTTCAGGTCTGCCAGGTTTTGGGCGCCCAGGACCTCCAGGACTCCCAGGGTTGTCAGGTAAAGTTTCTCTGCTGTTCATCACTTAAAAGGTTGAATGTAAAATATATCTATACACAAAAAAAGAAGGGCATGTTGTATGTTCTGCAACAAATGAATGCCATAGCAACAACTAATAACATTATTTTTTTTTCTCAGCAGATTGTTTTCAATTAACCACGGTAATAAAGACCCTCATTACTGACTACTGACTTTTGTAAATTAGCAGTTATGCAGACAGAATAAATCCACACAGGATAATAGTCTGCTGCATTGTGTGCAACTTTGCTGATTTGTCTCAGTAAATAAAGCATTTGTACAACAGATAACAAATGAAGCTGCTTTGAAAATACAGCTGCTTGCTGTATTTTCAAAAGCAACTTCACAACCTAAATTATATTAACTTTCTGGTAGCATTAAATCTCCTAAATTCCTCAAGCTTATTTGAAAATTTTGCAAGTATGTCTTAACTTTCAGCAGTGTCTCAAAAAAAATTAAGTCTGAATATTGACAGATTTCTTCACAGAAAACATTGCTAGTAGGCTTACAAACTCAGAGGATGTTTATGAATTACAGCCTCACTGAGTAGTAAAGTGTGAGTTAGTAAGACCTTTTGACATGTCAGAAGCTATAGCACTTTCTCCTGCAAGAATTACTAGCCCTAACTCTTTTCTGAATGTTAGACCAATTTTATGCTGTCTCACTTTGCAAATGAGGTGAGTTGTGGCCAGACTTTTGCACCTTCTGCAAGGCAGAGAAATGGCTCTGCAAATTGACATTTGAACTTTTTTGCATATCAAATTGTAACAGTATTCATAAACGTGGCTGTTTGGTTTTACAGGGCAAAAAGGAGAACTGGGGTTACCTGGCCCGCCAGGGCCCCCTGGACTTCCAGGTCTGAAGGGAGAACCCGGTTTCCAGGGATTCCCTGGTCTACAGGGTCCACCAGGTCCACCAGGATTACCAGGGCCACCTCTGGAAGGTCCTAAAGGTAGCCCTGGCCCACCAGGTGCTCCAGGAAGGCCAGGTAAGAGTGTGATCCCTACCTATCAACACTGCCAGTATTTTTCATATTTTGCTGGTAGGTTATCAGCCTTTAAACTTTCTCAATTTATTTGGATGGATAAGTATAAGCCTCATGGCATAGGTCTTAATGTTTATGGGCAGCCAGAGGATTTTGTTGCCAAAAGTAACAGTATCTAAAAATAAGTCTCAGTTTCTATTAATTTCTGATACCTGGCAGCAAAAATGTAATGCGTTAATAAACGGGAGATTCTCCGCATGCTGTCACAGTAATCATCTAGCGAGCACGATATCAACTCTTGAACGTCTGATACCTTTGCAGTATTGTCATGTGATCAGCAAATGTCATCGCGCACAAAAAACCAAAAGTAACAAAAGCTCATCATTTTAAGAGTCATGAAAATCAAATTCACGCTAGCATCACAGCATGATCAAATTGGATAGCTGCCTCTTCATCTTCGTGTCATGTAACATAAGTCATTGCTCCATTGTGTCACGTGGCTCCCACGGACTCAGTGCACCATCATGCCGTGTTCATCTTTCCATTCCACGTTTGCATTTTGTTCCTGCACCAACTAACTCTGGGAATGAAAAAACCACTATACAGAGTTAACATTGCTGAGCAACTCTCTGGCGTGTATTAGAATTTGACTTATATTTCGTGTCATAGAATGTTTATTTGCATTTAGATAATGTTCTTGAAAATCCGAACTTTCATGAATCTCTCACAGCTCTGGCTCAAGCCTGTTACTGTATCTTGAGTCCGGAAGTATCTTGCCACCAATAAGACTCATCTCACTTAATGTGCTTGATAGTCTCCTTAAAGGAGACTGCTTTCAAACCAAGCTATTGCTTGATTACAGGTTTTTTTCTTTGTATATTAATGGAGAAGTAATTTTTTATTTATTGCCCTTAAAATCTGACCTCAGATTTTTCTGTTATTCAAAGATTTGTTGGGGAAAGTTAGTTTTGAGTTAGTACACTTGTAAAATAGCTACTTACGCATATATTTTTCATTTTTGGGTATCAAGGGAGAGTTTTTAGTTTTGCAGTGCACACTTGGAAAGATTTTAAGATTCACTTTTTCCTCATGCTTGCTTCTGATACAGGAGGAGGCAATCCCACTGGAAAACATTTTTAGAATGGAATTTTATCAAAATATTTTCCCTAGAACTGGAATTGAGAAATGTTTGATTATTCTCTATGGCACTATGAGCTTTTCTCTCATGCAGAGTAGGCTATGAACTCATCTATCCTAACTGTGCATTTAAAAAAGGAGTCATTATAAACCACATCTGGTTTTAATTTATAACACCTTAAAACTGGGGTGCTGTTTGCCAGTATAATGAGGTTTTCTTTTAGTCCTAGTAAAAACACTTAAATTGTGTTGTATCCTAAACCAGCTTTTTATGTGACTGGTGTGGAATAACCGAGCAGGTTAACAACTTACAGCCAGTCACAATTTCTTCCTGGTTTCCTGTTTGGTCAGTGGAAGGAGTAGTGCATCCTTCCCCCTGTCTGCTGGAGGAACTTACTCAGTGGAGTCATCCCTGCAACAAGTTGGTAGTCCTAATTTGCTTCCCGTGTGGCCTTGTCCTCTTGTGCCTCGTTGCTCACTGGCAGGTAGGAGTATGGGACAAGTAATCCCAGCCTTGCTCACTGTGGTTAGGGTGCAGCTGGGGTTGAGTGGGAGGAGGAGTGAAGGGATAAGAGATGGTGGGATGCTGGACTTGAACTTTGTAATTTAAGTGTGCCCAAATAAAGGCCTAAGACATCCTAGATGTCAAGATCTTCCAAAGATATTTTTTTCTGTATGTAGAGTGATAGAACAACTAAAATTCTGGCACAGGAAGTTAATTGGTCCATAAGAGTATAGGCTTTCATTTTTAAAAAGATCCTGATACAGAGGATATCTCCAAACACTATTAAAAAAAAAAAAAGGTAAACCAGCTAAGCAGCTTCTGATGTATAATAAAACTACCAGCTGAGAGTCTATGCTCTGCTGTAGCATTGGTGTTTTTAGTTGAAGCTTCTCATCCTGTTTGGACTTCTCTGTATAAGTCAGGTGCTTCCTGACTCTAATCAGCTGGGATGGTAGAGGAATGGTGGGACTCATTTTGTGCAGTTTTATGAGCACTGACGGGGAAACAACCAGTGAGGTTCTGCTCAGCCATGTTCTCTCTCTCTTTCCTTTTCTCTCATTTCCATTTTTGTTGCATGCAATGTATAAAGTGAAGCATTTGTCTCGCTCAGTTATGCGTGAACTAATGTGGATAAACCAAACTATTATTGCAGTTCTGGTACAATCAGCAATCCAGCCTTTTGTTTCAAATGATAACACGGTCTATTGTTGGAATGCTGATTTTGTAACATTTCAACATAAGGCAGTTAGTCATAAAAGCAGCTGTGTGGCTGTCAAATTAGCCCCCTTCTAGGGACGTAAATAAAACCAAAGCTGTATCCATAAACTGTTTGTTGTTGACTTGTGGGTATATTCTAAGATTAGTAAAAGTGATGAAGTCAAACATGATGTAGCTGTCTGACTTCAGTTGAGTTGCCCCTAAAACAAATGTTGATAGGTGGTGTTGGGACAGATTTATTGATTATAAAATTAAGCCAATTTCCAGGGCAACACAACACTGATGTTACCCCACATGCCTATTTTCATTGCTATGAATAATGATAGTTTGGTGTTTTGCATACTGTATGTAAAGGAATATTGAGCTAAATCTAAAAAGAAAGGTTTAGTTGAATATGTTAGCTTGTTGATATTTCTAACAATTTTGATGTTTTTCCCCTTGTTCTAATGATGACCTTGGTGAACTCTGACCCCCTACTCCCAGGTCCCTCAGGTTAGCCCCTTAACTCCAAAATAATAACTTTGCATGAAAATGAATGTATATACTTTTGTGGTGTCTAAATGTAGATATGCTGAGTCATTTTTCAGGCATAACCTTTAATTTGTGGTAGAAAAGAAAAGCTCAGAGTTGGCTTTCAGACTTTTCCTCCATGTTGTTGTAAGATTGACATTGGAAGGGCATAGTGTTGCTCTCCCCATGGTGGAAGATACGTGGGTCCAAATTTGCAAGGCTTTTATAAAGCGTCCCCAAGTGTGAAACTTGTTTTAGCATATTTATTCTCAATGCAGTTGAAAACAACATATACTGGATTTTATCTTTTTTAAAAAAAAAACACATTGCGCTGTTCTCCCGTGTCTTTGCTGTATAATTGTGTTTGCAGCTTGGGCAAGTGACAGTATACATTTTTGTAACACCTGCTACTGTTGATTTTGGACACTCTCAAGTGACTTAAATAAATTAGATGCTTCTTTTCTACCAACAGTGTCAGTAGGAAAATTTATACAGAGTAACAGTGATGCTTTACATTCCCAATTTAGAGCGTTGTAACTTGTAACCTTCTAGTGCAGAGAAATCCTTATTTCCATTGTTTTGCTTCACCAGCACATTTAGAGGAAATGAGGAAAGCTCTTCCTTTAACATGTATTTAATGAAAATGAAGCATACAGCCCTCCCCTCCCTAATGCTAGGGCAGTGGAACAGGATTGGTAAGAACATGGTCGTTTTCACAAGCTTATCGTAATTTTAGCATATCAGCATGTAGCACAAGCCAGCTCTTGGGAAGACTCTTAACATCTGTGTCTAGATTGCAAATGACTTGGTATATCTATTTAATAATAATGATGTCTTTAGGTTTTGCTATGACGACTTCCAGGAAGCAAAGAACTGTCATCAAAATTCAATAGAGGAATACACTTTAGGTTTTAGTGTGCTGTCCTAAGCGCAGTGAGGTAGCAAATGTGGTAGCCCCTGATACTTGAATCCTAGCTTGATGCAGTAATGTAAAAAAAAAAAAAAAGGATGTGACTTTACCTTTTAATTAAACTGTGGTTACACAAGCAGTAACCACACTTTCAAAGAGGGCTGCCATCACGGGTATGCTGAGAGGAACTTATCAATTGCTTCATGTTTTGTTCCAGCCTGTGACTGTGCCCAGCCAGAATTCAATAATCAACAAGTACAGGACAGATTTATAAATCATAGCAAAACTTATCGAACAGTGAAATACAGTTTATAAGTACTGAACAGTAACAATGAAATGTCCGTGTCATTATTTTTTAACAACTGTGTTACAGTTAGTATTTAAAATAATTTATCAAATATGTAAGAAATAGCGCGCTGAGGTAAACCTGACATGTAGTTAAAGTAGTTTTTAGGTGTAAATTGCATGGTGATATGTTGATACACGTACATCATTTCACTGACAGGAAAGATGCAAGTGGCACGGGAGCTAAAATATGTATTCACTCAGGGGCATGGCAGGGACAACCAGCATACCTTTTGAAAGAGGACATTTACATGATTTTTTCAAAGGGTGTTATCACATGCTGTTCTCCTTAATAACCTTAAACAGGTAAATTAGCATCTTGGGGTATTTTTATCAGCACAAATAATACCAACAGTAAAGACAACAAACTCTAAATTTATAAGTTCTGCTGTATTTTTGCTTATAGCATTTGCAGCCCTTTTGATCCATGCCAATCCTGCTTACTGTTTTGAAGAGGGTAGAAGCCTACTCTTCAGTCCTGGAATTGTATTCACATGTAGTTGAGGCTCATACCTGATTAGTGGTGATAAGTCTTTCTGTTAATCACACATCCCCCTGCTCAAAGCAGAATTTTGCTCAAGAGTAAGTTGTCGTTCGCAATTTACTTGCACATTTGCCAAGCTCCAGCCCCTGTGATGTTGAATATCGTCAGTGAAATGGTTACGTAGTCCAAACTCTATTGTGTGTAGGACTAACCAGTCACAGGCCTCAGTTGTAATGTTAAAGCAATAACACATTCTTTAGTAAAGCTTTAAGTTTGCTGTTAAATAAAGTGTCAAATTAGTCTTAGTAGAGCCTAGTCACCAGAATAACTTGTATCTGAAAATACATATTGTTGCATATTCATGTATGGTTTTATGCATGCATGTGGATTATACTGTAAATACAAAATATGCTGGTGAAATGGGTTGTTGTGTAGTGTATATGCTGTCATCTGTACTATTTCTAACTAGTAATCTTGTTTTGTACTGTGTGATGTCTGACCCTTCTAACATCGATCATTGGGCTTTGGTGAACTCTGATCCTTCCAGGTCTTCCAGGTTAGACTCTTAACTCGGTCGATTTATTTTACTGCGTTGCACTTGATGTAAGAGAAACGGATGTTTTCCTGTAATTCTGTGATGATCTTTTTTAAGGACTGTGGTTACCCTGCAGTATGTGTTTGATTACCGTGCCTCAGATGGTAACCTGTTATTATTTTGCATATGTACAGTACTAAACCAGTATAAAAGAACAAAATAAACACAAAAAAATCCTTGCATGATGGGATGTTTTCTGTAGTTGAAACTGCTACAGGGTGTGTGTGAAATCTGGTACAAAATTGCTGTTGATTTAAAAAGAAAAATTTTGGAAGGAGTTCTATACTCAGATTTGCATGCAGAAATACAGCTCATCAAATTTATCCACTGAATATAAACTATGAGGATGTCAAAGGAGAGATGTTAAATTATTCAAGATTGCAGAAGAATTGAAAATCCAGCATACTGATAAATGTTACTAGATTTGTTGTACTACAGAGGAGAATGTTACAGCACTGTCCTGCAGAGATCCTTTTGTTAATCCAGTTATGAGATCTAACTTGTAAAATGTTATTAGCTGTGGCTGCACTTGCATAGTTTATTTTGCCACAAATTTCTATTGGTAACCTTTTATTTAGATGATGTCATAAAGGTGGAGGTCTCATCTTTCAGTTCTCCAAATACCTAAGTTTCATTTAAATCCACTGCTTTGCTTTGGCTTAATGTGGCTGTAGCAAAGGGAAGATATTTAAAGACCAGTCCGGTTCCTCTGTTGGATTTACACAGCATAATTCTACTAAAGATAGACAAATCAGCTGGAGGGAGAGTCATTCAACGTAAGGAAGTTTCTGCAACTCAGATTTGTAGTTAGGCAAGGCTGCCCAGCAGCCAGTAGACAGTATATACTGGGTGCCTCGATAGGTATAAAAAGCCGCAACACTTTACGTTGTTGAGACTGGCTTTCAAAAGGAATTCAATCTGTTGAGATAGCACTTGAGAGATGGTGAATGTAATGCAGGTCATCAGAGGGGATATTTGTACCATCTAATTTTGGGTTTCTTGGCTCCTATAAAGGCACTGGTCTGGTCACTGGTAAGCTTCTAATGCAGGTGCATTGCACTGCCTTCTGGAAAGACCTGCTTCTCTTCATCAGCTAGATAAGGAGCCTTGGTTCCCAATTTAGGTGGTGCAAATAATCCATCTATTTGTTTTCCTTTTAGTTTATCCTGAATTCAGGATTGAAATATAGCTGGGAAGTCAAGCCAAAATATCTTTGATTTTTAATTAATTTTTTTTTCACACTGAAGGCACAAACTTGGGGAGAATGGTTTGATGTGTACTGATACATGCATATTTGTTCTGCAATGTTAAGGTCCACCAGGCCCAGAAGGTCCACGAGGGCCACCAGGCAGTGGAGGACTTAAAGGGGAAAAAGGGAACCCAGGTCAACCTGGCCCACCTGGCCTGCCTGGTCAAAAGGGAGATCAAGGATCACCTGGACGCCAGGTACTACATGAAATGGAGTTTTCCCCCAGGTTTTTCTTTAAATGCAATGAAAATGGAATATATTTGTGTGGAGTATGCAGTTTATCGTAGTAAAATAACAGCAAAAATGTGGTAGCTAACACCCTGTCTTGTAGCAAGTAAGGTCTTTTCCTTAATTATCCCTCAGTATTTGGGCAGGATGTCCCCATTACATTCCTGTGGGAGCTGGAGCTGTCAATGCACATGTCATGTTACAGTGTCCTCTGACTGCATCCAGTGCAGTGAGCAGAATGTGTGGCCTCCACCCTTCGAAGCGCTAGTTCACAGACCCAAAGTGTGCTTATTTGTCCCCCAGCCACCTTTTCTATCTGTTTTTCTGAAACTGCTGAGGAGATAAGTGAATAACGTGAAGCTGTTCTGTTCAGGGGGATCCTGGTCGTCCAGGTCTGAATGGAATGAAGGGTGACCCCGGGGTTCCAGGCGTTCCAGGATTCCCAGGTATTTGACTAGGTATTCCCAGATATTTAACTAGCATTTCAAGTGAAAACGTCCAGACACAGTAACAGCCTCTTGGGGAGAAAATAAGCCTGGTTTTGGCCATTCCCACAGCAGAGTTTGTAAGACAGCATGTCCTTTCACTGTGTAACCGTGTGAATCTGGTGTTTCAGGTATGAAGGGTCCCACTGGACCTGCAGGACCCGCTGGCCTCACAGGCAGTCAAGGACTTCCAGGCCCACCAGGTAGGAATCCTAGGTAGTGTTATTGTCACTTTTGCTCTCTGCCAATAGAATTTGTTATACAGATGTAAGACTGGGTTGGTCTCAGCCAGCAATGAAAGTAGTTAAGCGAGCAACAGCATAAACACAATTCCAGGCTAAACTTCTCAGCCCTACAAGTAATCCTACCGTATTTTATACTCTCTATCCAGTTTACATCAATTAACCCCTGCAAGAGCTGCCCTTTGGGCGGGGTCTCCAAGAGCACTTTTATGCCTTACATATACACTTACTCTTTGCATTGATAGAGCTCTTGGCTTCTGACTTTGCAATAAAGGATAGCAGAAACTGTTTTTCTAATGCTGTCTTCCACCTTGGTTTATCTAACACTAAGCTGCTCTCTCTCAGGTCCACCAGGTTTACCAGGTACCATTGGACGAAGCATTGTTGTCAAAGGTGACCCTGGACCCCCGGGTCCTCCAGGACAGCCTGGGTCGAAAGGGCCACCTGGATTGCCAGGGCCACAGGGGCTGCCAGGTATGATCCTAGGTGGCTGCAGAGAAAAATGACTAAGTACAGCTGACTGCAGGTTGCGATGCAAGTCACTTGGCATAGGCTGCAGATACAAGTTACTGAATTCAGCAAGAGGTAACAGATAAATGTAGGGTTCTACCATATAAATCTGATTTAACGGTCTGTTGTTGTCCGATGTATCATGAAGAAACAATAGATGAGTCGTAGACAATTTAAAGACTTCTGTAGTGAGATTTCAAGAGCTTTTTTTTCACTTATGCATTTGTTTATTCTAGGTCCAATTGGTCTTCCCGGTGACCCAGGGCGAGATGGACTACCTGGTTTTGATGGTCCAGCAGGACGTAAAGGAGAGAGAGGTCTTCCAGGCCAACCAGGTATGGTGTTTATCCTATGAGGGAGGACCCAGTGGAAAAAGAGGTGCTCCCTTTTGTGAGTGTAGACTAATACTGGGAAGAGAGATCTTTGCCTCGTGGGAATAATAGTAAAATCATAATTTTAGGGTTTTATTAATGCAAAAATATTACAAGTAGCTGAACATACTTTGGTTTGGAATATTCTTGGAACCAACACATTGCTGAATAATATTGTAGAGTGCTTTATCTCAAGCTTAATGGCATCCCCTTTGCAGCACAGATGTACAAGAGCTCATGAAGATAGTAAGAAACAGAAGAGAGACTAGTAAAATAATTTTAATTTTGCATGGAAATCATGAATGGGGAAAAACAGACTTCATAAAGGAAAGAATTTCACTAAAGGCAGAGATCAGGCTACCATGTAGCTATTGCTTAGAATTACTGAATTATGATTTGAGAAAAGAAGCCAGACTAGGCACTGGGACAGTTTTCTAAAGATGATGATACATATTAAGTAGCTGTATATTGCAACTTGTGATAAAAACAAATTATCATTTAAACAGTTAAATCGGTACAAAAATCTATAATGCATTTTTTCTTTTTTTCTGAGTAGCTCTACGAAATCTGTTAGTGTTATTTTAGTGAAAAAATGTAAATAATGACAACTGTGGAATAAGATAGTCTAAATATTTGTAGTTGTATTTCCTGATATTTTTGCTGTTCAAGAACAAATGCCTTTTCTGATAACTTTCTCAGTCACATGACTCATTCTTGCTCTCACTCAAGGTTATTCTAGCCTGTTTCCACTTTTTGTAGCCTACTCCAAAACTGACTGCAGCTTTTCTATTCATTTTGGTGGGCTTTGGTTCAGGTGTTATCATAGCATGCCCTAGAGTGAGACTTGCTTCTGTTTCTGGCTCTATTTATTTTGTGATCTTGAGCAAGATGTTTCAATGTTATCTTATTAAGCTCCATACACAGATTAATACATTTTGGAATTGGGAAGCTGATTTGGACTCATTCCAGTGTCTGTCATGTCCACTGCAGTTGTTATCTTAGTGCCTCACAGCTCTGAACATATTTAACTCAACACCCCTACAACACAGGGGAGTTGCATTGTTATTGTATAACTAGCTATGAGAGCCTCAGTGATTTAACCAAACTTGCACAAAAAAATAATTTGAGGAAGATAGTGTTAGCAGATACCAGGTCCCCCAACTCACAAGCACCTTAATCACAAAATCATGCTACCTTTCGGAGCTACATTAGTCCTAAAAGAGCAAGAAATGGTGTTAATAAATACTGCATGTTGTGTTTCCCTCCTGTGAACAGGTTCACGAGGAGTACAGGGACCTCCAGGTCCTGATGGCTTACAAGGCCCACCCGGTCCTCCTGGAACAGCTTCTGTTGCTCACGGATTCCTTATAACTCGGCACAGCCAGACCAGGGATACACCACTATGTCCACAAGGAACATCAAGAATATATGATGGATTCTCTCTTCTGTATGTGCAAGGAAATGAGAGAGCACACGGCCAGGATTTGGGTGAGATATTCCGTATGCTTTGTCTTTAAAGGGAAGGAGGTTGTAGCTGCTGCTTCAAATGCTCTGGTTCTCTGAAGATACGACGATCTTAGATATTTCTTAGATGAGGATGGGGATTGCATACTAAGATCTACTACATCCAGAGGTCGCACATTATAATTCAGGATGAAAGAATGGAAACTAAAACTGAGAAGTTAAGTTTTTCCCACATGTGACAATTTGATAGCACATGCTGTGCACTCACAGGTGGAGAGGAAAAATACACAATTACTGTTCTCAAAGAATTGCTATAAAAAGCAATGAAGTGAAAACTTTGCTGTCACATTTTATGTATCTTTAGGTACTGCTGGGAGCTGTCTTAGGCGTTTCAGCACTATGCCCTTCATGTTCTGCAACATCAACAATGTTTGTAATTTTGCATCAAGGAATGACTATTCCTACTGGCTGTCAACTCCAGAGCCAATGCCGATGAGCATGGAGCCACTGACTGGGCAAAGCATCCAGCCATTCATTAGCCGGTGAGACAAAGCAAGCTATCAGGTCTCTTCTTTAATATCTGGATAAATACCACATCCTATCCACGTATTTCCAATGTGCCGGTTGGATATTAGGAGATGAATCTGTCATGTTTTGCTCTGGGAAATACTAGGAAAATAGCTTGTTTTAAAGTATTCATTGTCTTAAAAGGTCTGTCTGCGTGCAGCAGTGATCATTAGAGGCTGAAAGGCTGTGCGAGTTCTCCTTGACTGAGGAAGCTATGTAGTCAGCAGTGCGAGATTGTCACGGACAGGAAAAAAAACATGAGAGCCATTAGCTCTAGGATTAAGGCATTCACTTGGCAACTTTGAGCTTCCAGTTTTTGTTTCAGGAACTGCTTCAGTATTTTATGCAATGTTTATTAGTGGAAATACAGGTGGATTTTGCACTCCAAAATACTGTCTTACTGCAGTTACAAAATACGTGAGAAGTAGAAGTCTAGATTAATAGGACAGCCTCTCACAGGCTAGTTTTCCTCCCTTTCTCTGTGTAAGAATTCTTAATAAAACATACTGCTATTATATTTTAATATCACGTGTTTCTCTGATACTTCCCCTGGGTCCAGATGTGTTGTGTGTGAAGCTCCTGCTATGGTGATAGCTGTCCACAGTCAGACCATTCAGATTCCTTCGTGTCCTCCAGGCTGGGACTCCCTTTGGATTGGTTACTCTTTCATGATGGTAAGAACTGCCTCCTACTCCAGAAGCGGCTAGTACCCACTTGTGTCCTCAACTAGCTGCTTTAGGACTTTGTTTAAAAACTACAATGGCTGTCATTCAAAAGCCTTTACCTTCAATTACTGACCAGGGTAGCCAAGATTAAATGTGATTTTTCCAGTACACAGAGCCCAGTGTAACTGATATTTATAGAGGTGTCTGACACCGTGTTATCTCAACTAAGAATGAACGGTGGCTCTTTTAGTAGTTGAATGCTGTGCTATTTCATTTTTAGCACCTACTGTAAGATTCTTGTTTGTGTGCTTCTTTCCTCCACCCCTACGCCAGCACACTAGTGCTGGAGCAGAGGGCTCTGGACAGGCCTTGGCATCACCTGGATCCTGTTTAGAAGAATTCCGCTCAGCTCCGTTTATTGAATGCCATGGTCGTGGCACTTGTAATTACTATGCCAATTCATATAGTTTCTGGCTGGCAACTGTAGAGGTATCAGAAATGTTCAGGTAAGAAAACCTGTTTCTTGTATATTGCTTTATTCCAGAATGAAAGCTTTGGAAACAGAATTTATTCTGAAGATCAAAAGAGATTTGTTTACAGGGGTATAGGGAAATAATTTAGTTTATTTTCTCCCTCACAACCAGTTTTTCAAGTGTTCCCTTGGTAAGTCTTTAATATTATGTAAAAACTTGCTAGGGCACATTCTGTTTTGCAAGGAGTCAGATTCTTTTTATGTCAATTCTTATTCACATTCAGTGGTACCTTCTCTGAAAGTAGTCCTACTGTAGTTAATGTATTTGGAGCCTGAAAGACTGATTTTGTTGGGTTTTTTTTTCTTGCCAGGCCTTTCAATAGAGTCAAAAATGTGAAAAAGTAGTTCACAGACATAGGGACAGGTATGAAGGGCAAGATAACTCTACTTAAACCTTTTAAGGCAGATGTTCATATAACCTGTTTTAAAAAGTCTTCTGTGAAGGAGGTTTTCATACCCTCTGTGGCAAGCATTTTTTCCAGTATTTTGCAGAATTAGGATGCTGTTTTGGCAGCAAGGAGGCCAAGACCATTCTGTCCTCAGCTTCTCTGCAGTCAGCATTTCAGCTGGAGTCTCTCAGCTCCTCAAACTTTTCCTCTTTTAGCTTGAGCAGCAAAACAATTTTTTCTTTGAAAAAATAATTTCCTTTCCTAGAATAAATTGCTACTGCCCTGTTTGCATACTGATAAAACCCTCATAAATATTCCCAGTGCCACCAAACTGAAAAATGCAGCTTTGTGGTACAGGGCTGGCAATGTGCACTGTGTTATATAGCAGTAGGGCCCCGAAGTTGGCTTTGTGTAACACCTACAACCATGATACTTGATGGGCATCACTAAGTTTTCAGGGTAGTTGATCGTGGTGATTCACTAGTGAAAACTGGCTACTAACAACTACCGCGCACCTTTGAGTTTTCTGTCTCTATTTTCTGTCTCCCATAAACACAATTTCCTTTTTTATTCTATTTTTTTAAACAAAACTTAAGAATTGGACTTGCTGTGTGTATATGCATATTACACAAAGATGTTATATTAATCTCCTGCCTCGCTACCCTTTCAGAATATAAATAAATAATTTGGTAAAGTCACCACTTAAATATATATCTCATCATAGCAGTATTTTTTTTTATGGGTTGTTAAAGTACCCTTCAACTGAGAAACCCAAAGGCTACAAAAAAATACCCCAGAAATACTGTCTTGAATGTACAAAATTCATCTTCCACTCAGTTTGGTATTTGTGCTACATCATACGCTAGACTGAAGCAGTTTATTAGCATACCTTGCGTAGACTGAGACACTGGACAAAAGGGAGCATCTGTCACCTGGTGTTGAAGACATACAGAAAGACCACTCTTAAGGAAAACTCTCAAATACAGGCCTAATTCCCCTGCTTATGTACTTAAATGTTATCTTAAACTGTGAGTTAAGTACAAGTTTAAAGGAACAGTTCTGTAAACAAAGAAAAAGCTAACCTAACCTCACCTTTGTGTCTTACCAACCAGTAAACCTCAGTCAGAGACACTGAAAGCTGGAGACTTGAGGACGCGTATTAGTCGTTGTCAAGTTTGCATGAAGAAGACGTAACGTCTTGGAGAATGTTTTATAAAACAGTTGAAAATTCCTAAGATGCGCTGTCTTCCAGCTGCAACAATGGTGCTACTGTGCAGAAAGAAAAGAAAAAAAGAAAAAAAAAAAAATCCAAACTGTTTTAACCATGCAAATTCAAGTGTACCTCACTCATGTGCCAAACTAGGGGTTCTTTGGTACATATTTGACAACAGGACTAAGATGAAAGAATTGACCTCTTGGAAACAGAAAAGAACACTTGAGGTTCACAAAGGATCACAAGAAGGAATTTTTTCATTTCTCTCCCTGTACCAAAATGGCACCTTTTTGATCAACCAAGAGAATAAAGAAAAACACGACGCACTGAGTATGTTTAAAATAACAAGACTGCAGTTTTGAAAAACATTTTTCATGGTGCTACTAACCCTACTGTATCCCAGGTTTTTAATATGAAATTTTAAGCTTATTTCTCTTTGTAAGTAATGAAATGTGTATATTGTGTAAACACCTTTTTAGTTGAAATTTTCAGTCATTTAGAAACAAACCAGACTCTGTTATAAAAATGCTTATGTCTAAAACGAAAACATACGGCAGTATTTTTATTATGAAACTTGTGGTACAGAGAGAATTTACCCCTCTTTATGCAAACTTACTCATTTAATATTTCATTTCCTTCCTCAGTTGCCAACCTGATATATTTGGGGAATGCACAATTATGCTGAAGTCATTTTCATCAGGGTTTTAGATGTTGCACACCATGCTATCAGTGGTTTTAGTTATGCTTAGAAATACCAATCCACTTGAAAAGGGGGGGGGTTGTATCTTGTGAAAATATGTGAAATTATTAGCCATATTCTATATAATTCTTTTATGAATAAAAGTCACATTCACATTTTAGTAATCAGTTTGGTTTAACAAAACCTGTTCCTTGGGAATATCCAGTTACCAAAGCATTTAAGATTATGCTTACATGAAACCTCTACTCTGAAGTGGTGTCATGCATTTTATCCAAAATAGTGTACACGCTAAGGAACCTTCTGAATAAAATAAAGCATAAGCTGGTGGAAACTGATCTTTTCCTATTTACAAATTAATCTTTTAATCTTATGTGAATTTATGCACATCCACAATGTATTTACAGTATACAGCAACTCTTGTGTATGTATAGTTCACATAAGGCCTTGAAAGGTGGTGCATGCAGTCTTTGTGATGTCATTTTGTAAGAATCCTACTGTGTATGTCTTAGTGTCACTACTTGTGCAATAGCTGAAAAGTGATCACTTTTTGTACGCATGACTGTTCAGCTTCTATGGTCAGTGCTGTTTCATTTACCCTTATGTATAAACAGAGCTCCCTGACAAAGCAAGACTATTTTTCAAGTGATGATACTTTAATGTTTTTGTTGTATATTGCCACCTCAACTATCAATACAACTTAAATTGTGAATTAACATACTGCTTTACACAGGTGAAGTGTATTTGTTTATTGACTGCTGTTAAGTAATTTATCTGCTAATGGCTATTCATTCTTACCTTTCAGTTATCATTGTAAACATGGAGCAGCAGACATCTCCTTGTTTTATGCACATTTGACAAAAGACATAGGACTGGTGACTGACCAGGTGGCAGTGACTTATACAGTGAGATTGGTGCTGATTTCAAAAGCTTTCAACTAAGTATGAAACTGAAGTTCTTTAGTTTAAGATGCAAAATATTAATAGCTTTGTCTTTTTTCAATTAGCTGCAGTTATATGTTGGTAGAGAGTGGGCAATTCAGCAATGTGCATCCTTCAACTCATTTTATCTTGGTTTGCTGATGCATATAGAAATAAACTGAACCTGCTGCTACCTCCAAGTCAAGAACTTGTTACCAAAGCTGAAATAAAATAGTCTCTTACTTAGACAAACCCTTATCTTACTGCTGGCTCCTCGGAAGCCTAAAATGAACAAGAGCAGCCTCTCCCTAGCCCCAGAAAAGCAGACGAATAGGTGCTCAGGTTAAGGAGCATCCAGAGGAAAGAGCTCTGCCAGCCTTCCCTACCAACAGCATCTGTCTTGAGCTCCCCAAGGAGAACTGTTCATATATGGGGACCTGGGAAAGGGCAGAACATACTTGTTCTAGTAGTGCATAAACAGTGCACCTTTCTAAGATTTGGGCTTCTCTCTGCAGCACCAAAACAGAGCCCATTGAATTGAAAAGACAGGAGATATCATTCCACTCTAAGGTAGATAGCGCCCAGAACAGCTAGTCTCGTGGCAGCTTTAAGTCCCAAACCTGTGAGATGACCACAGAAATGAATATATGTAAAGTAGCTACACTTCTGACAGATACGTTCTCTGTTCTGTTCCTGCAGCTCTTACTCTGACCTGGAGAACAGTCCTGAACCTTAATCAGCTTCAGGCTGAGATTTCCAAATGGCCTAATTTTTATTAAGAGAAAAGGAGAAGGAGCATTTTTTTTAACTGAGACCTGCAGCAGAGATTCAAGAGATGTTGGTTTAATTCCTACCACACATTCTGTGCCTTAGAGCAGGTAAATCACTTGACCTGTATTGGATCGGAGTTACTGATCTATAAAAGAAAGCGTGGTTATTATTTTCTCCTTCTTCTTGACTGCTAGACTGTAAGCTCTTTGGGGCAGAGACATTGAGGGGGCTCAAATGTTGGTTGGGGCCTCTAGGTGCTATCCATCAGTATATAAATATTAAACTACAGGTAAAAGCTTGTGTTTGCAGATTTATTATTAAAAATTTCAAAACTGTTTTAAATGTTAGAGCCTTAAAATAGTCTTCAATGTAGCCGAAACATGATCCAGCTCAGAACACCGCTTCTTCATCTACAGTTAAGGCTCTTTTTCCTGAAGTCTAATTTGTTTTTAATTAAAGCTTTTATTCTCTTAACTAATCATGTAATGTTAGTCTATTTTAGTTAGTATCTTGAGCAGGAGCCTGGAAGACAGTTGTATTTTAAGATGTATGGGGGACAAGTTCCACACTTTAGCCACTCGAGGGCACCATATAGCTTTGAAAGAAAGCTAGCACAGAAACACGACTGAGTTCCTGAAGTGCCTGCATGCTGCAACGACTAAAAGCCTATGCGAGGGGGTGAGTGCATTACCTGGCTTTGCTCAGGGCCCAGTTATTGTTCTTGAAAGCTTGCTGCAGGTGCTGTACTCTCAAATGCAGCTGGGCTCATGAGTGAAAAAAATGCAACTTTCTAAAAGAATACTAATTTGCAAATCCTAAAAACAGCAGCTTTATGCATAACTTGGATTTACACTGTTCTAGGATTAAAAAACAAAGTTCTGCTTAAGCCAGACTTTTCCGTATCTTCCTTCGCTCTAGGTAAGTCCTATTATAATCATTGACTAAAAGGAAGAAGCTTCCTTCAACCTCAAATTCATCTGTAAGGTGGGATTTAAACTTCTGAAACAATTCTGCAGTCAAAGTATGACCTGTAGACCAAAGTGGGCACACCGAGCAGTGCAGCAACATTCCTATACAATGAACGAGACTCCTACGTGTAAACTTGGTGCTTTAGAAGCTCTTAAGCATGCAGCATTTCGTCTTCCCTTGTAAAGGTCAGTCCCCTCTACAGTGAGGATTTCTCACATCAAAGGCTGGAGGAAGGTACCTATTTTAAAAAGTAGTTTTAGAATTTGAAAAAGTGATGTATCCATTTGCTAGAAAATAATTGCCGAAGACAAAATTTTGTTGCTATATACTTTGATACCTAGCTTAAGTATTTTGTAGTCCATATGCTGCCTGAACTGCCCAGAAGTGCCATCCTAGGGCTGCTGCTGATGGAGTCATTTTGGCACATTTAGGACTATACTGCTGTGAGCAACATTACATGTTTTTAACAGGTCCTTGTTGCTTTACAATCCTTCATCGAAAAATTAGGGGAGTTATTTATATTTAAGGGAACACTATTGCTATGGCCAAAAGAGGATGCAGGGATGAAAAAAATACAATACAAATTGTAACATTACCTGGTAAACTCTGAAAAAGTCCTTTTTCCCTCTCCTTCCCAGTTATTTGGTTATTTCCAGTACAATATTGCTCAGTGAGATGGAAGGTCTATTAGAATTGGTCAATGTATTTTGAAACAAAGACTTTTAATACGTGTTCTAGTGCCTGTCTTTGAATTCAGATAGGAAGTCTAACTTGCCTTCTGGTTTTAATTGAGGGCTTTCACCATGCTTCACAAGCAAGAGTGTTCTGTCAATGATTCACCCAAAGGGGGTTGAAAAATTAGTGCAAAACTATGATGTCCTCCACCCACCCCCCACCCCAAAAAAAACCCCAGCCCATTTCAGACCCAATGAGACTTTCAGTCAAAGGTCTCTTAAAGCAGTTATTGTCAGACTGTCGCAACAGCCTTGAGAGTGTTTGGATATTTTCACTGTTTGTTTACTGCTGGTAGGGCTGTTTCTGCCATGTATGAGAAGCACTGTTTTCTTCCCAACACAGGCTACATGCTATAAAATGAGGCCCTGAGTAAAGGGGCTGGTTTATTTCAGAAAACCCTGTTCTTACAGCAAACTTGACTTCTACAGGGAGTTGTTTTAATGCACTGTTCTCAGTAACAGGGTAAGAATTAAATCAGGTATTTTTAAAGAAAGAAAAAGTAATCCAAGACATTTCAGAGTAATCACCCACATTTACCAAGATCACGTACATTCACATCTATGGATAAAACCTCTTTCTGTACAGAATTATTGACATATCCTCCATGTCAGCAAGGAATTTGAAAAGGCACTACATTTTGTTGATATTTTCCAACTTAAGTTCAGTTGTTTTTGCAAGTGGGTGCATTACCTGAAATTACGATACATCTATATGGCTTTTGGTTTTACATACCAGGACCTTATTTAATCCGTATCAAACCAAAGTATTACTACAAAACTTACAACAGCAAGCCATGCTTGTTCCCTTCTACCCTAAAGACAGGAACCTATTTGATACTACACTGCTAAAAATTCCTTCCAGGACTACTCCTTTTTGATCATGAAACTTCCATAGCCAGTCACAGAAGAAGTTATGAACAAAAAATTGCCACAGTCTTCAGCATTTAAAGCAGAAAAAGAAAGCATGCAGCATTGGTTTGGTTTTTTGGTGTTTTGTTTTTGGTTTTTTTGTTGGTTTTTTTTTTCATTCAGAAACTCAGTTGTTTACCAGCACTATAAATCTACGACAAAGAAAACTTCTGGGTGTTTCGCTGCATGTTACCTTTTCCGCTAAGTGGCAGAGAGAATTGTACGGGCTGGGACTCACTCCCCTGAAATATGCTAAAAGCTTCTCCAAATCTTCAGGGACGTAGGGTGACAAAACCACTTTCAGAAGAAAGCAGCCGCAGCAGGAAGAAATGCACTTCTGACAGAAAAAGCCAAAAGCTTGTTTAAAAATAAAACCCAGACACAGAGCTACATGAACACGTATTTACTGCAAGTAGCTCTATGGAAAGCCAAGTCAGATAAATATAAACACTATACAGAGCTTCAAGCCAGTCTCCCAAAACCGCGATGTGTTTTACAAAGAAAACAACATAACAATATTTACAATGGAAGACAAAGCCAGATCAATCAGCTCAACTTTAAAACAGATCTGTGAAGCAGAAATAGCAAATATAATGAACAGTTTCAACCATATATGTTTTAGTTTGTACAGACAATAACTGTCCAATATCAAATTAAATTTACAGGACAAACATTGTTCTATCATTGGTATTTTTGTACTATACAGCAGCATAAACGGGTAGCTGGAAGGTAGTATATATAGTGATATGTTTTACATCATCTGAAAATGTTCTTCCAGCACAATACTGAATAAATTAGTTGCTGTAAACTAAGAGATTCAAAAAGATTGCATATTTATTATGCCGTACCTATTAGTATTTGTACCACTATACTTGAGGTTACCCATTTACTTATTTATTCAGCATTTATTAAATCAGTGCTGTATATTGTACAATGGCAGCCTCAGGGATCTAATATGAAATAAGTATGTAACAAATTTCTTCAAAACAACCTTTTCCTTTCACATTGAATGTTTAGAACTATCTTCATCCAAATTTTGATTTCTTAGAAAAGATGTAAAGCTTTATAAAAAGCTGTCTACATATTGCATTATTAATTTACAAGACCAAACAAAAGCTATATGGCAAGACAGTATCCTGGTCTGTAAGAGTGGTCGTATTTTTAATTAGTGTATGTTTAGCAGCAACAAGTTAACTGTACCAACTTAAAATTCTCTTCCAGAATCAAAAACAGATCTGTGCTTTTAAACCCTGTAGCAACAGTTTTTCCTGTCACTAGACACTGCGTAAACTGATTGGTACCATGTTTCCCAAAAAAAAAAAAATCTTCATATTTTAGTGATGTGTACGTTTTAATACTACTCAAAAAAATAGATTCGGGTACACATCACCAAACGATCAATGGTGACAGTGTCTAATTTGTTATACAAACTGTACTAGCAATTTAAAGGTTGTACTTTAGAGGTGAGGCAGCCTGACAAATCAGTTGTACAATATACACTGTAGAGGATTACCAGCTGTGTGGTGCAGTACAGCATGAGGATTTGTGTACCACTTCTAAACCCTTTATTAATGGTCAGTGCCTTTTGTTATACATCGCATGTACCAACGACTAGTGTCATGCTTTTTAAGTTCATAGCGGTGTTAAAAACCTAAATTCATTTCAACCAAAAAAAAAAATTCAGTACAAGAGTGAAGCACTTACTTAAATTGTAGAAAAATCAGGGCTTGTTTTAAAAATGTCAAATAGTCATTGTTCGCATTTCTGTAAGTGGGATAAAGACAATTAATGAGCCAACATTTTACTTTTTCCCCATTATGCCAGGAAGAAAGAACAAAAATAGTCCCAAATTAAAAATGGGGCTTTGGTTGAAAGTAAGATCAATTAGGGTGGTTTCCCTTTAAAAAGCTACAGCTGACAGATATAATGCAGAAGTCACAAACACTGGATACGACTCTGCAGTTCTCCATTTGAATGCATGAACAAAAACCTCATTTTACACAATTCGTATTTATAAACAAGTATCTTGAGGGTAAGAACAAAAACAATCTACAAGACAACCAGCCCATTAATCCTACTTTGTACATACCAAAATTCTGAGGAAAAAAAAAAAAATTCAGTTTAAGCTCTGACAGACATTTGATTTAAAATATTCTAGCCTATGATCAAGAAATGCCTCTTGTACCATAAAAGCAAAACCTTAAAAAAAAAAAAAAAAAAAAAAAAAAAAAGAGGCAGAAGAGGTGTCTCCTCCTCAGAGCAGTTCAGTCCCGCAGGTTCACCCCACGAGCCAACGTGCACCTCTCCCTCCCTCCTTCCACCCAGCCACCTGGAACGGTCCAGAACTGCCAAAATATTTCTAAACAATACATGTTTCAAGCTAACCACTTGTTAATGTACCAGAGAAGCAAAACCCATGTTAAACAGACAATCAGAAACCAGCTTTGACTTCTCAGAATATAAATTAAAAAAAAAAAAATTAACGGGAGAGACAGGAGGAAGGAAGGGGCATACAGGGATCTCCTATTAGCATTCACACTGCTTCCCAAATAGATATGACATGAAAGACCAAATTCCATCACCAAAGCACAGCTATGAAAAAAATCTCAATTCAAATTAATTCAACTGTAGAGAGCTGATGTCTATGAAAAAATTAATTAAAAGGATGTGTGTGTCCATGTCCGTGCTGGTGGAAATGAAAGTAGCCGGCTGGAGCTGAGCTTTGCTTCCAAAAGCACCACACAGTTTCTGGAGTTACCAGCAGAAAAGTCTTCTCTTCCAACAATGGTTTCCATGGCAATGCAGTCAGTCTAGAAAGGAGGGAGAAAAAGAAAAAAAAAAGTCAGTGACATTTTAAATGCAACTTATATTGGAAAAAAATGTTTTCTAGTGAGGAGAATAGATAGAGCTCATCCATTGCAGAAGTGACCGCTGCTCAATGCGGAACATGGGTCCCTCACAGAGGGAGGGGGCACCACCAGGTGATAGCCCACTCGGAAATCCTGAGCTATCGGGAAGAACTCCGAAGCCTGAAGCAAGCACCGAAGAGCCGCTGCCACGCATACGCCGGGCAGGAGCCCGGGCGGCAGCCAGCACCGTGCTGCCAGCCCACGCGCCGTGGGAAGGATCAAAGCTTACAGCTACCCAGCACCGATTTCGCTATCAGTATTTCATTTAACAAGATCTCGATGCTCTCAGCACGACGGGCGAGGCGCGTGAGCAGAGGCTATCACTGAGCACACGGCGCAGGATGGACGGAGAGCAGTTCTGTTCACCCCCATGTAATTACGGTTGTGGCGAACCCTCCCATCCGCAGCAGGTACAGGACTGCAACACAAACACACTCCCTGCAACTCTGGCTCCAAACACGGAGTGGCAAAGTCATGACAGCTGCATGCCCAGTCCTCAACTTTTCAGGAAAAAACTTGATTTAGCTATGATAAGAAACACCTCAGAGGATGGTTTTCCCTTTTTCAAGACACTCTCACTAAAAGGCAACACACGGCACAAAAGCACACAGCCCCGGCAGACACCCACCTGTACTGCTGCCGGCAAAAAACAGGGGCTTCAAACTCACTGGGAAAGGCAAAATACAAGGTGCTTGGTAAAATGAGGGGAAAAAAAAAAAAAAAAAAAATCTGGTATTACAGGAAGATACAGTCAAGTGACAAGGCCGAAATGGAAATAGGAGAGCGTGACCTCAAAGCAGAATGCCAGCTCTGCAATTAACCGTGGGCACGCCACGGTGACAGTGCCTCAAAAGGTTCCCGACAGAAAGAACTGTTGAAGGGGATGTGAACACTTTCTGCAGCGGTGTGAACACAAATCGAGGAACGTTCGAAAAGTCACTTTTCAGCCCACTACAAAGCCCCTTCCACTCCCAACAGAGCCAGCATGAACACTAAGTGTCAGTCTAGGGGCACTATCAGCCAAATCAGGGGTTACGCCGTCTCCCAGTCCTCTTCCACCATTTTTGTCCTCTCGGCCAAGACTGAGGGCACTGTCCTCTGCCAGTCAGGTGGCTTTGGTCACCTTCTCTTCAAGGTTTGAGGTACGTGCCTGCGGGATCTGTTTCCTGGCGTTACATGGAAGAAGGAAACAGCAGGTTGCTCTCATTGAGAAACAACAGCTAGCATAAGAGATTTAGTCTTCAGAAAACATCAAACACAGAAATGTAGTCTATTTTTTCCCCTTGAAGCCACACAGCACAAGCTCTCTCACTGCTCTGGGAGAGCTCGCTGCCATCGAGAAGAACTACAATACGGGGAATACTTCATTATGAAGCACAGCGATGGCAGCGTGGCCCACTGGAATGAAAGAAGGGGGTTCGGAGCTTAATCCCGCCCGTGCCTTTCTGTGGCATCACAAGGAAATCAGATAAATCTCATTGCTAAAGAAAGCGTAGTGCTTCACTGCCTCTACCACGGGAATGCGCTGAAGAAAATGTGACCATCTGAAGAACAAGCGCATCATGTATAATAATGCAAACCTGTATGTTTACTTACATACCCAATCATGCAGCGTGCACGCGCAAACTCCACCCTAAGTCAGAGAAGCTCTGATTTAAATCCAGCTAAAAATACTGTCCCTTCAAAAGAAAAAGACAGAAAGACAAGAAAAAAAGACCCAGGCTCAGCTGAGCTGCACTGAGCAGCCCTGCCCCTACCACCGCAGCTGGGCCAGCCCCAGCTCTCGGCAAAGGCTGCTCGCTGCTCAAGAGATGGAGAAGCAGCAAAGGCCACGGCAGGGCTGGAAGCAGCGCAGAAGTACAGAGGGGTCCTTCGGCTTCAGGGGAAACTCCCTTTTTATCCCTACACAACCCACACCAAGGTCTGGGTTGCTGAGTTTCATTTTTCAAATACGTAGCGACTTCAAAACTACAGTAACTTGGTTTTCCACAATTCAAGGAAGAGACATAGCCAAAATACACCCGCAACTCAAGAATCTCCATTGGTATTATTTCACAGACAGCGTAAGATGACTACAATGGTTAGTGATGGCTTTGTTTTCACAAAAGCCAAGTGAAGCTATTATTTTTGAAATAGTTTTTCTCTTTAGAAAAATATTTTGTTGTAAGACCAAAGGATGAAAATATGCACCACAGCTTGCAATGAATCACACCTCAACAATGCAGACAAGTCAAACATTAAAACAGTTAAAGCTTCTATATTAAACTTATATTCAGTAAAAATTAACATTTACCGGCATCCCCCCACCCTTTCCTTGCTGTGGACCTGTAAGCTTACATAAAAGGAACTTCAAAAACTGTCTCTGCTTTTGTCAGGACATTTTTCCTCCACGCCTAACACACCAGGCACACCTGAAAGCTGTTTGACAAGTTATTCTAATCTCCCCAAGCACATCCCCAAAACATTTTGAAGAGCAAAGGCCCAGTTGTTTGAATTGGACAATCCCATGTGGCAGAACTCAGTATTTATACCTAGGAGTTTTTGAAAACTTTCATAAACTTATGCCAAATTACATTTAAGATACTTGGAGGGGAATGGGAAGAGCTCAAGAGAAAGAAAAGAAAAAAAAAAAACACCTGCTTAACTCATAACTTTGATTTTTTTGAACAAACCTGGCGTAACTCAGAAGGAAGCATGATACCCAGTTCTAAAGCAAGCTCACCAGGTAACTCTATTCAGAGCCCAGACTAACACAGATTAATTTATAAGAAACCAGAAGAAAGTATCCTCAACTAAGCTTCACTACAGCTTATAAATTCCCTGGGTGCCCTGGCTCAAATACAGAGTTTTACACTAGCGTAAAGGCAAGCTCAGGACCTCCCTGCAGCATCCCCCCTTCCGAAAACTCTGCTTGTTAAATAAGATCTCATTAATTTGTCCCCCACTCTCCCCATGTTTATAAACCATACTTCAGCATGTCTCCTCTTCATTTTTAAGCTAAAACAGAATTGTGGGAATTGTAAATAAACATAAGGGAGTTTCACGTAAACATTACCTACAAGCTGGTAAGAGTCTCATAAAGCCTTGAGTCTTTCAGACATGGAGTTATTGGTTGTCACCACTTCTCTAATCCCCTTGTTAAAGCTGAAAAATTCAATATTGCAGCTGGAGCAGTACAGCTGGCTGATGCCCTGAGTCATCAGCTCTTCTTTGGGATAAAAGCATCAAGCATTTAGATAGATACAGATATAAATTGATAGATATATGTATGTGAACACATATATCAGTATCAGATAGAAAAGGCAAAAAGAAACTCATGAAACTTGGCCACATAAAAAAAAAAAATCTAAGACAAGACTGAGGTCTTGCAAGACCCCTCCCACAAAGCATCTGCAGTCACCAGCATTGGTGAGGGCGGCACTCCAGAGTCCATTCCTCACTACAGCAGGACCACAGACAGAAAGGCCCACAGGTCACCCACCACCAACCTCCAGGCATCAAAGAAATCCCATGTCACAACCAGCAGAGTCTGCATCCAGGGGTGAGTGGGGTCTCCAGCAGAGCCAGGGACAGTTTCTGCAGTCACAAGCCCTGATACTGATTTCTGAACCGCTGAAGCTGTAGGAGCTCCAGCTGACATAGTTTCCCTCACCACATCCTCCCAGAAGATCTGTGCTGAACCACCCACCGAACTGCGTCTCACATTTTAGTGCTACAGCTGCCCGCAGGGAGTGAGCAGGAGCCTCGGTGCCAACAGAGCACGAGTTTTGTTTATACAGAGGGACCTGTACCCAGCTGCGTGAAAGCACCGCACATGCACATACACCGCAAGAAAAGTTATTAGTCAAAGAGGTGTAAAATGGGCTTAGTGTAAGTGACAACAAGGCCAATGTCTGTTGTGCTGCTGATACCCAGAGCCAATTTGTGGATTTCCACCTCTGCAGTTCCTCGCCAGAAGGATCACAGAATGGTTTAGGTTGGAAGGGACCTTTAAGATCATCTAGTTCCAACCCCTCTGCCATGGGCAGGGGCACCTCCCACTAGACCTGGTTGCTCAAAGCCCCGTCCAACCTGGCCTTGAACACCTCCAGGGATGGGGATCCTTAGGAAGTGAGCTGGGTTTATTTAGCGAGGTTCATGCATTACGCTCCTTGGTGGCCCTTCTCTCGCACACCTGATCTTCTTCCATCTTTTGACTAGCCAGGAGGTGCAGGTAAACTAATGGAGGACATGAAGTGCTCAAAGAAAACAACACAGCTTCTGTGAAGCCGGATGATCTTATTTCAGTCTTCATAATGTAAGATTCATCAGCCAACAATTTTCTACGTTAATAGTACAAATACGAGAATTGCTGATCAACAATAAAAACCAGATTAGGATTTCATTACAGATACCATATAAATGTATTTCACTCACTGACTGAACAGTAAAGGAAGCTGTCAGAGAAATGGATGAAACAACTCTTCTGAAAAGAAAACGAATTCCGAGATGTGAACTAGCTGGGCAGAGAGGAGCGATGCTCACAGCGTAGCCCATCAGTCCCTCGGAGTTCTCAAAACATAAACGCCACCAAATAAAACTCAGTGGCCAGATCAGACATGACAAGTTCGAAGATAACTTTCACTTGCAGTGTAAACACACTGCTGTTCCTGGATTGTCACGAGCTCTTCCAAGAAAATCTGCTCAGTCTACTAAAAAAAAAAAAAAAATCTGATAAACTGATCATTGCGACAAAACAAGCAGCAAAAACTTGAACTCAAGAAAACACTCTGCACTTGTGAAGCAGCCTAGAAATACACTATTCTAAGTAGTTTTCATAGCACCCTACACTGGGCTTTTCTGTTTATTCAAACTTCAGCTCCTTTCACAGATTCCACACAAAAGCTTCAGCCTTTATTCAAAAGTGAGCTCTACCATTTCAGAATATTGAGAAAAATACAAACTCAACTTCCTATGAACATTTAATATGGAAAACGAGTCCACAAAGCATCCAAAGATTTTCACAGATCACCTCTCAAAATATATAAGCAAAATTTAGGAAATGAAAACAACGTTCTCTTCATTACACAATTCTATTTAAATGCATCATTTTAAGATGGGATCAGATTATAAAACTACACACAGCTGTTCCAGTCTTTCTGAGGAACAAACAATCAGACGAAAAGGATCGCAACAGCAGAAGAGAAACCAAGAGGGCAAATATTTAAAATAGGGTGGCAGTATGCCATTGCTCAAAAAGGTTTTGTTTCAAATTAAGGGACACACTGAGAAAGTGCTCTGCAAGTTTTGTATGCAAAAGTAATCTATAGTTTTATAAAAATTAGGGGCAGAGGATTAGATTAGTCTTAATTCATTAGATTGCAAATTCAGTGTGTTCCATTTGAAAATGTATCAGAGGAGACTATATCCAATTTACACTTCATTTCCTGCATCTGAATTATTAAGGTCATACAAGTCGGGCCACTTTGAAAAAAAACAAGAGGTTTTAAGAACATAGCAGACATATCCTAATTCTCTCAAAGAAATCCATCCTAAATAATATCTGTTTTTACAGGAAAGGCTTTTACTGACATAATTCTGCAACCGATTCCTAAAAGGATAAAAGCTTTGCTTACAGAAGATATTAATTTAAGATAATTAAATGATTAAAATCTCCATGTCAAAGACTAAGACAGCTTAATGCTTTCTGGAGAACACTACTGAAGTTCTCCATTTCCTGAACTTCAGGTTAGGGGGAAATCAGAATTAATCCGACTTAGGCAGATCAAAAGCGGCAGACCAGCCCCAGACTTTCTTGTGCACATGGCCACACAATATTCCTGTTGTTCAGGAAAGCACCGGATCCCAGCTCAACCTCAGGACACGACGTGCGTGTCCCAAAAGCATTTTGTTGACCCCACCAGGACAGGGCAGGAGGACTGCAAGGTATTACGTTTCAAGCCCTCCCTACGGCACGCAGGTCGGGGGGAGGGAGGTAATTTGCCCGAATACATTCTTCACAAATCAGTGAGAGGGGGCGTTTTTTGCCCCAAATCTTACCAGATACATAGTTACTATCCTATGTTATTATCCTATTTCTTCGAGTTCTTCTTTTAATGACATAGCTTTAGACCCTGCTAGAGGCAAGCCGTGTTACTTGAGAAAAGCAGAATTCCTTCTTGATTTGCACAGGCAGACACCAAGTCTACAAATATAAATCAGAAAACCGGACACGTTTGTTGCAGTGATTGCACACGCAGCTCCTGTACCTGGGTAACCCAACACGGCCCTGACACAGAAACACATCCTCATTTGGGAAACGTCTTAAACTACACGTTTACCATTAAACACGTTCCAGGTACTTTCTTCATTCAACAACAAACTAATGATGCTCAAATTGACCTAATGAATATATTTTGTACCTACAATTTTTACTGACTTTCCACAAGCTAAAAAAGCAAAATTTGTTTTAAAAAACCCTGTTACATGACCCACCTCTCATTGGATAAACTATTTAAATACAGCAACTGGTAACAACACACCCCAGTAAATTAGATTCCTTCTCAAGCTGTATTTCTAAAATGTAGAAGTCAAAGGTACTCTTACAAATGATCTTTATCCACAACTGTTCATTTAAAATGTGGTTCCGCTATTCTTAGCGCTTTGCAATTTCATGAGCAAAAAACCTCTCCCATGCTTTAAGACCGTTTTTATTCACTTTGCCGAAACACCTTATCTTTTGCAACAGTGGCTTCTTTTTCTGTTTTAATAAACAGTAGTGTTGTTTCTAGGAAGGCCTCATGCACACTCCCCAATTTCACCTCTTTTACTGATACCATTCCTAGAACTAGGAAACCTGCACGCGGTCTTGGCAGGGCCCTAAAACCAACCCAAATTGCACTGGACAGCTTGACAAGAAGTTGTTAGGGATTTTTTGGGGTTGGTTTTTTTTGGTTGTTTGTTTTGTTGTTTGTTTGCATGGGGTTTTTTTTAAACTAAACTTCAACTACAATATAGCGAGCCAATATTAAAAATTAACTTCCCTCCACTTAAAAACACAAAGAAGTTCAAAATTTCAGATTTTTGTATTGCAAAAGAATGAAAAAAAAGTTCTCCTTTTTCAAAAGCACTCTCATGGCAAGAGTGTAAGGTATTACAGCTGACCTCCTAAACTGCAGAAAACATCGGTAAATTTTAGCCAAAAAAACTATCTTGTTTATGTGGCTTCTGACAATACCACCTGCTACAGTTCACTCTGCTCTCGTGACAAAGCTTAGGAGCCCTGAAGTGCCAGTAGGGAGGAATATATTTCCTGCCTGTGCTCTTGCCCCAAACTGGATGTTAAGAACTGTTAGGAAGCAAATAGGAAAGAAAACAGCCACGTCAAACACCGGTGCCGAACAGCACGCACAGCTCCGGTGCCCTCATTCAAAAAGGACTTGGAATAACCGGAAGAGTTTCTGAGTAGTGCCGAAAAACTCAGGAAAGGTGTGAAACAGCTTCCCGGTGAGGAACAGCCAGGTAACACGGACCTTCAGCCTGCAGAGAAGTATTAGGACGTATCAGGAAAGTAAAAAAATAAACATTATACCACGGGTTCCCGCTGTGTGCAGCACAGGAAGCCGCTGACAGCACACTGGCTAAGTGTATGGCAGAGGAGGATACAGCATCTACACAATCCAAGTGGCATGGAGAGAAAAAGATAGGGTTCCTATCTCTTCCAATACACAAACTAGAGGCTGCCAAACAAAGCTGGTACAGAGCAGGGTCCAAAATAGAGAGAGATCTGCACGCGGCGTGTACTGACTCTGACCGCAGGCTGCTGGGGATACAAGGAGTTTACACAGGATCAAAGAGAGACTGGAAAAGTACTTGGATTAAAGATCCATAAAGGATTATAAACCAGACAAACTACATCAGGCTCAGGAAATCCCCCAAGCTGAAATAAAAAAATAAATTAAAAAAAAAATAATCAGAGGCTGGGTGTATGTTTGTGGGGAACTATTACGTACGCCTGCCCTGCTCTTCCTTTGCTGGGTGGCGTCTGCTTGCAGGCACAGGTCTGCAGTTTGAGTGAGCAAAACTATTATAAACACAACTAGGAGAAAGGACAGTGTCACTCATGACTAATGAAACAGCTCCCCACCCTTCAAATCACCTTCCCTGATATTTCCTTTCTACAGAAAGTTTCACCTGTTCCAATTCATCCCTTCGCTCTTCCCACCCAGTTTAGCCATCAACATTTGAACGCATTCAGCACTACCTTCTTCTGCCCCCTCCATTGCCATAAATGACTGTCAAAGGCAGAAAGTTACCACATGGCCGCATACCCAAACAGTTACATCCCCCTTAGCCGTACCTTTTGCCCATGCGTGCCTGCACAAAAAGGAAAACAAACAAACAAACAAACAAATCTTTGCTATCAGCCACTATCTGCTACCACAGACAGCAGTGGCACGCATCAATTTTTTTACATTTTCTAATTATCGCATTATTGAGTCTGCATTAACATTAGGATACCCAAACCACTGGCTTATGCACGTTCAGATTGCATTGCATGTGTGAAGCGAGGTCTTCTCAAATCCCAGCACATGCACAAAAGCCAAGGGTAGGACCTTCAGCTTCCAGGAGCAGCTCAGGAGCTCATGAAGGACAGAGTTAAACTGTGTCTACACACAGACAAGTTTTAATCAACAGCGTGCAACTCTTGTTTAGTGTTTACCTCGTGGCACATCTCAACATAAGTATTTCCATCACTTACACCCTCAACACCACATCAAGCCGGGCTGCTGCCACCACTTTCAGACTCACCTGCAACCACTACAGTGTCTGTTCAACCTGATCTACCAACACAGAAATGAAATAACTTTCTCCTGTCGAAGCTACCGTCTTGCACTCCAGCTTCCGCAGCCTCCTCTCAAGCAGCCAAAAGCACCGCAGCCGCGATGAGCGGGCGCCATCCAGACCTCCCTGTTCAGAGAGCTGGACTCCAAACGCTCCGACACACTGGTGACAAACCCTAGAGGTCAATGTATCTCCCAAGCCACACTGCTGCCTCCTCCCCAAAACCAGAACATTGCCTGAATCCCAGAGTTGCCACCTAAAAAGCCCCTGCAAAAACAAGAAGGAACCAGTAGTAATGCCAAGGCAGCTCCATCACCCTCGCTGCTTCTGGAGCAAAGTCTCACAAAGAACAGAAGATGCAGCTCCATGGGACATTAACTGCTTAGGGATGCTGCACAGGGTGATCCTGTGCTCCGGTACACGTTCCTGCACCCCTGCTTGCACCAAATCTATCAGTCATGTGGCTGCAGGAAAACTGACTTAGAGAGGAAAAAGGAAAAAAAAAACAGGAAAAAAATTATCGCATTCCACATCTAAAAGGGAGAAGTAAACACTGGGACGTGCTCCTAACTCGGAGATACATGTTGGCCCACATTCCTCTTAGCAAGATTAATATCCTGGCCAGTGTTCTGACATTTACCTCATTCTTTTCAAGTCATTTAAACCATTACAACCACTGTATTTATAGCTCGCTACCTTCCATCGTTCCCTGCCGTGTGCATACCCTTCCAAGTGCCTCTACCAGCTTCCTCTCCTGCAGCCACGCTCAGGAGCCTTTTATCTCTCTGCGAGGCTGACTCTTATCTTCACTCTGCCAATGGTAGCAGCCTTGATCTTTATCTCACTCTCCACCCCAGCACATTAAGTTTCATCCATCTCTTTAGTTTCATCTTTCAAATTGTAAACTCCTTAGGACGGGGACCAACACATTCCCATTTGCGGCGCGGTACAGGGGACCTCCATCCTGCCGAGCTGTTCAGGTTCTGCAATGAGCAGAGACCACATCTGGAGCGACAAGCTTTCATTAACAGACTCACTGTCGTAATGTTGTCTGAATGCCCTCAAGATCAAATCTCTTCGTTTTTTCAACTCATTTCTAACCGATTTCCTGTTCGCCACAATCTGCAATTTAAAAACATCTTGTTCTAGAAACAAACAAACAAAAAACCCACCCACCCCACCCCCAAAAAACACCACGGAGTTAAATATAGATGGCAAATAGCTCTCAAAGCATCTCACATAACAAAAAGCAAATATTCTGGAAGTTTGAACTCAACAGTGGATGTTACTACTTAAAACCCAAACAGCTTCCGATTTTTCCTAGCAGACTAATACAAAATAATTCCATACAGCAAACAGTATCTTTTTGGCCCCTTAACCCATACTGGTTTAGACTTAAGAAACTTTACTGTTTAGACTTAGAGAACTTAAAGCATGTTCCTTCATCTGCACTGATGGAAGTCTCACCTGCATCCAACTTGTCCTGAAGAACGCCCTCGGCCAACCCACCTGCAAACAGGCTCTGGTTACTTACACCAGGAAAGCAAAGGTGCCCAGACTCGAGGAGCAGCCTTTCTGTACCATTTGCTGGTTTGTCTTGGCCATTTTAGCTCAAGTTGTCAATAAGGTGCCACAAAAGTCACAGAAACACCGATGCCTGTCCATAGCCCAAACAAACTTTTCATAAAACTACGGAATCCCACGGCTCACATGAATAACTTTCCTTGGTCTAGCGTGCAACAGGCTCTCAGTTACCTAATGATGCATCCGCTTCACTGTCACTAAGAACACTCCAAGCTTCTGGTAGCCTAAGAGATCTGTGTGAAAAGAAGCACTAGTTCCCAAAAAATAACTCGGGCTCAGGCTGTCCAGCATCAAAAAAAGTTATACTGCAAATTCAGCTCTTCAGCAAGAGCCATAAACACTAAAGCAAGCCGGCTTGGCATGAGCACGGGAACAGAATCGTGCTCTTCCCTGTGGAAGGAGGATATCATTCATTAGTGCCTCAAACTTAGAAGCAAATTTTACCAGGTTTCTTGCACACCTGTTAGCATTATTTCCCATGATTTTCAGAAAAAGAAAAAAAACATTTTATATCCTCAGTCATTCCACAAAAATCCTGTTCCACTGAAAGGGAAACCTTTCTCCACGTAGGTAGCATATTTATGAGCCTTTCATGCCCTAGCAAAGAGGAAACACTTTTTACCTATTTTATGCCCTAAATAATAATTCAATTTGATATTTATATACATTCATAATATATATATGCTATACAGTGAACCCAAGCACTATTCATCTTTTAGCAGCAATTTAAAAGTTTTCAATTTTCTTCGAGTCACGTTAAATTGCATCATCACCTTGGAATTATAGCCAAATCTTAACTATATTAATTTCAGTATAAGCCATCTCTTTCAAAAACCCTTTCTTCTCCGAAGATTAAAAAAGATCAGACTTTACACTTAACTCGCAAATCACTGGCACACAACACACACATATGCGTGTGCACACACACACAAGCAGTCTGAGTTGTTAGCATCCAGCCACACAGCTAAATTAACAGAAAAATAATGCTTTGAAATAAGCAACCTTTGCCCCTTAAGATACAGCTCATGACTTAACCAGGGCAGAAAATTCTTGCTAACAGTCTACTACACTGCTGCTCTTGGGGTAATGCTAAACCTGAAGCAAAATCTCCCCAAATCCAAATGCTTGTGTGTTCAAGATCATTTAGATAAGATACTCAGCAACACCTCTGAAATGCCTTTGATGAGTCAGGCTAATTTACCTTTGTCTTCCCGCTGCCCTCAAGTATGTCACAAATCCCCATTGATCAAGGTTCTCAACTAATCGTAACCAGCCCTAAGCTGAGTGACCTTTACGGAGATACAGGGCTTGATTAAAACTTGAACATACTTTTTCCTTTTCCTCCAGTCGTTGCTTTAACCTGTAAGACAACAGTGCAGCTTGATCATTGGATTGTTGTTAACATCCAAAAGCTAAACATGAAAAAAAGTCAAACAGCAAATTTGCAGGGTGGGCCATAGGACAGCTCTCTAGCCAAGTCATTATTTATCATTTAAGGATGAGTCATAAGATAATGCTACATTTTTAGGACAAAACAGCAGTAATAGTACATCCCCAGGCTCCAGAAAGCTTGACTCTCTCTCACCTGCCTTTCAGTTTTATCACTCCGTTTTCCTTTGAGCTGAAGAATGCCACATTTGATCACAACAGTACTTAAAATAAAATTGTAGAGTTTGTTTCCTGCTTCGGATCAGAAAAACAAACTTGTTAGGGCAATCAACATACTGGACGCCATTCAGCGTGTTTTTGGGAGCACCACAGATCCACAAACAGAGCACACAAACAGGCACTGAGGTACAACACGGTACTATAAGCTCTTTATAGTACCCTCCAAAACCTCAACGTATAAACCCTCTCCCCAGCAATCAATACGAAGAAAACTTATTAAAGATCCTTTCATAAAAAAATGAGCATATGCAGTGAAAAAAAAACAAACCCACACTCTACCTACTGCTAAACAGGCCACCAGACATACAAAAAGCCCCTAAGAAATCCCTAGTGACAAACCACCCCAGGAATCCTGGGCTGGAATACGGCCGCTGGAAGGACTGGGTAGGCGCCCACACCTTCCCCTACTCCTGCCTGCCAGCCCAAGCAACAGGGAACGAGGCGCCCTCAGGCATCGAGGGAGGAGGGGAAAATGTCAAGTTTTAGAGGGAAAACTAAAACTATGCATTTAAGATTCCACTAAAAGACTTTAAAAAAATTAATTTAAAACAAAAGGCAGTTTGAATTGGTACCGGATTACTCCCAGAACCCCCCGCATCCTGCAACAGTGCTTTCACCTACATGACAGCTACGAGCGCAAAGTCTGAGACTTCCAAAAACGATACATACGACCATCAGCTGCTACTATGGATTTAGGGTCTGGAAAGCTGATTTCCAAAAGTATTTCAACACTGACTACAGGTAAGCGTTCTCTCGCAATGGCAGGGGAACATGCTTGTCTCAGAGTTTCTCACCCAAGCACAAGCAAAACCCAACTGATTCTTGGTCAAATATGTCATAATTAGCTCACTCCCACGCTGCACAGCAAAAATCTGTTCTGCCTTCAGCAGCTCATATATTACTTGAGAAAGTTACCCTGGGTATTTTTAAGCATGGCTGTAAGTCACTCAAGACTGTTACAGTGGCATCTGTTACAGCAAGATTAAAATGGTTTGGGTTTTTGGTTCGGGGTTGGTTTTTTTTTTTTTCTTTAAAGAATTATTATCCCGGCATTACTTCAAAGATGTAGGACACACAGCAGCGTTCGGATGTGCTTCAGTAGGGTTCTTCAAGTTATTTTTAAATGGCCCCGCGCCTTAAATATTCTGCCACTACAAAAGAGCCTCAGTTTGAAGCAAACTTTTAAAACCACTAGTCTGAAACCCAAAAGGGGCAGTTATTTGCCTGGTATCCTGTAAACTGTAATTTACTATATTATTAATAGCCAAAACTTCCAGCTTCTGAATTTCTCAAAGTGTATATTGTTCACCATATTCTTCAAGATTTTGCATTTGAAATATGCAAGTTTCCATAAAGGATCCGGACAACGTGAAACACGAGTTTTGCTTTTCAGCTGTACTTGTTTTCCTTCCTCTCAGCTCCCCAAAGTGTTCCCAGCACTCTCGCCCAGGCTAGCACAGGGGAGATTAATAAGGTGAGGAACATTTAAATTATAATCCTGCACTTTGGAGAACTTCTGAAATAATATCTTAGCGTACTGTTAGAATGTCAGGTAGAGATAAGATTAAAGAGTGGGTGTGAAAGAGGTGGGTTGATATTAAGGCAAACATTACATTTACTCTGAACAGGCTGTTTTGTTTTTGGGGTATCTTTGCAGGTTTAATATTTCTAATTAAGGCTGAAGAAACTTGGATTATACAGGACCCATTATGCAGTTTATTACCGCCCCGTTCTCATTATCCTCCTCAGTTTCTACAAGGTCCAGTAACAAGGTATACATTAGCTAAGCCCTGTTTGAAGTAGCTTTAGTGTTCTGTACTCCTAGCACAAAATTTCATGACTCAGATTCATGTAATCAAAACGACAAACCGCTCGCTTCAATATTGTGTAACAATTTCGTGATGAAACTGTTTTGCTAATGACCTCTTTAAACTTCCAAGCATTAAAAAAACAGAACCTTATATCCTTTTTATCATCATCGTTATCAACGTAAAACCTGAGCGCAATTTTGCCTAAACCTAAAATAAAAGTTTAAAGACAAGTCAGGCCTATTTACCATTTCAAGTCAGCGCCCTCCCCCTCCTCCGTCTATGTCATGAATGGAGAAGGGGGGGGGAAGTTTGATTCACATCAGTGAACCTGAACCAGAAGTAGTTTGGGAATTACAATGAGGGGGCAGTGATGCATTGGAAATGACTCTACCACCCTCAGCAATTAGAACACAGCTGACTCATAGAACACAATATTCCACTTAAGCAAACAAAAACAAAACGAAAAAGCAAACAACCTGACGTTGGGAGGTGTTTTCCTTCCAGTCAAACCCCAGTTTAGGGAGAAGAGATAAAGTTCTCTACCTGATAGAATTTAATAAATATGGAATAGCTCCTTTCTAGGAAGTAAAGGGTAAATGCATCTGCTAAATATTTTCCTCCAGAATGGATTTAACCACAGAGGATTTTTCAGGCAAAGAGACCAAAAGAGTGGGATGTAGAAGGAAAGAAAAGACAGCACTCAGTTCTGCTAAAAGTCTCCAAAAGTATTAAAAATATCAGTTACACACAGGCACACTACACCTCTTCAGGTTTAAGAGTGAAGCTTTATATTCACTGTTCACAATGGAATGTGAAAGTGTTTTTCTGGATTACAGAAAAACTTATAAAATATTAAAATAAAAGCTTTATGACAGAAACCGGTAGCCTATTTAAAGAATATAGACTTCTAAAATTATCCTTGCTGTATCTCAGAGACACGATTTAGTACGTGAATGAAAACTGCTATCTTTATAAACAAGAATTTTAAGTCATGACTAAGAAACAGATATACACCACCGATTTACAACACTGTATTCAAGTTTGGCAAGCTACTTGGAGCCCGGACTATTCTGAAATCCCTTCACCCCTCCATGAGCCACCTACACGTGAGCAGTGTCAACACCCCACCTGCCCTCCCACTGTATACCAGAAATATTTTCTGCTGTCTGGATAGAAAACTGTTACGCCTTGGTTTGGAGCAGTGTTTTATAATTTTGTTTTTCTCTTTAGGACCAGGAAAAAAAAAACCCACCAACCTAAGCTCTTACTATTCTCATGCTTAATTTCCTGCCAATGCCTATGTTTTTATCCACAGAGTTTCTTTCACTTCATTTTAGTGCATGTTTCATTTCCAGAAAACTTCAATTTGCAGCAAAAACCAGCAGCCGTAAGTCTCTTGCCCCTCTGCGACTTGTAATAGACAAGGCAAAAGCCCCAAGCACAGGGCTGTAGACATTTTGCTGTAGCAGCAGTAAGCAAAATGTTCAACACAAATACAATTTCTAAACACATTATCTCTTGAAAAATATTTTTAAATGTAATATTTACAGTACAGCTGCAAGGATATAATTTCTGTTCTTCCCCCCCCCTTCCATTTTGTAAGAAGTTCTACTTTATAACACAGATTTTAGTCATATGAAGGGAATAAGATCAAGTACGAATTCTGCTGTCTTTGGGGGTGCTTTAAAAAAAAAAATAAACACAAAAACAAAACAAAACAAAAAGTAAAAGAAAAAAAAACCAAACCACAAATCGGCTCCGGCAATCAGTGTGCCTTTGACTTAGCAGACAAATCTTTGAAGTGCTGAAAGACTAACTTTGGAAGAAAGCACTTCTTGGACTGGCAACTTTCAACGTCTTCTAAATTTGATTCCAACCAACAAAACAAAGCAGAGGAAAAAAACCACTGAGGCAAACCACACATTTCTGAGCAGCCCCAAGCAGTGCTGCCAGACTTCGAATGGCATGCGAGCTGAGTCAGGCTTATATCTTCCACTATTAAAGGCTACAAAATTTTAAGCTCCTGCAATACCTTCTGCCTTCAGATGCTTAGTTTTAAAGTGAAACTAGAAAAAAAAAACACCCTATCATTTCAGTGTTTAAGACTATAATTAAAAATACAAGAGCCAGCAGTAGCCTGGCCCTTTACTGCTTTCTCTGTTGACAGAGAGGTAGACAAATATCAATGTCCAACAGCGATTAAATATTTCCTCTTAGTACTCATCAATTATTGACTACGCATACATTTGCAAAGAGAGGAAAAACATCATTTCCAACACGTATGGTTTTCTGTCCGGGTGGGTGAACTACCCCAAGGAGTTCAGTGGGTCACTAACACCAAAATAAGGATTATACTTCCAAACTTACAGTGCAATGCAGCGCTTGCACAAACACCACTGATCAGTCAGTGGACATGCATAATACCACCAACAGCTAATTCCTATTTTTTCCTCCCACCATGAGAGCAAAGAGCTTATCATATGAATAGGAGCATCCTTCTTCTCTCCCATATTCTTCCTCCCCACCCCCAACACCCTTATTTTTTATGCACACCTCAAACTGCGTTACCTTAAGTTGAGTCAGACCATGGATCACTTGAAAGCTAGCAGCCTTCTTTATGAAACTTCAGACCTGGAAGACACCCCTCAGAGCCTGTTTTTCCTCTATTCCAGGCATTCCTCACCTGCTACGCAAAAGGCAGATCCCTCTGTACAGCACAGGAAGGGTTACAGCTCAGCTAAACCCTTGGACACTACTAGAAGGTGGTGAAGGTGGAGAGCATGGGCTGCAGGAGCCCCCCACCACCCTGGTCAGCCACCAGGAGATGGCTCCTCCACAGTATACTTTGGGGACCAGAGCTCAAAAGGAGCACACCAAACCTTCAAGGGAAAAAACTGAGTTCTGTTTATGTAAGATTCAACTAAATACATGCAGGCAGATTTGTACATAAAAACCCCAAAATGTGCATTTCACCTACAGTTATCCAAGCCCCAAATTTTGATGTCTCTACCAAATTTAACCATTTTCAGTTTTTCCCATCCACAACACAAATTACAAAATATCAAGTTCACGCAAAAAAAAAAGTGAAAAGTCATCTACTTATAAGAAGGGAAGAAGGGGAAGACAAAAGCGAAGGAAAAAAAAGAGCTACCATAACCTTAGGACAAGAATTCAAAATGTGAAATACCATTAACATTTATGCTAGCAAAATTCTTTTATAAAGGACCGAGGCAGATGACAGTTTGATAACACCTCTAATTGCCTAGAAGAGTCACATAAATCCTCTAGGCCAAGGACCATGTCCCCTTTCGTCTTTGTTCAGCGGTTAGGATGCTGCGCTATGAGGAGACTGGTTGTACTAGAATAAGACAGAAGATTATAAAAAACATTTACCCCACCCTGGAGACCACATTTTAGCATGAAGTAGAGAACCCAGTTCCGAAAGTTAAGCAAGCATGAAAGGAAAAGTGCTTTTAAAGTTACAAACCTTTTCTCGCGGCGTTACACTTCAGACCATCGGATCTGCTGAAATCTATGCTTACGTAAGCTCCACTGTCCAAACCTGAAGTACCATTTTGGAGATGGCAAGTTGGCGCTGTCGTACTTGCCTCACAGCTTATAGGATCATCGCATAAATTCAGAGCGATGTAATTTAAGCCATTCTGAAATCCAGTTGAGGTATCCCTGGACATTTTGCTTTCCTGACCATCAGAAATGTTTTCATCTGGTTTCAGCCAAACATTGTCAAATGAGGCAGAGCTGTGTCTTTTGCTACTATCAGTAAAGAAGGAGGAGGAGGAGGTCGTCACAGTCCCAGCAGAAGAGAAGGTTTCAGAACTGTGTCTCCTCCTGCCTTGAGGATCAGCTCGAATCACTTTCGGTCCCATAGGAGGTTCAGAGCTAGGAACAGAGAAGCTACTGGTCCCAGCATATCGATCAACAATGCACAGCCTATTAACTATGGAAGAAGGGCTATCAATCTTTACACCATCATCAGATTCGGTGGCAAATGGCCGAGGTGGTGTTGCTGCCATGTTGAATGTCATCTCCGTGTAGTCATCAGTCCTGTTACTTGCGGCGCTAACACAAGCAGTACCAAATGAAAGCCTAGCGTAGTCAGGATTTGGTTGGTTTCTAGGAATACTGGAACTTGCATAAATTGAAATATCTGTTAGCGAGTTGGACAGTTCCTTCGTTACTTTTGGTGACTGTACATCCAAGTCAACGCTCATATAATCAGAAAGCGGGGACTGTCTGTGGTCACTACTTGAGCCTAGAGATGATGGCGATCCTTCTGCAGATAAGGAATATGGTGTATTACTCGCCTTCTCATTAAAATCAATATTTATATATTCACCGGGACTCGCTGGCTCAGGTGGAACCGTACGATCGTACATCCTTGGGATAGTATTACTCCCTCTTGTACCTAGGGGGAGTCTTGTGGGCCTAGTAGCCCTGTTCTGCACAAGTGCTTCCTCTGAACCTTTCGCTACCGGCAATTTAGAGATGCCATTAGCCAGAGCCTCACTGTTGACCCCTTTTACATTTTCTGGTCCACCATACGAGAGTTTTCCAGGTGAAGACATTGGAACATATTCACTGTGGTCACCGTTTTGTCCCGATAACGCCTTAAAGCTTCGGGGCAAAGAAAAATACGAACTGAAACCTTTGGAAACAGAAGTGGTATGAATATAATTCGAATCACTGGGGTGCTTTGGAGCGGAATTACCAGGTGACATATCCATATACTCGTTGTTTATGATCTTCTCATTACTCCCTTTAGAAATAAATCCAGTTAAGGGACTTCGTACAGGTGACGAGCTAGCCTTTGGAAACATCATCATATACCCTCTGGAGTCAACCTGAGACGGTGACCATGAATTGTTAATCTGTTTTGGAACAGACATACTTTTAGGAGTCATTGGCAAATAATCGCTGTTGCTGGATAGAGAAGACGCAACTCCTGGCATCATTGGCATGTACCCATCATCCCTGGCTTTACTCCTGCTTTGGTTACATACGGAATCAAGGTGAGCATCACTGTACTCCGATTCATGGTTATCTTTCAATTTTGGTGTTTCAGAGTAAAGTAATCGCCCATGATTTCCTGCAGAATCTTCATCTAGCAAAGCTGTAGTTTGTGTCGTCTTCTGCTGTACTGCTACAGAAGTCGGTTTCGTTAAAGAGTAAGTTCTTTTCCTGAGACACTTTTCAGCCTCCATATAATCATCTCTTGAACTATCATCTGCCTGTTGCTTACTCATGGACATGTACTCACTCAGACAGTTCTCCTCTCTGATAGGCGGTGTGTTTCCCAGGGAATCCGGTGTATTACTCCTGACCCGAAAGTACCTGAAGTCTCCAGGGCTGGAGCCGTATTCATCAGAAGAGATAAATCCCCCATCGCTTGGGGAACCACAAACGGATGAGCTGGAAGGCCTGGTCAACATGTCCGAAGCAGAGCCATGGCCGCTACTGGAAGAAACACTGATGGGACTTGTAGTGGAGGGAAAATGAGAAACAGGCAGCGAAGCAGACCTGGTGTGATAAGATGAGCTGAAAGCGGCTCTCACATACCTTCCGCTCCCTTCTTGCCGACCCAAGTTCATCCTCGCAGTATTCAGGTGGATCAGACTCCCAGTCACCGACCTGAAAGGTCTCGTCATGGTTCCTTCTCCTTCGCTGGATGTTCTGAAGCGGTACGAGTTGCTGCTTTTGGTGGTAGGAGGAGTCCCTCCGGCAACGCTCTCAGTTCTAGATCTTCTCTGCAAGCCCGTCTGGCTGGGGGGCAGGTTGCCCAAGTGCCTCCTAGTGGTGATGAAGGAGATAGGATTGGTACCACTACCGCCACCAGAAGACTGGCTCTTGCTTCGGGGCCTGAACTCCGCAAAGGCCTTTAGAGCTTTCATGGTCTCCAGAAAAGTCTCGTGCATATTCTGGGCAACCACCGAATCATCCACTTGCATCCAGAGTTCTCCAGGCCCGATGGAGGCAGATCGGCCCACTTCGATGAAGAAGAAGTTCTCCGAGTGTCCGCAGCGGCGAATATTCATTAGCTGCAAGTGGACAGAGGGCACCTCCGAGTTGAGCTTGACGAGGTGGATGGCCTTGCTGGAGAGGCACAACCTATACACTCCAGTAAGGTTTTTCGTTTGTCCCAGCCCTTTGGGCTTAACGTTGACCTGCCACACCTCCTTGAAGACGGTGCCGGGCCTCAGGGCGGCCCCGTAGTGCTCGTCATCCTCGTCCACCTGCTGATCGGCGTGGTCCTCCTGCTCCAGGAAGCCCCTCTTGCTCTGGCTCATGAGCTCGCTGATCGCCTGGTACCAGGCCTCCTGCTCGGCCTCGTTCTCCGCCAACATGGCGAAGTACTCGTCCTTGGTGTACAAGGCGATGATGTGCTTGTGCTTGGCGTCCGCCCGCCGGCTGACGGTGAAGCACTGGTAGAGGGGGATGACCCGCTTGGGCGGGGGGCAGCAGAGGGAGGCCGCCCCGCCGGCCCCCGCCGCCCTCAAGCTGCTCTTGAACTTCTTCTCGCTGTCGTAGTACTCCAGCCGGGCGGGGGCCAGGTGGCTCTCGGCCCGCAGGACGAAGTACCGCTTGTGCCCGTGCTTCTGCTTCCGCAGGTAGCCGCATTTCCTCACGTCCTCCCCGGCGGCGGGCGGGGGGAGGCCGCGGCCCGCCGGGGGGGGCTGCCCGCCTCGGCCCACGGCGCGGCCCGCCGCGGGGGCGGCCTCCGGGGCCGGGCAGAGGGAGGCGCTGGGCGAGCGCCGTAACAGCAGCAGCAGGTGGTGGGGCTGAGGGGACGGGCAGCGGCCGCCCTCGCCCGCCGCCGGTTCCCCCTCGCCCGCCGGCACGCCGGGCTCCTGC